>JAPYYA010001067.1:0-27595 GCA_028533165.1 Leontopithecus rosalia | reverse complement strand
GAAGTGGATTACGGGAATGAGGAAGAAGTGCCTCTTAGACTCAGCATCATACTCCGCATATCTGGAAAATAAATCATCAAAATCAGCCAGGATTTGGGGGAAACCCCAAACAACAACCATTGAATCTACAACTCTCATGAAAGAATAACACAGCCACAGTGAAAGGGGCAGGGAAGAAGGTAGTCTATCTAAAAACTTTGCACAAGAGTATTTTGAAGGATAGCATGTTGCCAAGTGGAAAAGATTAGTAGGAAAATGCACAGTCTAGCTAGTAAATGTCTCACAGAGGTTCACGTGGATTCACACCTCTGAAACTCCTCTATGGGAATATAAAAACTGAACCATCTATGGAAGAGCCTGAGAGCCAGGTTTCTCATTGTTGGAAAATGAAGTCTCAGAGGAAAAACGGGACTCAGGATATAGTCTGTGGCGACGGATGACAATTGAAGGCATTTGTTTAAACTCGTGCATTAAAAAAATTGTGTCCAGTTAGTCCTAATTGTAGTATGACTAGATGTGTGTCCCTCTAAGGGGTTGATAGACTTAGGTATAGTCTCTAGTTCCGTCCACTGGGGGGAGCTAGAAGCAACGGCATAATCCTGTACAGAACCCACTTTCCAACCATCCTCCTCTAATCAAAAGAGCCAGATCTCATTGAAGAAGGACTTCATTTCAAAGCAGAGGGGAAAAATACAAGATGAACAGAAAACATCTTGTTATACAGAAGCAAAGAAGAGCTCACTAAAGGACGGAGCAAGCTGGAAGGACACAGAAGCCCATCTTAAGGAGCTCCCAGTGGCCAGACCGGAAAGCATCTTAGCTAGAAAGTGAGTGTGGATAGTATTAAATTATAAGCCATACAATAAAGCATCTGCAAGTCTATACAGATACAAACAAATAACTGAATGAATAAACAAATGTAGCAGAATGAACCAGTAATCCTTACAGAAGATTTCCAATTGATAAACGTAGAAAGAATGAGGGAAATAGATAATCACATTGAAGCAAGAAATACCGGAATCAGTGTTGCAGACAAGAATCTTCCAAGGAGGCTAAAATCTCTATACCTAATTCTGGTAATAGGTAGGCTGACCTAACCTCAATGTACTGTCTCCAAAGTATGCTTTACCTATGAAAGTTAACACCACGAGCCGGGCACAATGCCTCACACCTGTAATCCTAGCACTTTGAGAGGCCAACGTGGATGGATCACCTGAGGTCAGGAGCTTGAGACCAGCCTGGCCAACATGGTGAAACCCCGACTCCGCCAAAAAGGAAAAGAAAATTAATTGGGCATGGTGGTGCATGCCTGTAATCCCAGCTACTTGGGAGGCTGAGGCAGAAGAATTGCTTGAACCTGGGAGGCAGAGGTTGCAGTGAGCAGAGATCATGCCACTAACGGCTGGGTCCCATCCCACAGAGGCTGAGGACGAGGACCATCCTCTCAGGATGGTGTCTGAAACACCAGCTATGCAACCAAAAGTCCTGCTCTTACCCTTGTGTTCCTGGTGCTTAGCATAAGGACTGACAACTCAGTGGGTATCCCCTGAGTACACCCAGAACCCAAGCTCCCAAGCCATTTTCCTCAGGCCATCCTAATGGCGCGTGAGGCTTGATGGGACCCAGCCGTTAGTGAGCCAGCAGGCTCCTCCCTCTGAGCAGGGGCTTGTCAGGGCCTGCCTCAACCACTGTCCAGCCAATGGGAGGAACCACGATGTCCCCGCCCACCACCTCTTAGTGGCCACAGGAAACCTGCCCGCCAACCCACTGCACACCCATTGGCTGGACGGTGGTTGAGGCAGGCCCTGACAAGCTCAGAGGGAGGAGCCTGCTGGCTCACTAACGGCTGGGTCCCATCCCACAGAGGCTGAGGAGGAGAAGGAGGAGGCGAGTCCCTGAGGAGATGCTGTGCCCTGAGAGCTTCTCTTACTGAGGAGGCCTCGTGCTTCATCTGTCACAAGTGGTGCTCAGGCCGGTGGTGACAACGAGGACGATGCTCAGGTTTCTGAGGTTTTTTTGGGCCCTCTTCCAGAGAAGGGCAGAGCCCGCAGAGCAGCAGGGTCCACAGCAGCAGGGTCTCCCACAAGGTATTCCTCTGTGTGTCCCCCTGTCTCCCACCCCAGAACCCTCCCAATAGGGGTTCTCCTCACCCCTGGAATAAGGCCGTGGTGACTCGGGCGGGAACGGCAAGTGATGGCGGCTCCATCTTCTGTGCGTGTATGGGGAGTTGTCCCGAGTCCCCAACAAGCCCCTGAGAGCCAACCCCCAAACTCTCCTGTCCATCTAAAGCGAGAAGGTGTTGACAGAGAAGACCTTGGGGGGCTGTAGCGCCTGTGCTTTTCCCCCACGTGGTCGTGTAGCACATGCTTATTTATATTTCCAGTAGGCGAGAAACTCCCTAATTCGCGAGTGAATTTAGGCTTCTATTCCAAACGGGAGTGTAATTTGAAGCCAAGCGGATGCCTCACGCATATCTGATCCCGTTGGAGGGCAGAGGAGGGCAGAGAACCCGTTGTGTGGGCGGACTGCAGAAGTCAGATCCCTAAAGATTGCGTATCAGCTAGGCTTGTGTAGAATTAATTAGAGAAGGACAAGGAGAAGGAGAAGACCATTCGGATGCTGTTTGGGACTAGCGTTCAATCTCCAGATATCTTTTAGTGCTTTGTCTGCTGAGATGGTTAAGTATCTATAGGAGGTGCTACTCATGTTGGTGACAACGATGAAGGGATATAATAGGAGCAGAAGCTTACAGACTCTCATATAACTCTCAGGTAACATTTACACTGTCCTGTGCAGAGCACTCACAGCTCTCGACAGTTGATGTGCACGTGTCAGTTAATATTCACAAGCCGGGTGCGGTGGCTCACGCCTGTAATCCCAGCTCTTTGGGAGTCCCGGGTGGGTGGATCACTTGAGGCCGGAGTTCGAGACCAGCTTGGTCAACACGGCGAAACCCCGTCTCTACTAAGAGTACAAAAATTAGCCGGGCGTGGCAGCATGCACCTGTAATCCCAGCTACTGGGGAGGCTGAGACATGAGAACCGCTTGAACCCGGGAGGCAGAGGTTGCCGTGAGCCAAGATCACGCCACTGAACTCCAGCCTGGACGATAGAGTCAGACTCTGCTCAAAAAATTAAAAATTAATTAAAAATTTAAATTTTTAAAAAACATAGACAAAACCTACAACGACTCTATTAGGTGAAATTGTGATTGTTGTGGATTGACAGATGAAAACAAGGTCAGAGACGTTTGAAAAACGTCTCTGCCCAGGCCTATGCAGATGGTGGGCATAAGTCTTATTTGTCTTCGCTTTCAGTTTACAAGTAGGTGTTTGCATTTGAGGCTAATAATGTGACCTTTGTTTCTTTATCTCGTAGGTGAGCCCCAGTTGAAAACTGTGCAGGGAGTTGTCACAAGTTTCTGTGGTGATTACGGCGTGATTGATGAGTCCATCTACTTCAGTTGTGATGTTGTGACTGGCAATGCACCTCTGAAAGTTGGACAGAGAGTTAATGCGGTTGTGGAAGAAGATACAACACTTTACGGATTGAAAGCAGTCGAGGTGAGATGTGCACGACTTTGGGAAATGTGTCTTATCCCAATGGGCTTTCTTTCTCCACCTTTCTTTTCTTGTATCGATCCAACATCTCTACTGTGACCCGTACAGTGGATGTAGACGGCAGTTTAAGCCCCACTCCTCTGAAGCTGTAGGATCTTCCGTTCTGATATTTGTAGTGATTTCTGCTTTAAAACATAAAAAATTGCTTATCTATTCTTCTAGTCTTTAAACGATATGGGTAACAATAGCAATCATTGAACTCTGTATAATCCTGCAACTTCCTTTATCAGGGACAAAAAGCATTTTCTGTCGTGTGCATTCATAGCGATGGAATTGCTACGTCAAACCATGTGCCTTGTAAACATTTTAAAAAGAGCTTCGCGCACGTGTAATTCACAAGCCACAAAACTCTCTTAACGGTACAATTCAGTAACATTTTCCAGATTACGCGACTTACGTCTCAATAAGGCTGTAAAAGAACGAAAGACATAAAGCAAAGAAAAAAAGATGGTATCAGAGGAAATACTACAAGGGCTTCCTTAAACAAACTTTCCTATTAAAAAAATCTACAAATTAGATTAGACCTATTTAGAATTAGATCTTCATATCTGCTTCATATACTTAGGTGCTGCTATGTTGGGTGCATATTCATGGACATCATTATATCCCCTTGATGAATCGACCCCTTCATCATTATATAATGAGCTTCTTGGTCTCTTTTTACAGGTTGTGGTTTAAAGCCTATTTACTGGAGATCAGTTGAGCTGCTCCTGCTCTCTTTTGGTTTCCCTTTACATGGAAGGATAACTTTTTTCACGCCTTCGCTTTCAGTTTACAATGTCTTTTAGGGAGAAGCGGGTCTCTCATAGTTCCGTTGTTGTTTCATCCATTCAGCTACTCTGCATATTTTAGTTGGGAACGCTGTCATTTAGACAATTGTTTTCTACTTAGTTTGCAGGTAATTTCTTCCTTTCTTCCTCTTTTACTGTCTTCCTTGATGGTAAGAGATTTTTCTCTGTTAGTATGGTTTGTTTTCGTGATTCTTTTGCATGTGTCTATTACAGGGCTTTTTCCTTTGGGGCTAGCATGAGGCTTACAAAAACATAATCACGACAGTTTATTTTACTGATAGCCTAAATTCGGTCACCAAATACAAACACTACCATTTAACTCCACCCCCGGATTTTGAGTTTTCTATTTTACACTTTACAACTTTTTAACATTTTGTAACCCTTAACAAATTACTGTACTTATTTTATTTTTACCAGTTCAGTTCTTTAACTGTTACATGAAAGATAGAAGTGATCTGGACACCCCCGTTACCTTATCAGAGTATTCTGAATTTGTGTGGTTACTTTTACTAGTGAGTTTTACACCTTCAGATGCTTCTGCATTACTCATTAGCATCCCTTATGTCAGCTAGAAGAACTCTCCTTAGCATTTCTCTTAAGGCAGTTGTGGTGGTGAGGAAGTTGCTCAGCTGTGATTTCTCTGAAGAAGTCTTTATCGCCCCTTCACTTCCGGGTACATTATTCCCGGTTAGAGATGTCTTTTCCCCTCAGCTCTCTGAATATGTCATCCCACTCTCTCCTGGCCTGTGAGGCTTCTGCTGAGAAGCCTTCTGGTGGGCATATTGGAACTGCCTTATATGTGATTCGCTCCTTTCCTCTTGCTGCTCTCGGGGTTCTTTCTTTCTCTTTCGTCTTTGACAGTTTGATTACAATAGGTCTTTTGTTTGTTTCTTTGTTTGTTTGTTTGCTTGCTTTGTTTTGTTTTAAGACGGAGTTTCGCTCCCGTTGCCCAGGCTGGAGTGCAATGGCGCGATCTCGGCTCACCGCAGTCTCCGCCTCCCGGGTTCAAGCGATTCTCCTTTCTTGGTCTCTTTTTACACTGCCTCAGCCTCCCGAGTAGCTGGGATTACAAACACGTGCCACCACGCCCGGCTAATTTTGTACTTTTAGTAGAGACGGGGTTTCTCCATATTGGTCAGGCTGGTCTCGAACCCCTGACCTCAGGTGACCCGCTCACCTCGGCCTCCCAAAGTTCTGGGATTACAGGCGTGAGCCACCGCACCCGGCCCCAGTATGGCATGGGGTAATCTTATTTGGATTGCATCTGAATGCAGAACGTTGGTCTTCCAGTACCTAGATGTTTGTAACTTTCTCTGGGTTTGGATGGCTCTCCCTTATTGCCTTTTAAAGAATCTTTCTACCTCTTTGTCAATCTCTCCTTCCTCTTGAATGTGAATGACGCATACTATTGCTCTTTTGATAGTGTCCCAGAAATCCAGTAAGTTTCTTTTTTCATTCCATGTCCTTCCTTTTACTTTTGTCTCCTCTGACTGTATGTTTTCAATGAACCTGTCTCCAAGTTTACAAGATTCGTTGTTTTGCTCAGTCAATTGTCCTGTTGATGTTCTCTATCGTGTACTTGCTTCACTGCATTTTTCAACCTCAGAATTTGTTTGCTTTTTTAAACTCTTTCAATCTTTTCTCTCAAATTACTCTGTTAAATTCTGAATCATTTCTCTGTAATTATTTTCGAGGTCCACAGAGCATGCTGAAAATAGATATTTTGAATTATCTGTTAAACAACTCATACATTCCTATCTCTCTAGGGTCAATTACTGGTGCCTTGTTTTGTCAGTCTGGTGATGCCACGGTTTCCCGATTGTTCTTGATCTTTGCGGTCATGTGTTTATTATATCTGCGTGTTGAAGAAGTAGGTATTTATTTCAGTCTTTGCAGTCTAGGTTTTTGGGGACCTCCTTTAGCAGCACTAAGCCTATCCAAAACCTCTATGTAGATCTCTTTTGGTCCTTATGCTTGTGAACACTGCAGCTATTGAAGCACTAGGGGGCTTCCTAATCCCAGGGACACAGCGACAGATGCTGCAATGGCGTGCACTCCCTTAGCTATTGAGGCTGGTGCCTTGCGACACTGCAATCCAAGCCTCTATTCACTGAGGACTCCCTGTTGCTGTAGACTGTTCTGAGCATAAGGCCACTGGAATCACTCGGCAGAGATGTGGGCCAGGTATTGAGTTTGTTTTGCTGTGGCTGTGGCTTCCTGTCTGGTGCCAGGGTGGGTCCAGAGACTTGGTCCGCAAGTACCGTCTCGGAGTCAGGGGCCATGGACATCTGCCGGTTGACGGCATATGGTGTGACAGGCCTGATATTGGGTTCCTAGGCAATGTCCTATGCCTGCTACTCTCTGTCTTCTCCGGGTGGATGGTATCTCTCTCCATGCTGTGCTGTTGAAGGTTGGGGAAGGGGTCATAGGGGTAATGTAAAGCTTTCCCTACTGCCCTCTTCTATGCATCTTTTCTTATTATCATGCTATTGCTGGGTACCGCGGTCTCTCACCCGGTTTCCTTCTCTCAATTGAAGGTGTTTTTCATACAAGGATGGTTTTTCACATTGATGTTTCTGCAGGAGGACGATCTCTGGAGAGTCCCGTTTCTCCATCTTGCTCCCCCCCCCCTCCATCTGTCCAAGTTTTACATACTATAGATACGTCCATTTTGTCCATATGGCTTCTGGGTTCAGGAAGCATCCGTAGGCTAATTGTAATACGTAATTTACACACGTATTCGCTTAGTTTTTCTTCTGAAAGCCATTCATTTATCTACATCCAAACGTCAGCCTGGGTTTGCTTTCTGGGTGCGGGACTCAGAGAAGGCTCCACGTCTTGTTTCACTAGTTACTGGCTACTCAGTTGTCCCTCCACGTTAACTGGATAATCCACTTTGCCCCTATTGCATTGAAATGCCACTTCTGACACACAACGCATTATCGCACACATTTGAATCTATCTGTGCCTGCTGTTGTGTTGGTGATATTTGCAAGGCATAAGAAACAGAGTTGGGATCCATGAAACTTGGACAAAGCTTTAGTCTGCAGTATGTCTGTGAGTTGGTGTGGATAGAGTCAAGGAACAGAGAGGTCCGAGGGTGCTGTGGATCATCCACTTGGATACTGACAGAAGTGGTGGTCGATACGTGGACAGGAGGCTGGTGCCTCATTCCTTCATGACAGCAAGTGAGGAGAAAATGGGGAAAATAAGCATCAGATTGGTATTGACAGCTGGAAAGACACGGGTTAAGAAATGGGAATAGCAACAAACTAGGCTGTTTTTAGAACAGCCTGTAAAAATTATTTACAACGTAGTGGCTCAAGTTTCCATCAGAAGTCTTTAAACAACAAATTTCAACCCTAGGAGTTTATCCTATAATTAAGTCAGGCAAGTGGTCCAAATGTTAGAACACAAGCGAAATGTCTAATTACGTGGAACTGGGTTAGGAAATTACGGCACATCCATTAATTGGGATTCCCTATGACTCTTTTTGTCCTCGCTTGTTATTTAAAATCTTTTGTGTTCATTTAATGTGATCCTTTAATACTGAATGCAATGTTAATTCGCTTTTAAAACAGGCATATATATATATATATATATCTGTGTGTGTGTGTGTATGCACATATATATATGCACACACACACACACACATATGTGCACAGACAAAAACATCACGATCGATGTTACTCCCAAAATGTGGTTCCTGGTAGTCTCTTGGTAATGGAATATGGATTGTGGGGTAGTCGCCTTTTGCTGTCTGCTTTTCTGTTTTTTTTTTTCTACTTTTAGTAAAATGAACTTGCGTTATTTCTAAGTTTTAAGGATTATAAAATGAGGACTACTACACTTTCAATAAGGAAAAAGGTTGTATGCCTCTCTATTGTAGATAAATTGAAATCCTAATTTGACTTGGATTTTTGAACCTTTCCCAGTTGAGGTTATCGTTCCAACTTTATTTTGTGTTTCTGTCTCCTGGGCCTGATCTTGAAGTTAGGGTTTTGCTCCCTAGGCTCCTAATTGTGTCGCTTCTCCTGTCTGTCTCCCTGCTCCTCCACCCATTTACCAGGTTACACCTCTGTCTTCCTTCACAACCCAGCACACATCTGACTTCCCCCAAGCAATGTCCCTACTTCCTCCCTGTCTGAAATGTTCTCCCTCTAGATAATTCACAAACCCATCTTTGAACTAGTTTTACATCCTTCATTGCAACCTGCTTATGACTAGATATCGTTCCACTTTACCTCCATTTCACTGTGAATTCCTACAGGCGAAGGATGGTATGTTTCTAATCTTGGGTTCTCATGGTACAAGGGCATTAAACTTGGGCATGCAATTAATGTTTTGGGATACATTTCACAATTCATGAAGCACACACATGATTTTTACCACCATCTCAAGTCTATGGTCCATTTACCACGTGAAATATACTCATCAGTGTTTAGGATGGTTGTCGAAAGTATTTTTGGATACCAGTGTTTTAATCATGTGAGTTCCCCCGTTTAAATTTGTATTATTTTTGAAGTAACTCTTTCCTAAATCTTACAGGTGGACATTGTGCCTCACGGTGCTGGACCCTCAGACACAGGAACCAAACTTTTAGTTGGATGTATCGCTTCTATAAGTGAGGGTACTGTTTATATTGATGACGACATTTGTTTCTCCCTAGACATTGTTTCTGAAGGTACGATATACGTTTTGAGATATATGATGCGATTCTTAATTTCTCGAGAGGATTTTAGTCCTAGAACAACTTTTACGGTGTACTTGGCTTCAGTCAATGGCTCTTCAATATTAGAGGTAGACCCTTCCAATTGAAATTATGTACAATACCGGGCAAACAGGCAGGATTATAAACTATCTGCTGCCGTCTATTGTGTGTTCATTTGTTCAATGCCCTCAGTATGTCTGGATATATCTTTTATTCACATAAGGATTTAATTTCTAATCAAGAACACAACCCTACCAGTACACAGAGACACTATTTTTAATACCCTTGCAAGACTACACTTGCAGGGATCATTTCTGTGGTTGGTTACGCGGGAAGTTTCTGTGACAGGGTAGAGTACCAAATTTTAAAAGAATACACTTCAAACGCTTCAAACTTAGAACTGGAGATAGCGCCTTGTGGCTGTGTGTGTGTGTGTGTGTGTGTGTGTGTGTGTGTGTGTGTCGTGGGGAGTGGGGTGAAGTTCGAACTTTCTTTGTAATCAGCAGATATGTTCTAATATTTAGCTTACACCAAAAGATACTCTTTTTTTTTTACTATTTTTGTCTGTTGCAGCTGTCGTACGGCTTGGGTATAAAAGAGGTGATTAGCTCTGCTTCCCCGGGCAGCTTGCTAGTTTGTTTTCTTGGGTGCAAAACAGGACTCTGGCCTGAATTTTGTTTTAAGATGTTGACTCTGTCGAGACGAGACTATGAGGGGAAGGATGGAGCCAGGAAATCAGTCAGGAAAACGTTGTAACGTTCCTGGTGAAAGATGTTGGAGATGTGAATGAAAGTATAGAAGTGGAGGACCTGAGGGTTGAGTGGACTCTGGATGTATTTTGAAGTTAGAGAAGAACGCAGGAGGTAATGGATTAGCTCTTTGGTGTGGAAGAAAGATGAGTCCAGGGTACCTCCCAAGTTTTTGGTTTGAGCAGTGGTGAGGTTGGAGTTGCCAGTTTGTGATGTAGACGACTGAGGCAAACAAAAGGTGATGAATACAGAGAACACCAACAACTCAGCTTTACACACGTTAGATTGGTGTAAGCATATGGATAACTGAACCTGAGGTTGGTTAGAGCTGGAGGCATATACATTTTGGAGTTATCAGAACATAGATATATGGTAAACCCACACAAAGGCAATGTATGTAAATTAACAGAGAGAGAGAGAGAGAGAGAGAGAGAGAGAGAGAGAGAGAGAGAGAGACTGTGTCTTTCTCTTCTAACACTGTCTCACGTAGGAGTCCTCAGGTGAAGAAATGTTTCACTTTGTTGATATTGCTAGTTTTCTGGAGTCACTGTGGCAATTTACTGTCTCACTTGCATTTACATTTGTTATCCTGTGACTCACTTTGAACTTACTGTAAACTTCAGTTTGAAACTCCGTGGTCTTAACCGTAACATGTAAGGCACATACTTAAGAGTTGATCAGCTGAACAGAGCACCAGGGGCAATTGATCCATTCTGAAAGTAACAACATTTCTCAGTGGTACTGCTTCCACTACTACAATTCAACAGTTATTTCGTGGTTACTCTGCGCCAGCGATGATTCTGTGTGTGTCACACATAGCAATTAATTCTCACTCACAATTAATTCAACTCTGCATCATGAAGGCTATTTATCGTGCTTCTCATTTTATAGTTGAAGAAAACCAGGCACAGAGAGATTAAGCACCTTGGCCAAGGTTGCAAACGGAGTGAGTGGCAGCGTCAAGATTCGGACACACGTAGCCAGGTTCAAACCTGTGCTCTTACCTACACGTTTGACTGCCTCTCACTAAGGAGATGTGAACGCCACCAGTTGTGCAGTAAATCCTGTGCCACACCCTTAGATTGGCTGTGATGCATGGTTCACACTTTCCTCCACTTGACTCTGTTTTATCGGTAGAGGAGAATCAATGCCTAAGGATTATAAACTTCCTTTCGGACTTGGAGATTTATAATGCGTCTGTTTAAACGTGCGCAAAACGGTCTTTAGATCTAGCAGAACTGACTTAAAGTATTGCGCTATCAAAGTAACGTGTGAACTACAACATGACTTAGTTAAGAGATCATGACACTCACATTTCTCCATGGCTGTTTTAGATTTTGTGCCTTATCAGGGTGACTGGTTAGAAGTTGAATATTCCGCTGAGCCAGACCTCTCAAACATCAAGGCAATCTCTGCAAAGCACGCCCGTTGGGATCATGCGGAAGAGGTAATTTCTTTCCTGTTGCTCCCGTCATCGGTTTCTGCTAACTCTTCCTTTGGTGATAATTTTCGTGCCCAGGATTCTGTTGGGTGTAATGGGAATTCCAGAAAATAGGAAGAAATACATTCTTTGCCAACAAAGGAGCCACTTTTCTTATTGAAAAGGCAGGGCTTCCCAAAGGAAATAATCAGAAAATTATGTAGAGAAAATTCATGATTAAGTTATAAATTGTGCATTTTACTTGACACCCAAACGTTATTAGAATCTTCCAACAACCGGTGGAAGAAAAAGAATCTTTGTGCCAGAAAACTGTAGGGAAAGAATGAATGGAGTGTGTTGTGGGACTTGAGCTTTACCAGTAAATGCTGAGAATGATTTGGGTATGGGAGCCTGAATATGAGCAGGACATTCAGGGCAATAGAGGGTAGTGGACATATTTTGGTCATATTTAGAGCAGGATTTCTCGTTAGAGACCCAGGCCTCATCCCGGGAGAGCCTGATTTCATTAGTCTGCGGTGGAGCATGGGCATGGGTATTCCTACAAAGCACCCCTGGTGTTAGCAAGGGGCCAACGAGGTTGGGAATCACCAATTTGCATCGAAGTGACCTGCACTCATGCAGGACCCACAGTGAGGAGGTGCACAGCAGGTTACAGTGATTGTCGGGCTTTTTCATAATCATTTCTGTTATGTATACTCGCAGCTCTGCATTACTAGCCTCCATGGAAGAAGTGGGGTGATACATAATAATATCTTTTTCACCTTGGATTCTGTGAAACTTCCTCATGGATACCAACCTCAAGTATTTGATACCGTCGATGTGATCATGGTGGAGAGCAGTTACTTCTGCTATCTCTGGAGAGCGGTTTCCATCACTCCAGCGCAAAAATCGTAATGACAAGCATTTTTATTCTCTGTTCATGTTTCCTCCTATGAGCAGTAAAGGTGCTGGTTTAACTGAAAAGTTTAGTTTAGTAAGCCTAGACAGGAATTTACATATGACTTTCCTGGCAAACCTAATTGAGGTACTGGCTAGTTCAATGGGACCACAAACCCAGCTCAGGGAAGTGCCTTATCAATTAAGAAGCATGCTAAATTAGCTGGCTAGTCACTGGAGGAAAGGAGTTCTTAATTAACACGAACGCTCCCTCTAAATTTGAATTCTGTGTTTTCTATTACCAGCCCCGGATCCCCTGATGACGGAGGCCCGGGACGGCTTGAAAGGAAATGGCAGAGTCCAATCCTTTAACGGAAAAGGCGGCAGGGACAGCTTGTTAAAGGCATGATTTAAAGTGACAATTTGACTTCTGGTTTGAGTCACCCCTATGCTGCCTGTTTAATCTGTATTGTGCCATAGCCTCTTTCGTCTTCTGGCACCTGCTTAGTTTGCGATGTTTATTGTTCCCTATGTTCCTTCTTCCCCACGCTAGAATGTAAACTCCACGATGGCAGGATGCCTTTTGGTCTGCCTTTTTTTGGTTGTCTTTTATTTATTTATTTTTGTTTGGTTTGGTTTTTGATTTTTGTTTTTTTTTTCTTTTTTTTAAGGCATCACAAAGCACTGAGAAGAGTGCTTGGCAGACTCAAGCTGCAGATAAAATGTTATTAAGTTCAGTGACTGAATGATTGGACCAACAATGATGTTTAGCTGTGGTTGGTTCACCACTGGTTCTTTAGGAATAAAACTGTTGAGCAACGCAGTAAGTCCTCTGTTGATTTTTTTTTTTTAACAACACCAACAACCATAAAAAGCCGACTCTGCCGTACATGAGCCTCCGCGAGCCACTTTGTTGCAGGGGTGCAGCTCACGTGCAGACATGAAGAAAGATACAAACACAGAGCCCCTTGAAGGGCAGACAAGCTGCTTACCCACTGGGAAGGGTTATATAGAATCCCACAAGTACACCCCATGAAACTTCTTGCTTTCGTCTAGCAGAACATTTAGCCAGGTAGCTGTGACCTAGGGAGACATTCAGATCTTTGGGCGTGGCTTGAATGTGGTGGTGAACTTGCACTGAGTCCTGTGATTCGTAATTCCACCATTAGCCCCGGTCCTTGAATAAACAGAGTTGTGTTTTCACTTTCCATTAGAGATCTGTGAGACCTCCCAATCATCCAGGGGTTTGTTTCCTGCTTGATAAGAAGAGTGAAGATCTTGCAGAGTTCCCATTTTCACTCATTGGTTCACTCCACGAAATCCTACTGATTCTCTTTGATGTGCCAGGCACTGTTGAGGCTCTACAGTTATAGCCTTAGCCCAAAGGACAAAATTCCAGGCCCTAATGGAACTCGTGTTCTTTTAATGCCCCCACACCCCCCACCGTCCTCAGCTTCCCGACCCATGCAGCAGAGCTCCTATGATAGAAAGGGGTAAGCGGGGGCTGTGGCAGCACCAGGTCCCTGTGAATGTCGTCATTCAAAAGCAGCCCCAGACCCCGTGGAATTACAGAGCAGCCCACGTTGGACTTGAGAGATGCATGGGCCATGACTTCCACCACCTCGCCATTTAATTCTCCAGTATGGTTGATGTGGAAGAATCTTCTTTGGCAGTTATAAGGCATTATGATAAGCCCGGTCAGGTGGTGATTCAGTCACAGCTGCTGTTTCACAAACTTCCTCACTGGCCCGAGGATCACCTGGGAGGCAGTGGTTCAGCAGGGTAGCGGGGCGGGGATTAGATAAATTTCCTTTATCTTCTTTCAAATAGCAAAGCCCAGAACCACTGTGCTTTCATAAGGCAGACCAAGGGGCAGTACACTTTGAGTATTTTGCCTCAGGGATTTATTAACTCCAAGGCTCTTTCCCACAATTCAGAGTGAGTGGTCTTCGATCACCTCACCCTCATCGCACCTGCGTCTCTTAAATGGACTGCCTCACGGCACAAGGACAGAAGGACTCAGGGAGCCGGAAATAGCGGTCTCGGTCGGAAATGTGCTTTCTCCCCATGGGAAAGAATTAGCTGGAAAATACAGGGACCTGTCACCACGAGTTTCTGGGGCTCCAGTGCTCTGCCATGGAGCTTCCAGCTGGCACTCTGTGAAAGCGTTGCAGATGTGCTGATATCAGATGCCTCTCAGCTCTTTCAGGGATACATGCTATGAAGAAAATGAAATAAGATCATGATCTTTACCCGGCTTTGGTCAACTATGGCCCTCGTGCCACTTCTGGCCTGACGCCTGCAATGGTTCTCCAAACGTAAAGTTCTATTTAGGTACCCGGAGCCTAATCAGGGCCCGATATAGTGATCCTAGTATTCTTGCCACCATGATTATGCCTACTGTTAATAAAAGAGGCACCCTGAGGTCTCTCATTGTGACCGTGGTTTCATCCTCTAACCACTCATAGCTTTCATGGGTTCTGGTCGTCATTTCACTCCTCTAGCAGGTTGCATAAAGCTTTAACTGTACATCTGCCAAAGGGATATGCTCCGTGAATGTAACCAACTCCTCTTTGTTATGCTTAGTGTGCGGTTCTCTGTTTTGTCAAAATTCCAAGTTCTACCTAATCAGCCATATGTACAAGGATCTCTGTTCCCTTGGTGTTGGAGAAGAATACAGTGTTTCGAATTGAAGCTCTTATATCTATTGGCAAACTTGAGGTTGCACGTATACCTCCAGTGCCAGCCCAGGAATGTGGAGTTTAGTCTATGTTTTCTTCTCTTTCCACCTTTCCACGTGTGTTGTTACTTTCTCAGCTTCGGAGAACCCTACCTTCCGTTATCCTCTCTGTCTTTACTTATTTGCACAATCGTGCTGTATGTGCTCGCCTACTGTGGGCAGCCTTCCATCTGTACTCTTAACTCCCTCCTCTCACGGACCCTGGCTTGCAGGAGGCCTCCTTGGAACCATTTGTTTGGCGGGCTCCCTGCCTGCCTTCCTAAGCTTGGGTGCCCTGCTCTCCAGGGAAGGGAGGGCTAGAGAAAAAGGTTCTCTGTTGCCTTTGGAACTCCTCACAGAACTGGCTTTTCTCCGCCGCTTCATTGTAATAGTCACCCAAGACAGCCTCGGTCGAGCGCTTCGTGAGTTTCTTTCCAGAGCTGCTGGCCTGGCCAGAAGAGTGAAGCGTTGGGGTTGGTTAAGGGCTATTGGTCTAAACTTCCACAAGTGAGGACTCCGATCAGTTAGCACTCATGTTGGTTTCATAAGGGGGAGGAAGAGAGTTCACCGTGCTGGGGCAACCTCATCCTACAGCGGTTTCGCTTCCTGAGAGCATTGTCCCAGTTAACCCTAAATGATGTGGATTAGAAACTTAATTCCCCAGATCCTCTGGGTAGTTGAAGGACTACTGTATATACAAAGGGTGAAAAGCATAATCTTACCGTTGAAGTGTTATTGGAAGGAGACTAAAGGTGGCCGGGCACGGTGGCTCACGCCTGTAATCCCAGCACTTTGAGAGGCCAAGGCAGGCAGACCACCTGAGGTCAAGAGTTGGAGACCAGCCTGGCCAACATGGTGAAACCCTGTGGCTACTAAAAACGGAAAGAAAAAATTAGCTGGACCTGGTGGCGTGCGCCTGGAGTCCCAGCTACTCGGGGAGGCTGAGGCAGGAGATTTGCTTGAACCCAGGAGGCGGAGGTTGCAGTGAGCCAGGATCGCGCCACTGCAATCCAATCTAGGCGACAGAGGGAGGCTCCATCTCAACAACAACAAAAAAGGAAACAAAAGGTGCAAGTTATTTGGACAGCATAAAGAACATGCCTCACAGTGGTTAGGGGGACCGGACATCTTGTGTTCCCTTAAACTCATTTGTTGAAGCCCTAATTCCCAATATGATCGTATATGGAGGTGGGGCCTTTGAGAGGCTATTAGGCTTAGAGGGGGTCATGAGAGTGGAGCCCCATAGTGGGATTAGTATCCTTAGAAGAAGGAGAGGTGGAGCCAGCATTTGCTCTCACTCCTCCACTGGAGGAAACAGCCAGAGGGTGACCGTCTTCAAGCCAGAAAGGCGGCCCTCGCCCGGAACCGAATCAACCAGCACCTGATTCTTGGCCTGCCAGCCTCCAGAACTGTGCGATATAAATTGTGCACGGCAATTTGCTATAGCCGACCAAGCTAAGACGGTAGAGAGCTGACATTGACATTCTGTGACAAATAAAAGCAATCCATACCCTCACCGAGTTTTGAAAAACAGAGATATGGATGGGGAAATCTCCCATCCCATGAGAACACCGACATTGCCTTGGATGGGAATTTTCCCCAGCCTTTATATCATAATGAATAATATACTTCTTGGTACATGCCATCTAAAGCCTTGTCACTCTACTCTTATAGAAATGTTTTTCTGACCGCTAGTCGGATACCGATTTCCAGTGCAGCTTGCGTAATTGAAAGAGTAACATTTCACTCCATGATGCAGCTCACATACACAAGGGAGGCTGAGTCGCTGACATGCAAGAAAGCCCAATTTATGGGCCAATTTTACTTATGGGTTGTTGCCGTTGTCAGACTCCTGAGGACAGGTTGTAAAGCCAGGAAAAAGCTGAGTTGAGCCGGGATCTACTGTCTTCCGACCGACAACTCTTACGTTTACAGTCAGCTGTAGCATTATCACGAATGAGGCCAAATACTGTTTAGATAGATGCGCGTAGGAAAGCAAAACATTCAGATTTGGTGTGACCTGCCTTAAAACCAGATCCTCTCACAGGTTGCCTGGAACTGTTCAGGATGTCACCCTTTGCTGATTCAATTAATTGCTGCGGTACTTACTGAGAACCTACCACGTGCCCAGCACTGTTCTAGACGCTGAGGGCCCAGCAGACAGAAGAAAACAACAACGAACGAAAGCTCTGCACTCATGAAGCTGACATAAAAGTGGGAAGAGACGGACAACACTCTGATAAGCACATCGATACGTAAGAATTTCCGTCTAGCAGTTAGTGACATAGAGAAAAGTAAGCAGGTGTTTGCGATAGGAAGCTTTTGATGGCAGTGACCACGGGCAGATTGTTTTCAATATTCTCAGTCGGAGTCAGTCTTCCTGATTTGAGGGTGAAACAGGCAGGTCATTTGAAGCAAAGGAGGAGAATCACGTGTTTGTATCTTTGCTGGAGTCTGGCACTGACTGTTTGCTTCATGGATACTTGGGAATGCGTGCATTTTGTTCATGGGAGGCAGCTGAAACGTGAGAAGGATTAACGGGGCGCACGGCATCCCTGTTCAGAACTGCTGGTAACCTACTTTGTGTCGAGCACTTGTATATGCCAAGCACTGGGCTAAGGGCCTTGGGACACACACATCATTTAATGCTCACAAAGAATCCTATGAAAGAAGCCCCAGTAGCGCCGTGTCCATTCTACAGCCAAGTCAGGGACGCAAACGGGACAGAGAAGGCGCTCGGCTGATCTGTGGCTCAGCGGAATTCATCCCCCGACATTCAGGTCCAGCAGCCATTTCTTATCTGATGTGTTCCTGGCCTCTGAAGGCACCTCCTGCCACAAGAGATCATTCACGATGTCTTCAGGGGTGTGATAGAGAAAAGCCCCTTCCTTGTTCTGCAGTGTTCTCTCAGCAGGGACCTGCTTTCCTGGTGCTGGAATCTACGCGTAGCTTCTCTGCCAGTAGAGTTTGACCCCTGCGGAGGAGGCTGAGTCTTACTTAGCGAAGTTTGCCAGAGAAGGCTATTTATTGGCTATTTCTAAGGCTATTTCTTAGCAGCAGTCTCTCATTATTAGCTCTATTTGTGCCAGCAGGGACACACGGAAGGGTTTTGGGCATGTTTTCATGCGTCTGAGTGGCTGCCGTCTCTTTGGTTCTTTCTGCTTTCTTCTGTGCCATGATGGAAACTAACAAATTTGACCCAGTGATTTTTGTTTCTTCAGTCATTTGTTAGAGATGGTAGACTACAGGTATGTTTTCAAGGGACCGAAAGGAAAAATTGTCAATCCCTTGAAAACGTACCTATAGTGTCACCACCTCTAACAAATGGATGGGATGGAGTGTGGAAAGACAATGGAGAGAACTAAGGGTTATGGCCGGGGGTGGTGGAAGTTCCGGACATGTGAACTTCGGGGCACCTTACCCTTGAGATGGGAGGTGCGGGGGTTGGGGGAAGTTCCGGACATGTGAAGTTCGGGGCACCTTACCCTTGAGATGGGAGGTGCAGGGGTTGGGGGAAGTCCCGGACATGTGAAATTCGGGGCACCTTACCCTTGAGATGTCTATGGGACAACCATGTGTGTAACTCGGTATATATATGGGATTGTGAGTTACCTGTATTTCGATGCCATGAGGCTGACGTGTGGATAGAGAAGCCATTCAGGGCCTGCGCCCTGGAGCACTCTTGTGGGATCCTGATAGGAGGAAGATCTCACAAAAGAGGCTGAGAAGGAGCCTTTCTGGGAGAGGGTGGTCACACAGAAGACCGAAGAACTGATGTCATGGAATGGGGAGTCCTCAACTGGACCAAACACTAAGATGTTGAGTGATGAGAGCGTCGCATACTGACCACTGGATTTGGTGACCTGGAGGTTTCCTGTCATCTTAAGGTCAGGTTTGGGGCACGATGGGGGTAAAAGCCTGATGCCAGAGGAATAAGGAGGGAATGGGAGCTCAGGAAGTGAGCCGAGGTGATTCCTCAAATAGCATTTGCTATGGGGGGCAGGATGCAGAGGAATGGGACTGAAGGGGAAATGAGGTCAAGGAAGCTTATTTATCAATGCACATTTTCAAGATGGGAGTCATTTTTCTGTCGAGTTTTTAAGATGGGTGATTCTTGAGTATGCTTGTATGTTATTCCATGAGAGGCAGAAAAGCAAAAGAAGAAAGATTGTTGGAGCAGGAGGAAGAGAGGCAATAGCAATAGAAGCAACATCCTCGGAGGAAGTGTGTCAAGAGAAGGGTTCCATGTGCTCAGCGGAGGGTCAGTCCTGGGCAGGGGCTGAGATGTCCTTGCGTTGTTACAGGAGAGAAAGCCGGGATGGGTGCCAGGAGGTTCGCAGAGGAGCTCCTATCTCACGGCGGCCATTGTTCTCTCAGAGGAATAAGAGGGAATGCCTGCTTATGTGTGTGTCCTAACTTTTCACTGACAATCATGGAATATTAGAGTCATCAAAAAGTGCAAGAGCAGTTCATGTGGATGGAATTTTGCCCATAGAGAGATATGCTCAAGTTCTGAGTCCCAGTACCTGTGAATGTGACCTTATTCGGAAATAGGGTCTTTGCAAACAAACAAACAAAACAATCAAGTTAGGATGAGGTCCTAAAGCATTAAGATTAGTCATACACCCCTGTTCCAGTGAGTGGTGTCCTTATCAGAAGAGGGATATTGGACACACAGACACACGGTGAAGAGCACCGTGGGATGACGGAGGAAGAGATTGGAGTGGTGCATCTACGACCCAAGGAAAGCCACCCCACGACTACTGGCAACCGCTATAAACTTGGAATAGACTCTCCCTGAGAGCTCTCCAGAAGGAGCCAACCTCGCTGTCACCTTGATTTCAGACTCGTAGCCTGCAGAGAAATGCCAGAGAATAAATTTCTGTTGTTTTAAGTCACCCAGGTGTGGGAATGTGTTGCGGCCTCCCTGGGAAATTAACACAGCTGCGTTACATTTTGAGGCACAGATAACCTCGAGTTGTGGGAAATCATACTTACTGGGGGGTAATACAGTAGGATTATCGGGTAGGATTGAGTGGCCCTGGTGAAATGTGTGTCCCTATCTCGGTATGGGTCTAGACAGCTACATTTGGTGTTACAATTTATGCAGCAGAGTTCCCTCGCTCGGGTTCGGGAGGAGACTAGTCGGAGAGCTGGGCCTTACTAGACTCTGGTTTTCCCAGCAGAGAACGACAAAGCGAATGAAGTTTGACAAATGATGGTGCTTGCAAGGGAGATGAAGCAGAGAAGGGAGGGTTGGGGGTGAGAAACGAAACTTGAGGGGAAGCCTGAGGTTTGACTGTGAGGATGGGTGGAGTCGGGCAGCACAGACGCCAGGGTACCTTATGGATCACCCACTAGGAGAGTGACACTAGTAGTGGTATAGAGAGACACAAGAGCTTGGTGCACGAGACCTCAGTGGAAGGAAATACGGGGGAAATACCACGAGATTGGAATGGATGATTGGAATGGATGATCCACTCACTGTGAAGTGGTATGGGCTATGAACTAGGCTATTCAAATGAGAAACGTGAAAAGTGATTCATAACTCAGTGGACGGAGTCTTCATCAGAAACCTTTGAATGGGAAATTTCACTCCTAAGAGCTTATCCCAGGAACATAAATGAAGCAGGAGAATTTATGTTTGTGTGTGTATGTGTGTGTGCATGATCATACATATATGTTACTATGTGCATATATGCATATACACACATACATACATACATGCACGTTATGTGTCTTCATTATCAACCTTTGATCAGTTTTGTTCCTTGTAAACCACCTCCTCTTTTTAAGAAACATCACGAGATGTTTCACGTCTGTACGTATGAAGATGTACATACATCCTACTTGGCCAGCCACACCGGCCCCGATACCCTGCATAGTCTGTGCAGATAGGCCACAGTGACTACTGCTCAGTCACAGTGTGACCTCCTGAAACGTGCGTCTGCCTGCTTTAAGCCCACCCATTAAAACTCCCCACGGGTAACCCGTTTGGATAACTCCTAGGGCACGCGTAAGATTGTTGGCCCACGTGTCCCTTTCTGTCTCCCTGCCTGGGCTCCCTGCCCCACATGTGTGCCTTCCAGGTGTGCCATGTACCCTCCAGGATCTGCAAGTGATAAAATATCTATTTCCATCTTGTGTCCCTTCTAATCTTTGGAGGGGTGCTCTTCACTTTAAAGATCCTAAATTAAAGCAGGTATTCATCCTCACGGGGGAGGAAATCTCTCCAGGGCATTCAGGCTGGGACACAAACAACCGCAGCAGGCAGTATGCGGCAGTGCATGAGGGTGTTTGTGCAGCATGTCGAGGCACGTTATGGAGATCACGACAAGCCTCAAGAGGAGGTTCTTGCCAACGTGCAGCAGCGGTGTTCTAGAGAGAGACCACGCTCCCTTCTCCTTTTCCTTAACTTCACGTGGATTGAGGCCAGAAAGTTAACATCTGTACTTCTCCATAGTCCAGAAGACACTGGTCTCGGAACTTGAGCTTGGAGGTGAGCACAGAATCGTGGGAACATCTCACCATGATGTCATGTCACTGATCGCCACCCACAGCTGTATATTCCCCAGTCCTGGGTGAAGCAACGTATTTTCAGACAACTCCATCAAGTGGATCTTGTGCAAAAGGGACCTGGAAGCACAAGCAGAAACGACGAGTAATTTGCTCCCACCGCTCCCCTTCTTATGCTTTTTTTCAAAACTATGTTTTCACAGGGAGTTATGCACTTTTGATACACAGAACCTGAAAGAGTAGTGGGCACCAAGGAGGGACCAGATTCTGTGCTGGAGGTATTTTAATAGGCGAGACTCTCAAAATGTGTCCAGAGAATGAACACACACACACACACATACACATGTGTAATTTTGGTCATCTCCCCTATGTTCCTGTGGATTGGCATTTGCCTTCTCAGCCCATTGTGCTTACTATGATATCACAAAACGAGGAAGACTGACTGCCATCCGCACTGGTCTTCTAATGGTGTGGATTTGGGTTGGTGTTCTGAGCTCCCCTCACATCTTATTCGTTTGCAGACCTGCTGTACTGCTTCAGATCTGCTAGGCCAAGAACAGTAGTGAGCTGTGTCTAGGGAATTGCTATGACTTTCTCAGCCTCCCCATCAGTCAGACACAGCCTGTCCTACAGAATTCTGGAAAGGTCTGTTGTAGACTCCATTCTAGTGTCAAGGTAGTTAGTGGCTGCAAGTTTTTCTGTTAGAGTGCTGAGCCAATGCCTGTGGAACACACTTTATGCCAGAAACCCAGAAACAAGGCATCCTTACCTCTCCTCCACAGCCCAGAAAACGCTGCTCTGGGAACTTGTACTTAGATACGAGCATGGAATCTGTCATGATTACAGACGTGTGACCCCTCCCTCAATGTTTCTATATTTTCGACTCAATGGGGAGAATTCTCCTACCAGGGAAAATAAGTAATGGTGCCATTGACGGCTTCTACCTGCAGGCGTACCTCATCTTACTGAGCTTCACTTCTTTGCACTTTGCAGTTACTGTGTTTCGTAGAAACTGAAGGTTTGTGGAAACCCTGTTTGGAGCAAGTCTATTGGTGCCATTTATCCAGCAGCACGTGCTCACTTTGTCTTCCTGTGTCACATTTTGGTAATTATCATTTCCAACTTTTTCATTCCTCTTATAACTGTTACGGAGTGGTCTGTGATCGGTGATCTTTGAGGGTACTATCGTCATTGGGTTGGGGCACCACGAGCCACACCCACGTAAGACAGCAGCGAATGAAACGAATGCTGTGTGTGTTCTGATGACTCCACAGACGAGCCGTTCCCCATCTCTCTCCCTCTCCTCGGGATATCTTACTCCCTGAGACAACAGTATGGTAACTAGACCGAGTGATAACCCCACAGTAGCCTCTAAGTGTTCAAGTGACAGGAAGACTCCGAGTATCTCACTTTAAATTAAAAGCTAGAAATGATTAAGCTTAGTAAAGAAGGCATGTCAAAAGCCAAGCCAGGCTGAAAGCTAGGTTCCTTGCACCAGTCACCCAAGTTGTGAATGCAAAGGGGAAAAGTTCCTGAGGGAAACCAGAAGTGCTACTCCAGCGAGGACACCACTGATAAGAAAGTGAAAAACACCCTGATAGCAGTCTGAGGAGTTTTAGTGGTCCGGATAGAAGGACAGCCCAGCCACGACATTCCGTCGACCCGAGGCCTAATCCCAAGCAAGGCCTAACTCTCTTCAGTTCTACGAAGGCCGCGAGAGGTAAAGAAACTGCCGAAGTAAGCCAGCAGATTCAACCGTTGCCACAAGATAAAAGTGCAGTATGCAGCCAGGCAGGGTGACTCAGGCCACCAACATTCTGTAAGGCCAAGTTGGGAAGATCACATAAGGTCAGGAGTTTGAGACCAGCCTGAGCAACATAGTGAGACCCAGTCACTACCAAAAACTTAAAAATGAGCTGAGGGTGGTGGTGCACACCTGCAGTCTCAGCTACTCAGGAGGCCATGGTGGGTGGGGGATCGCTTGAGTCCAGGAGTTCGAGGCTGCAGGGAGCTTCGATCATGCCACTGTACTCCGGCCTGGGTGACAGAGCAAGACGTTGCCTCTCAAATATAGAAAAGACGCCGGGCGTGGTGGCTCACGCCTGTAATCCTAGCACTTTGGCAGACTGAGGTGGGTGGGTGGATTGCTTGAGCTAAGGACTTCGAGTCCAGCCCGAGCAATTTGGTGAAACCCAGTCTCTGCTAAAATACAAAACTTTAGCTGGCCGTGGTGGCATGTACCTGTAATCCCAGCTACTTGGGAGGCTGAGACAGGAGAATCACTTGAACCTGGGGAGCAGAGGTTGCAGTGAGCTGAGATCAAGCCTTTGCACTCCAGCCTGGGCGACAGGAGTGAAACTCCGTCTCAAAAAAGAAGAAAAGAAAAGAAAAGGAAAGAAAATATTTTCAAAGTGCAAGGTGAAACATCAAATGCAGAAGTTGAGGCTGCAGTGAGTTATACAGAAGATGTAGCTAAAATAGTGGATGAGGGTGGCTGCACTGAACAACAGGTTTTCACTGTGAATTAGACTGTCTTCTGCTGGAAGATGATGCTACAGGACTTTCATAGCTAGGGTGGGGAAGTCAACTGCCCGCTTTCAAACCTTCAGAGGACAGGCTGACTCTCCTGCTAGGGGCTAATTCACCTAATGATGTTCAGTTGAAGCCGATACTCATTTGTCATTCCAAATATCCTAGGGCCCTGAAGCATTACGCTAGATCAACTCTACCCGTGCTCTATAGATGGCACAGCAAAGCCTGGACGACAGCACATCCGTTTACAACATGGTTTACTGAGTATTTTAAGCCCACTGTTGAGATTGACTGCTCAGAAAGAAAAAAAAAAGATTCCTTTCAAAATACGATTGCTCATTGACAATACGGTGGTCACCCAGGAGCTCTGACAGAAATGTACAAGAAGATGAATGTTGTGTCCATGCCTGCTAACACAACATCCATTCTGCGGCCCATAGATCAAGCAGTGCTTTTGACTGCCAATTCTTATTTAAGAAATACATTTGATAAGGCCACAGCTGCCGTAGGAGTGATTCCTCTCACGGAGATGAACTAAGTAAACTGAAAATCTTCTGGGAATGATTCAATACTCTAGATTCTGTTAGGAACATTCATATTTCACGGGAGGAGGTCAAAATATGAATGTCGACAAGAGTGTGGAAGATGCTGATTCCAACCCTCCTGGCTGACGCTGATGGTTAAAGACTTGCTTGGAAGAAGTTACTGCAGATGTATTGGAAATAAAAAGAAAATCGGAATTAGAAGTAGAGCCTGAAGATGTGAGTGAGTTGCTGCAACATCATGATAAAACTTGAATGGATGAGTTGTTTCTTATGGTTGAGTAAAGAAAGTGTTCTCTTCAGATACAATTGACTCCTGGTGCTGGAGATGTGAACGTTGTTAAAGTGGCAACATAGAATTTAAACTATTACATTAATGTAGTTGACAAAGCAGGGGTGTGTATGGGGGTGTTGAGAGGATTGACTCCAATGTTAAAGCAAGTTTTACTCTGGATAAAATGCTGTCGAACGGCATCGCATGCCACAGAGAAAACTTTCACAGAAGGAAGTCAGTGAATGTGACAAACGTCATCGTTGTCTTCTCTTAAGGAATTTCCAAAGCCGCCCCACCCTCCAGCAACCACCATGCTGGTCAACCAGCAGCCATCATCATCGAGACCAGCCCTTCCTCCAGCAAAATGATGATGCCTTGCTGGGGGCTCTGACCATCGTTAGCATTTTTAGCAATCATCTCCAAGTTCATTCTGTTTCAGCCGCTTAATCCAATACCTATCTTCTACACTTATCCTGTGTGCCCGGGTCTGTGCTGCATGCAGGGCTATACTGGATACATGAGACAGATGTGGGCTCCTTACCATTTAGTGGGCCAGACACAGAAGCAAATAGACACAAGGGAGTAGAATTAACATTAGGATGGAAGTAGCACTGATTGTTATAGGAGCCCAGAAAAATCGAGGCCAAACTGAGACCAGGAACTGGGTCAGTGGGAACTATAGTCTATGCTGAGCTTCAAAGGACCCATCCTTCCGGTAAACGCCACTCCTATGCCAAGCCCTGCTGCTGGGTACTAGGGTTAGATCAGTGACCAAGACAAAGTCCCCACAGTGTCACAGCTTACATTCTGGGTGGGGGACGCTGACAATAACCAGTGAAACCTGTAAGAATGTGAAATTTCAACAGGAATAAGTACGTTGAGAAACAGTGAGCGAGGTAATGGTATGCAGTGAGCCCAGGGAATGGGGTCGATATTAGGGTTGTCAGGAAAGGCATCTCTGGGGGGATACTGGAGCAGAGACCAGAACCCAGGGACAAGCCAGGGACGGGCAGGGCACAGCCAAGGCTTTGTAACTCACTGGCTGTGTGACGGTGGGCCAGCCTTGACCGTTTCTGAGTCTCATCTTTAGGTCCGTCTTTGTCACTGTATCCCCATCCCGATAGAACAGCTCACACGTCGAGGGCATTTACTAAATGTCGTATCAGCAATTTGTAAATGTGAACAGGAATAGTATGAAATTCATAGGGTTTTTAATGTGCACGATACATTCAGACCTAATCACACGTTGAGAGAACTAGCTTTCACATTTGCAAACAGAAAACCTTGCAAGACAGAAAGCTGAAACAATAACAACAACCCCTCCTTATTCCCCCCATATGGCTCTTAAATCTTGTTCATAAGGCGATTTCTTCCTTGCCTACTGAATGCAATCTGGGAAGGTCGCACGATATACTCGGCTGCTGTTTGACGAAGTGTGTTCTGGTTACCATTTTCCGTCACCCTTTTGTGGCTCCTGTCCCCATCCCAAGACGTTTTGGATATGCATTTCTGGTCATAGCAATTTACTTTTGGCCATGAAGTGGCCATTTTTCCTCCGTTATTTGCATCTCCTATTTTGTCTATAGAGATGGTGATCTCACTTTTGCACAGGGATATATCTTTTTTACCTCTTTACAAAATATAGCTCCTCTATCATTGTTGTGGACTTGGAGAAGATGGAAGATTTTCTTCCCCTACGAAAGATTACTATTCTGCTATCCATTGAACATTTCTCCCTAGTGTAGCATATCTGAAATCAAGATGTATATTATATTCAATGACCTTTCAGATTTGATGAAATGTGATAGAGAATTGTACAATGATATTGCATATTTCTTAATATCTGGTTCACACTATTATACATAAAAATAAACGGCCAGGGCCAGGCGCGGTGGCTCACACCTGTAATCCCAGCACTTTGGGAGACTGAGGCGAGCGGATCACGAGGTCAGGAGTTCGAGATCAGTGTGGCCAACATGGTGAAACTCCGTCACTTCCAAAAATACACAAAACTTAGTCAGGTGTGGTGCCACTTGCTTGTAATCTAAGCAACTCTGGAGGCTGTGGCAGGAGAATTGCTTGAACCCAGGAGGCGAAGGTTGTGGTGAGCGAAGACCATGCCATTGCGCTCCAGCCTGGGTGACAGAGCGAGACTCTGTCTTAAATAAATAAATGGCCAGATTTGTCACGTACCATCTGTAGTCTCTTTTGGTGGTGCCTTTTTTTAAATGCAGAGAAAATCTGGATTCTTTTGAGAAGTGTTGATCTGATGATATAAAAGTTGAATTGTTATTGGGAAGTGCAGAGTCCTCTGTCCTTTGTGTTTCTTGGGAGCATGAATTTCGCCAAGAGACAATTGCACCAAAAAAGAGAATTTATTGAAGGAAAATAGCAGAGACTTTATTGAGACAATACATCCTGGATGACGAGGCAGAGCAGGCTGCTGTAAGAGAATCAGCCAGCAGCAGTGAGAGTTCTGTGTTGCCATTTCAATTATGACAGGTTTTTTTTCTGGAAGTTTCTGCCTCTGTCTTAAGCCTCTGCCTTTTTCATTGTCTAGTTTCCCCCCTTAAGGCTGGCTTAAATTCCCTGCCTTTTTCCTGCCTAGTTCCCACCCCAGAGTTGTGGGATTCTCCCTTACTGTCAGTAAGGGAGATGCACATATGTGGGCCCGATGTAGAACGTGAATTCTACCTAATGGCTGCATTGCTCATTACCACCACCCCAGGAATGTTGTAGAGTGGTTAAATCTGTATTTATTGCACCAGCATATCTCTTAGGAATTTCTCCTTTGCTCTCTTTCTTTCTGACTTCTTTACAAAATA
>JAPYYA010000106.1:0-23298 GCA_028533165.1 Leontopithecus rosalia | reverse complement strand
CCACCCCCTCCCTTCATCCCTCCACTAGCCCCTGCCTTCATCTCTCCACTGCTCCTGGCTGACGGCTCTGGAACAGTGCTCTGTGTCCCACGGCACAGGGGAGGACAACGATGAGGAGGCAGAAGAAAATTCGAGTGTAATTTTCATGTGTACTGTCATAACCATGACGTGAGGGCAGATCCCTTCTCTGCCCAGGTCCTGGGTCTTTGCCATCCAGCCCCTCACACACCCATAGTTCTGCAGCATCCGTGGTGGACAAGATGAGGAGGAAGACTCAGGGGTCGTGTCCTTCCTGCTTTGGTGGGAAGCCTTTCTCTGCAGTTCATCAGGGAAAATGAGATTTTTGCACACCTACCTATCAGCTCTCCAGCGTGACAGGCACTGTGGGCCACCTGCCTCGAAGCCTTTCCTCCTTGTTCCTTCCAACAGAACCAGGGGCTTTCAGCCATCTGTGGTGATCTCTTGATCTCTAGAAAGGGGCCAGGTCCAGGGCTGAGCAAGGGCACATGACCATTTGGGGCCAAGGAGATCTGAGAGGAAGTGTGCTGTTGCAGGGGAGAGTGTGCGGGGAAAGGGTGCTTCTAGGAGTACCGTCCTCCCCTTAGAGTTGGTGTGAGGTATGGCACTCTCTGCCTCCACTCACTGCCTCTGTGGGTGAGGACATGATTCTTGGACTGCAGAGCCATCTTGAGACCAGGATCAGAGCAGACAAGCAGACCAAGGTCCCTGCCACAGCGCCCTACACTTCTTAACCTTATGAAGTGGAGCAAGCTAACAAACCTCAACAATGTTGTTAAGCTACTTTGGTTGGATGTTCTGTTTACAGCTGAAACATCCATGCAGCATAGGATGTTTTAAATTGTTTATTACTTGTTTATTTTAGAGACAAGGTCTTGCTCTGTCACCCTGGCTGAAGTGCCGTGGTGCAATCATAGTTCACTGCAGCCTCAAAATCCTGGCCACAAGTGATCCTCCCACCTCAGCCTCCCAAGTACCTGGGACTACAGGTGCACTCCACCATGCCCAGCTATTTTTTTAAATTTTTGTAAGTATGAGGTCTCACTATTTTGCCCAGGCCGTTATTGAATTCCTGGCCTCAAATGATCCTTTTGTTCAGCCTCCCAATTTGCTGGGATTACAGGTGTGAACCACCGTACCCAGCCCTGCACATATGCTTAGATATGCCTTCTCCAAGTTCTGTTCTTTGGAATAGTGGTAATACATATTTCTATGAAAAAAAATCTATTTTGTGATATGCATAGATATGTATATATACATAATTTTTAAAATAAAAATGTGTTGCTCCGCCCCCCACCCCTGCAGCTGAAGCCACTGACCATGGAGCCAGGAGCCACCCAATGAGGTGTCTTTTCTCGTGAAGGTGGAGAAGGTGCCTTCGAACCTCCTCCAGGGAGTACCATGTGCCGGAAACCCAGAGAACACTCATACGAGGCCTGAGTTCTGAAGAATATGCAATGCCTATTTCAGCAGCCATGCACATCTCACGGGCAGGGCGAGCCGAGTAAGGAAGGGCAGAGAACGGCACATTCGAGCAGGACTTTCTGCGAGTCCACCCCTAGGAGCCCTTCTTTGGAATGTCGCTGTGGACTCAGGAGTTAGAGGTGAACAAAGGCACTGAGAGGGGATGGGCACTGGCGTGGAGGGGTGAGGAGCACCCAGCGTCCTAGTTCGCTGTACTGCTTTTGGCGGTTTTTCTGTTTGATGTGTTCATTTGCGCACACGCTGCATCCCAGCCACCACTGATGGCCATTTGCCTTGACGACGGAGCTGACCATGGCTGCTTTGTCAGCAAAAATGAAGCTGTTGAAGCTCCTCTCCCAGGGGCCTCTAGTGGCACTGCCCATCTCTTCCCTTGGCCTTGTCTGGGTGAGGCTTGCTTGTGGATTTCCGAGAGTCCCCTCTGGAAGCGGCAGAAGGGAGCGGATGCCCAAGGTTGGGTGCCTGAGAGACAGCAGCATTTGGACAGCCCCGTAGCGTTCCCCATGGTCATGTGAATTCTCCTAAATCTCAGGCAGGGAATGAAGAAAGACAAGACGGCTCGAAGCCATCCCCAGAACCATGGGTCCCACGTCATTAAATGTAGAAAACACTCGCTGAGAGTCATGGAGGAAAACAGCATCTGGAGACGGGGTCTTCCCGAGACGGTGACATCTACAAGTCTCGAGTGGCTAAAAAGTGTATTCGTTGCAATGCCTCACAGACGTGGGACCATAGGCATGTACGAGTAGTGGCCTGCCAGGGCTGGTAAGGTGACACGATGTCCATTCTACACTCAGGGAGGCAGAATCTGAGTTCTGATGGGCAGTTGTAGAGAAGTCTTCTGCTGTATTCCTAATCAAAGTCTTCTTAGAAAACATTGAAACATCACCTCTTTAGTAAGCAAAATGCTTTTCATTTTGTCCAAAACAACTTGGATAGAACTGTTTGTTTCATATCTCAGATGTTTTTTTTGAGACGGAGTTTCGCTCTTGTTACCCAGGCTGGAGTGCAATGGCGCGATCTCGGCTCACCGCAACCTCCGCCTCCTGGGTTCAGGCAATTCTCCTGCCTCAGCCTCCCGAGTAGCTGGGATTACAGGCACGCGCCACCATGCCCAGCTAATTCTTTGTATCTTTAGTAGAGACGGGATTTCACCATGTTGACCAGGATGGTCTCGATCTCTTGACCTCGTGATCCACCCGCCTCGGCCTCCCAAAGTGCTGGGATTACAGGCTTGAGCCACCGCGCCCGGCCCCATATCTCAGATTTTATATTTTTTTCGTATCACTACATTTCCTCTGAGGTTTTTTTACTCATGCACATGCACTCTTTGTACAATTTTCTTTTTTGAGATGGAGTTTCGTTCTTGTTGTCCAGGCTGGAGTGCAATGGCATGGTCTCAGCTCACTGCAACCACTGCCTTCTGGGTTCGAGTGATCCTCGTGCCTCAGCCTCCTGAATAGCTGAGATTACAGTGCGCACCACCACACCCAGCTCATTTTTTTGTATTTTTAGTAGAGATGGGGTTGCACCATATTGTCCAGGCTGATCTCAAACTCCTGACCTCAAATGATCCACCTGCCTCAGGCTCCCAAAGTGCTGGGCTCACGGTGTGAGCCACCGTGCCAGGCTGTGAAAATAATAATATTAGGGGATGTGGTGGTGTGCACCCGCAGTCCGGGCTACTCAGGAGGCCGAGAGGAGGGATCCCTTGAGCCTGGCAGTTCAAGGCTGCAGCAAACCACGTGTGACTGTGCCAGTGTGGCTGTGCCAGTGTGGCTGTGCCAGTGTGGCTGTGCCGCTGCACTCCAGCCTGGGCCACACAGTGAAACTGTGTTAAAATCCAGAGGCTCTAACCACATTCGGCTCCTGCACTAGCGGCTAGTGCCTACAAATGGAATTTTTATTTTTACTTAATTTTATTAACTTAATTGCCACTGGTAACTAATGACTACCACAGTGAACAGCACAGCTCTAGATTCCACGGTGTTGTGGTCACCCTGCAAAAGCGGCAGGGACCTGCCACCCAGCGTTCGGTTGCTATCCCAAGGCTGACGCCATCACACACGCCGAGCTGTTATGACTCGCTGACGGAGGCGGCTCGGGAGAGCAGGGCAGGCCTTGTGAGCAGGTCTAAAACGGCTTGTGAGAGCAAGGAAAGGAGACAGGCCCCGATGGCTTTGGAGGCTGCAGCTGGTGGGTGGGGCCAGGTGAGATTCCACACAGCCTGGCAGCAGCTCACATGGTTTGACTATCCCACCTGCACCCGAGTGAGAGCACCAGGCTTCTTATCAGTTTGTCCTGGTGTGGGCCCAATGGGAAGAGGGAGGGGTGAGGCTTAAAAGCTGTCAACAGCCAGACATTAAGAAATGGAGTCCAGGCTGGGTGCAGTGGCTCACACCTGTCTGTAGTCCCAGCACTTTGGGAGGCTGAGGCCAGTGGATCATCAGGTCAGGGGTTCAAGACCAGCCTGGCCAAGATGGTGAAACCCCGTCTCTACTAAAAATGCAAAAAATGAGCTGGGTGTGGTGGTGGGCACCTGTAATCCCAGCTACTCAGGAGGCTGAGGCAGAGAATTGCTTGAACCTGGGAGGCGAAGGTTGCAGTGAGCCGAGATTGTGCCACTGCACTCCAGCCTGGGCGACAGACTGAGACTCCGTCTCAAAAAAAAAAAAAAGAAATGGAGTCAAACTCCTCAATACAAACTCCCAGCTTACAGGGAACACAGAGGCAAGGACACAATTAAACAGCAGCAGGGGCACAGCTGGCAAAATCCAGACCCGGGAGCTACTGAGAACAGCCTGGTTTCCTTTGCTCGAGGGGAGAAAAGGTGAATAAGGAAAGGATAGATTAGAGAAGCCCCAACTTATCAACCAGTCACAAAGGGTCAGAATTGTTTAGGTTCCGATTCAAACAAACATTTCTAAGACAATTGGAAATGTGAACATTGACTTGACATTTAATAATATTGGCCAGGCGCGGTGGCTCACGCCTGTAATTCCAGCACTTTGTGAGGCCGAGGTGGGTGGGTCACCTGAGACCAGCCTGACCAATATGGTGAAACCCCATCGCTACTAAAAATACAAAATTAGTCAGGCGTGGTGGTGCATGCCTGTAATCCCAGCCACTCAGGAGGCTGAGGCAGGAGAATTGCTTGAACTGGGGAGACAGAGGTTGCAGTGAGCTGAGATCACGCCCTTGCACTCCAGCCTGAGCGACAGAGTAAGCCTCTATCTCAAAATATTAATAATAATAATAATAATAATAATATTTTTCGGTTGGGAGCAGTGGCTCATGCCTGTAATCCCAGCACTTTGGGAGACCAAGGTGGTTGGATCCCTGAGGTCAGGAGTTCAAGACCAGGCTGACTAATATGATGAAACCCCGTCTCTACCAAAATTATAAAAATTAACCAGACATGGTGGTGCACACCTGTAGTCCCAGCTATTCAGGAGGCTGAGGCAGGAGACTCACTTGAACCCAGGAGGCAGAGGTTGCAGTGAGCTGAGATGCGCCATGGCACTCCAGCCTGGGGGACAGAGCAAGACTCGGTCTCAAAAAAACAGAATTGTTTAGGTAAAATAATGTGTGTTTTAAGAAAGTCCTATTTAGATATCTACTGAAATACTTATGGGTGAAATGACATCATATCTACTTCATATGATTTGCTTTGAAATAATATAGAAAGGGACAGAGTGTTGGACAGACAAAACCAGACTTGGTAAGAGTTAGTAACTGCTGCAGCTGAGTACTGGGTAAGTGCAGGCTTATTACACCACTCTATTCTTGTACAGAGTTGACATTTTCCATAATACAGAGTTGTAATAAGGCCAAGCGCAGTGGCTCATGCCTGGAATCCCAGCTCCTTGGGGGGCCAAGGTGGGCAGATCACTTGATGTCAAGAGTTCTAGACTAGTCTGGCCAACATGGTGAAACCCCATCTCTACTAAAAATACAGAAAATTAGCCCAGTGTGGTAGTGCATGCCTGTAGTCCCAGCTACTTGGCAGACTGCAGCAGGAGAATCACTTGAACCCAGGAGGCAGAGGTTGCAGTGAGCCAACATCAGGCATCAGGCCATTGCACTCCAGCCTGGGCAACTGAGCAAAACTCCACCTAAAAAACAAAGTTATAAAAATCAAAATAAAGACATCTTAAAACAAACAAAAACTGAGATAAGTAATTGCCTTCTACTATTTATCTCAGAGACCGCACCCTTGCACTCCAGCCTGGGCCACAAGACAACTCCGTCTCAAAAAAAAAAAAAAAAAGAATTCACTGCTGATCGTCAGATACGTTAAATAAAGTCATAAAATTGCAAAAAACAAGAAGGCAAGAAAAAAAACTAAAGAAACAAAAATAGATAAAGCCAATAGATAACGAATGGAAAGATGGAAGATCTAAACTCACACATACCAGCAATTATATTGAATATAAATTAATTATTTAAAAAAGAACACGAGGATGGCATAAAAACCCAACCACAGACAGCCTACATAGATACGCTTTACACATGACTAGAAAAAAGGCCAGGCGCGGTGGCTCACGCCTGTAATCCCAGCACTTTGGGAGGCCAAGGTGGGCGGATCATGAAGTCAGGATTTCAAGACCAGCCTGGCCAGCATGGTGAAACCCCATCTCTACTAAAAATACAAAAATTAGCTGGGCATGGTGGCGCGCACCTGTAGTCCTAGCTACTCAGGAGGCTGAGACAGGAGAATCGCTTGAACCCTGGAGGCAGAGGTTGCAGTGAGCTGAGATCGCGCCACTGCACTCCAGTCTGGGCAACAGAGCGAGACTCCATCTCAAAAAACAAAACAAAAAAAGACTAGAAAAAAACAGCCAGCCATAGTGGCTCACACCTGAAATCCCAGCACTTTGGGATGCTGAGGTGGGAGGATCACTTGAGGCCAGGAGTTCAAGACCAGCCTGAGCAACATAGGGAGACCCCCCCCAAAAGTAAATAAATTAGCTGGGAGTCAGCTACTTTACACAGGTGGTGGGCACCTGTAATGCTAGTTACTCAAGAGGCTGAGGCACAGGTATCATTTGAGGTTGTAGTGAGCTATGACTGTGCCACTGGACTCCAGCCTAGGTGACAGAGCAAGACTGGTAAAAAAAAAAAAAAAGTGGGATACAATTCAAGCCATGCTTAGAGGCAAAGTTATAGCCTTAAATACTTATATTAGAAAAAAAGAAGAGCTGGCAGTCAGTCATCTAAGAGGGGCTTTTGGACGGCTGGAAATGTTCTGTCTCTTGATCTGGACGCTGGTTACATGCAAGCGTTAGGCTTGAAAATTCATTGAACTGTTCATTTGTGCTGGGTCCGCTTTTCTGAATGCACATTTAAATAGTCAGTTTGGAGTGGTTTTTCTTTTTTTACCTTTTTTTTTTTTAAACAGACTCTCACTCTGTCACCCAGGCTGCAGTGCAGTGGGGTGAGAGCTCAGCTCACTGCAACCTCTGTCTCCTGGGTTTAAGAAATTCTTGTGCCTCAGCCTCTTGAGTAGCTAGAATTACAGGCCCCCACCACCACACCCGGCTAAGTTTTGTATTTTTATTAGAAACATGGGGTTTCGCCGTGTTGGCCAGGCTGATCTTGAACTCCTGACTTCAAGTGATCCTCCCACCTCAGCCTCCCAAAGTGCTGGGGTTACAGGCGTGAGCCCTCACTCCTGGCCTTGGTTTTTCTTTTTCTTTTTCTTAAGAGACAGAGCCTCTGTTGCTCATGCTGGAGTAGAGTCCTGATTTGTGTGTGTGGTTGTATTGCGTTGTCAAATGCTCTGGGAGACTTCTGCGTAGATCCAGACCTTGAAGTGTCCTCCCCCCCCCAACTTTTCCCTCTAGGGAGCTTCTGATGGTTATTTTAGGGATCATCTGAACTGGACTGAGGGATGCCTAGATGGCTGGGGAAGCACCGTATCTGGCCGTGTCTGGGAAGACTTGTGAGTCAGCGGCCTGAGAGGAAGACCCGTCCTCAGACTGGGCAGGACACCATCCCATCTGTTGGAGGCCCAGCAGGAACAAATAGGCAGAAGAAGGGGATTCACTTTCTCCCTGCTCTTCCTCTCTACCTTCCTGAGAGAACTGCTTTTCCTCCTCCTGCTTTGGTACATTGGGCTCCAGGCTCTTCTGCTTTTGAACCCTGGGACTTGCACCGGTGGCCTTTTGGGACCTCTTGGGCCTGATGGGGACTATCTGGCTGGCTTCCCTTGTTCTGAGGCTCAGAGCTGAGCCATCTCTGCTTCTCCAGCTTGCAGGCCATCTGCCATAGGACTTCGCCTTGGTGAGCCTGTGAGCCAACTCCCCTAATAAACCCCCATCCTTATGTCCTGCTGGTTCTGTCTTTCTGGAAACCCTGAATAATAAACAGCTTAATCACATTTTGGGGCCGAAAAGGGCAAATCTCTCATTTGACTGTCAGTCGTCTGTTGACTGCGCTGGGCTTTGAGGCACAAATGCACTATAGCAGACTTGCTTGCTGGCCAGATTCCCCGGGCCCTTCCCTCAGCTGCTCTGCCTGTCACCCACCAGCAGCAACATCTCCTCACCTAGAGGCTAAATCCTGGGAAGGGAAGGCCCTTCTGGGTCTGCTCAGGGCCACAGGTGGGGATTTGACACCTCAGAGAGTTCTCAGCCACCGGCTGGAAGGAGTTGGTGTATAACTACCCCAGCTCCGACCCTCCTAGCTCTGCATGTTTTACATTTTCCCCCAAATCCCCCTGGAGGTTACACCTGAACTGCCTCTCCTTCCCCACCTTACTAATCCGCTGCCTTCTGACATTGCTATGACAAGAACACCAGACTGCACCTTTACCAACAACAGAAACGTATTTGTCTCTGCTCTGAAGGCTGGGGAGTCCAAGAGCAAGACCCCAGCGTGTCTGGCGAGGGCTGCTTCCTGGTCCGTAGATGTGGCTTCTCAGTGTGTCCTCACATGGTGGGAGGGACGAGGGTCTCTGGCCACTTTTGTAAGGGTACTATTCTCATTCCTGAGGGCTCTGCTCCCGTGACCTAATCACCTCCCAAAGGCCCTACCCCCAATACCACCATCACACGTGAGCTTGTGGAGGGACACACATTTAGGCTGTGTGAGCTTCTTGGTGTGGGCTCCAATCCTTGTCTGAGTCTGCTTCTGGAGAAACCCCACAGATCTGCAGTGTCCCCAACACCAGGGGTCCTCGATGTGGGTGGGGCGGGGTGGGGGAGGGGTGCAGGGTGTGGGCCTGCCGATGCATGTCTCTTTGGCAGGGTGAGATACCAGGGGCTGGATACCTGGTGAGATACCTGGCTTGTGGGAGAGAAGGCAGCTCCAGGGACAAGGAGAGAGGGTCATGGGGTGGAGAAGGGCGGGCCCTGCTTTCTTCAGAACCCTCTACTGCCTCCTCTCATCTGAGACCCCTGAGTGCATTCCAAAGGGCGATCACTTATTCCCCAGTAAGTGATCTGCGGTCCTAGGTGACCAGGTAGCAGCAGGGACCTGGCTCCTTTGCCCCTTTTCCCCAATCCGTGCCCTGGCTCCTGCCTCCTCCCAAAATACAGCCTGGCCCGCACGCCCCTCAGGGTCAAGTCATACAGCTCAGCCCAGCTTGGGAGACACACCTGCACCAGACCCTCACACGCCACTATCCATCACCTTTGACTCTAAGCTCCAGGTCGCCAGTCTTAACCCTGAGCTTTTGCACGCGCTGTTCCTCTCCCTTCCCTTCATGGGTTCTGTGCCATGCGCCCTTTCTTCTCAGGGTGGATGCCTCCTGATCCCAACGCTGCTGTTCCTCCACAGCCCCCCAGCGTGCATATGTGACACTCAATGGTTCTGGTTAGTGAAGCCCTCAGGCTGTGCAGGGCTGGGTGAGAGGAGTCTGCAGGGGAGGGGCCCGCCAGCCAGCAGGAGGCAGCCCGGGGCATCCCCGAGGCTGTGGTCCCTCCTTTGCAGGTGAGCTCTGGGCACCAGTGAAAGCCCCCCTCTTTGCCCGCTCTGCTCTGAGTCGATTTCCAAACCTGGAAAAACCGAGACCTTAACGCTGAGCACATCCGTCGCCAGAAAGAGGCACTCGGGAGTGAATGACTGGCATAAAGAGGCTCTTTGATGACAGCCATCTCCAGGGCCCCGGCCTGACGGTCGGGTGGGAGGCCTCCACAGCCTCCACAGCCTCCAAAGGCTCGGTCTCCGAGTGGGTGAATGCGCGCCACCGTGGCTGCACCAGGCTTGCTGGTGATTTGGGGAGGGTTACGTGGCCCCTCTGAGCCTGGGTTTCCTCACTTGTGTGACCTGAGGGCCCCAAGCAGAGGAAGGGAGGCCCGGCTGGGCCAAGCCAGCTCCTGTCTGGGGGCTGCCGGGCTGGAAACAGCAGGAGCAGAGGGCAGCTTCCGTGGCACACACGAGACGCGGAAAACTGGCCCAAGGAGCTGGGGACGGATGAGATTTTGAAATATGCGCCTGGTTTCCCCTGAGAGACGAGCTCCAGAATCCCATGTGGAGATACAGCCCCCTCCCACCCCTGGGGGACAGCGTCGCATTCTTCTCTCCTGAGTTCCGGAATCCACCGCCCAGAGCGCGGTCCCCAAGCTTTCAGCGCCAGGCGCTCGGCGAGAAGGGTTTCTGGACTCCGGCGAGGCGGCTCTGCCCGCCAGGGAGCCAGCCCCGGACCCAGAGCTTACTCCTGGGACCCCGCGGGTGCAGGGCACGGGTGTGGACAGGAACTGTGCCCCGCCAGGAGGCACTGAGACCCCGCAGGAGGCGCGCGCGGCCCCAGGGGAGGGGAGCAGCGGCCACCTGTGTCCGCGGGGAGTTGGGAGGCGGTCGGTTTTAAAGGCTGCCTGGGGAGCGTGGTGCTGAACCGGGAGGGCCAGATCTACTCTCTCGGGGCTTCCGCAGTGGCTGCCCCGGAACGCGTGTCTGCCCCGCTGCACCCAGACGCGCCTGTGCAGGGAACAGGCGTCGCGGGGACAGAACGCACGGAGTTCGGATTCCGGGAAGCGACGCGCGTCCCTGCTCGGGGTAACTGAGCAGCCGAAAGCACCCGCCAGGGAAGCAGGAAGGGACCGGTCGGCTGGAAGGCAGGGCAGGCGAGCCTGGGGACAGAGGCCAGGAGGGAGGGGACGGCGGGAGGGACAGGGTTTTCGTTTGGCCTCACCTACTCTTTAGGATGAGGAAGCCGCAGGGGAGGTCGATCCGCCAGGAGGAGGGCGCCGGGGCGCTGCGGGGACGGAGCCCCACTGTGTGCCTGCCCCGCAGGGCCCGCCTGGCCTCCGGCACCGCCTGCCTGCACTTACGGGTGACCGTGGGGGCCTTGGCGCGTTGGGCGGGCATCCCGGGGTGACAGCAAGTGTGTCCAAGGTGGCCTGCTTGCCTCTCTCGAAGCTTCTTCCTCTCGCCCCCCAGGCCTAGAACTTAGGGGCTCACACCCACAGCCCATCAGCCAAAGAGCCTGGGTCGCCCCCAAAGGGCCTCCTGGGGCCTCATCTCCCAGACCCCAACTCCCAAGCTTGGAGGGACAGAGGTTCACACCTCTGCTGGGAGCGAGCAGCTGGCGTTTCCAGCAGGGCCCGGCCCAGCTGATGAGCAAAGGCACAGGGGTAGAGGAGGAGCAGCGCTCTGCTCACCTGCGGAGAACAGACAGATCTGACCCAATGCACTTACTCCACAGCACAGGGAAAGGCAGCAGCCCCCAGCCCCCAATTACAGTACAAAAACGGGGAAGGCAGCTGCCCACTTGTGACATAATAAAAGTGAAATAACTGGCATAAACATTGGAAAAGATGGATTACAGAGTTTCCCCTTCTTTTTTTATGCTTACTTTTTTTTTAATAGAGATGGGGGTTTCACTACGTTGCTCAGGCTGGTCTCGAACTCCTGGGCTCAAGTGATCCTTCTGTATCCGCCTTCCAAACTGCTGGGTTTATATGCGTGAGCCACAGCACCCGGCCAAGGCTCTCCCTCTTGATGATTATATGTTTGAATATCTGAATGATCTAAGAGACTCAAGCAAAAACTACTGGCCTTAATAAAATAATCTGGTAAGTTGGCACGAGGAAAAGTATATTCAATAATCAATCTTCCTTTCCATTCCAAGAATGAGCTTCTGGCAATGGCAATGGAAAATCTATTCCATCCGGAAGAGTGACAAAGAAATATACAAAGCTTAAGAAAAATCACTGAGGAAGGCACAGAGCCTATACGAAGAAAACTATGGAATGACATAAAGCGACATCCGGTCGAAAGAAAAGCAATACCAGGTAGACCCCAGATCTTTTCAATGACTAAAATGTCCCTGAAAGTGTGTATGGAAGAATAGATGCTGAAGAACAGCCAAGAAAAGAGCAGAAAAGGTAAGTGTGGCCAGCCTAGGTGGCTCACACCTGTCATCCTAGCACTGTGGGAGGCTGAGGTGGGCGGGTCACTTGAGTTCAGGAGCTGAGGCTGGTTCTAGCCTAGGCAACACGGCAAAACTCCGTCTCTACGAAAATACAAAAATTAGGTGGGGCGCGGTGGTGCCTGCCTGTAATCCCAGCACTTCGGGAGGCCAAGGTGGCGAATAGCGAGGTCAGAAGTTGGAAACCGGCCTAGCCAACCTGGTGAAACCCCATCTCTACTAAAAATACAAAAATTAGCCGGGCACGGTGGCGGGCACCCATAATCCTGGCTACATGGGAGGCTGAAACAGGAGAATCGCTTCAACCTGGGAGGCAGAGGTTGCAGTGAACCAAGATCATGTCTTTGCACTCCAGCCCAGGCAACAAAGAGCGAAACTCTGTGTCAGAAAGAAAAAAAATTAACCAGGCATGATGGCACACACCCTTGGTCCCAGCTACTTGGGGTTCTGAGATGGGAAGATCGATAGAGCCCAGGAGGTAGAGGCTGCAGTGAGCCATGATCGTGCCATGTACTCCAGCCTGGGTGATAGAGCAAAACCCCGTCACAAAGAAAAATAGAGAGAGAGAAGGAAAAAAGGAAGGAAGGAAGGGAAGAGGGAGGGACGGAAGGAAATAGAAATAGAAAAATGAGCAAAGAGTATAAATAAGCAATTCATAAAAGAGCAAAGAGAAATGGTTGACAAACATTTGAAGAGGTTCTAATTCACTAGCCATCAGGGAGTGTCAGTCAGCTAAAGCCCTGCTGACCCGGGGCTCTACCCCCAAGGGTCAGGCATAGAAAACAGGCTAGCACCTAGTGCTGCCAGAGGGGTGAGGGCCCCGGGACCCTCATTTGCTGACGGCAGAAATGAGAACCATTATAATCACCTTGGAAACCAGTCTTTCAACTGCACACAATTAGGAAGACAAATGGACGCCGACCCAGCAATTCCTGATGCGTTTTTTCTGTAGTGGCAAAAGAAAACAAATCATAAAGAGAATGCCAATATAAGTAAACGGCTCCTTCATTCATTAGTGCACTCAACAAATACATACTAGACCATGTGCCTGACACTGGTTTAAGATCCCAGACTATGGCAATAAGCAAATAAAAAGACTTTAGCCCTTATGGACGATTTATTCCGTAAAGGAGACAGAAATAAACAAATAAATATATTTAAAATGTTAGGTAGTGGCAGGTAGTAAGATAAAACAATAATCCAGGAAAGGAAAGAAAATTAAGGAACCAACTCCCTCTGCAATAGCATCTCAGACAACCAAGTACTTAGGAATAAATCAGACCAAGGAGGTGAAAGACTTATACACAGAAAACTACAAAGCATTGCTGAAAACAATTAAAGAAGAGCAAAATAAATAGAAAGATATTTCATATTCATGGATGGGGAGACTCAACATTGTGAAGATGTCACTACTACTTAAAGTGATCTACAGATTTAGCTCAGTCTCTATAAATATTCCAACAGCCTGGAGCAGATGTGGTGGCTCACGCCTGTAATCCTAGCACTTTGGGAGGCTGAGATGGGTGAATCACTTGAGATCAGGAGTTCGAGGCCAGCCTGGCCAACATGGTGAAACCCCATCTCTACTAAAAATACAAAAATTAGCCGGGCATGTTGGTACATGCCTGTGGTCCCAGCTACTCAGGAGGCTGAGGCAGGAGAATTGCTTAAACCTGAGAGGTGGAGGTTGCAGTGAGCCAAGATGACGCCATTGCACTCTGTCCCGGGGGACAAGAGTGAAACTCCATCTCCAAAAAAAATAAAAAATAAAAAGTAGTTCCAACAGCCTTTTATTCTTTTTCAGAAATAGAAAAGTCAGTCCTCAAATTCATATGGAATTGCAAGAGACCCCAAATAGCCAAAATAGTTGTAAAAAAGAGAAAGTTGGAGGACTCACATATCTTCACTTCAAAAACTTACTACAAAGCTACAGTAATTAAAACAGTGTGGTATTGGCATAAAGAGTGACATATAGACCAATAGAGTAGAATAGAGAATCCAGAAATAAGGCCTCACATATTTGGTTAAATGATTTTTGGCAAAGTTGCCAAGACCACTTAATGGGGGGAAAGACAGTCTGTTCTACAAATGGTGCTAGGAAAACTGGATATCCATATGCAAAAGAATGATGTTGGATCCTTACCTTATGCTATATCCAAAAATGTACTCAAAATGGATCAAAAACCTAAACTTAAGAGCTAAAACTAAAACTCTTAGAGGAAAGCATAGGGTAAAATCTTCATTATCTTGAATTTGGCAATGGTTTCTTGAGTATGGCACCAAAAGCACAGGTAAAAAAAGAAAAAATAGACAAATTGGACTTCATAGTAATTTGAAAATTTTGTGCACCAAAGACATTATCAAAAGAGTAAAAAGCCCTGGCAACATAGTGAAACCCTGCCTGTGCACCATCCCCCCAGATACAATGAGCGGGGTGCAGTGGTGCAGCCCTGTAGTTCTAGTTGCTCAGATGGCTGAGGCGGGAGGCTCAGTTAAGCCCAGGAGTTCGGGGCTGCACAGTGAGTTATGGCCATGTCACTACCCTCCAGCCTGGGGAACAGAATGAAACCCTGTCTCTAAAAAAAAATTTTTTAAAGGAGTAGAATGGCAACGCACAAAATGAGATATTCTCAAATCCTATATCTGATGAGGCATTAACATGCAGCCTATTAGAAGTGCTGTAACTCAGAAACAAAATCTCCCTAAACAACCCAGTATACAAATAAACAAAGGACTGACTTGACAGGACCTTTCTCCAAAGCAGATACATAAATGGTCAATGAGCAGGTGAAAGAAAGTTCACCATCGCTAGTCACTCGGCACATGCGAGTGACTAGTGAGACACAGTGAGACACCACGTCACACCCGTTGGGATGGCTATACATTTTTCAAAAGAAGTAAAATAAGAAATGTCAGTAAGGGCATTAAGAAATTAGAACCCTTGTGCATTGCAGACAGAAATGTACAATTGTACAGCCACTATAGAAAACAGTTTGGCAGTTCCTCAAAAAGCTAAACATGTTTAGTAGAGACAGGGTTTCACCATGTTGCAAGGCTGGTTAAAAAAAGAAAAAAAAAAGCTAAACGTGGAATTACGGACATGAGTCAGCAATTCCACTTCTACGTACATTCTGAAAAGAACAGAAAACAAGGAATCAAACAGATACTTGTGCACCAATGTTCAGAGCAGCATCATTTACATAGCCACAATGCAGAAACAAGCCCGGTATCCATCAACCGATAAATGAATAAACAAAATGTGCTCTCAACGCACAAAGGGAATATGCCGCAGCCGTAGGTGGAGTGACGTTCTGATACGTGTGGATGCTACAGTATAGAAGAATCTTGAGAACAATACGCTGAGTGAAATGAGCCAGACACAAAGTTCTAATAACATGAGTCCACTTACGGGTCACGTCTGGAATGGGCACTTCATAGAGATGGGAACTAGAAGTTAGCAGGCCCAGCAGGAGGGGGGAATTGGGAGTTACTGCTCCGTGGGCACAGAGTTTGGGATGATGAAAAAGTTCTGGAAATAGTGGTGATTATATAACATCGTGAATGTACTTAATGCCAGTAAACTGTACACTTAAAATGGTTACAGTGATCATTTTTTTTTTTTTGAGAGGGAGTCTCGCTCTGTCGCCCAGGCTGGAGTGGAGTGGCATGATCTCAGCTCACTGCAACCTCCACCTCCCTGTTCAAGCAATTCTCCCTGCCTCAACCTCCCAAGTAGCTGGGATTATAGGTGCTCACCACCATTCCCAGTTAATTTTTTTTGTATTTTTTTAGTAGAGATGGGGTTTCACCATGTTGACCAGGCTGATCTTGAATTCCTGACTTCAGGTGATCTGCCCACCTTGACCTCCCAAAGTGCTGGGATTGCAGGTGTGAGCCACTGAGGTTGGCCAAATTTTATGTTATATAAATTTTACCTAAATAAAAAATAAATTTGAAAACATATATAACAAAAGAAATGGCAAAATAATTAAATGGGACGCTAGAGAATGTATATTGAACACAAAAGAAGCAATATGGAGGAGTAGAGGAACAGAACAGGCAAGCCAGGAGGGAACAAGAGCACAGTGGCCAGACCTACCACTGGCGGTCACACTGCATTTCTGGTAGTTACATTAAATATTAATACCGTAAACAAGCAAAAGAAAAAGATCAGCAGAACAGACCTAAAAATATGACCCAACTGTATCTACTGGTATAAAACATGATGTTTACTAGGGACACAGTTGACATTCAGATGCAATATCTTAAAAGTAAAATGACAGGGCCTGGTGTGGTGGCTCACGCCTGTAATCCCAGCACTTTGGGAGGCCAAGGCAGGTGGATCACGAGATCAGGCATTCGAGACCAGCCTGGCCAACATAGTGAAACCCCGTCTCTACTAAAAACACAAAAAATTAGTCGGGTGTGGCGGCATGCGCCTGTGGTCACAGCTACTCAGGAGTCTGAGGCAGGGAAATCACTTGAACCTGGGAGGCAGAGGTTGCGGTGAGCCGAGATCACACCACTGCACTCCAGCCTGGGCGACAGAGCGAGACTCTATCTCAAAAAAAAAAAAAAGTAAAATAACAGGAAAAAGATATAACTTACGACATGCAAACAGCAATTCAAAGAGAGGTGGAGTTCCTATACTAACATTAGAAAATACAGACATTAAGATGAAAATTATTGTTAGAGACAAAGGAGGGTGTGTTCCAATGATCAGCGGGGAGAGCCACAAGGAAGATATGAGAACTAGAAACACGTGTGCACTTAACAAGAGTGCTGAACTACACAAGACAGAAACTGACAGAATTGAAGGAGAAACAGAGAATTCAACAATATCAATTGGGGATTTTTTTTTTGAAACAGAGTCTCACTCAGTCAGCCAGGTTGGAGTGTAGTGGCTCGATCTTGGCTCACTGCAACCTCTGCCTCCCAAGTTCAAGCCATTCTCAGTCCTCAACCTCCTGAGTAGCTGGGATTGCAGGTGCCTGCCACCATGCCTGGCTAATTTTTGTATTTTTAGTAGAGATGGGGTTTTGCCATGTTGGCCAGGCTGGTCTTGAACTCCTGACCTCAGGTGGTCTGCCTGCCTCGCCTCCCGAAGTGCTGGAATTACAGGTGTGAGCCACTGTGCTGGCCCTAGTTGGGGATTTCAATACCTCAAACTTTCAACAATTGATAGAACAACTAATAGAAGATCAACAAGGAAGTAGACAACTTTAGCAACACTATAAATCAACTAAACGAAACCTAACAGATCCTGAGAAAATGCTCCACACAGCGATATCAGAATACATATTCTTCTCAGGAGCGCATGAAACATTCTCAAGGATAGGCTCTATGTTAGGCCAAAATACAAAAGCCTCAATAAATCTAAAAGGATTGAAGTCATACAAAGAATCTTCTCCAATCATAATGGAATAAAATTAGAAATCAATAACAGAAGGAAGTTTGAGGAATTCACAAATAGGTGAAAATTAACACAATTCTAAATAACCAATGTATCAAATAGAAAATGTCAAGAAAAAAATATAAGGTTCTTTGATATGAATGAGAGTGAAGGCATAACACACCAAAACTTACGGATGCAGCTACAGTGGCTCTTAGAGGGAAATTCATAGCCGCCAATGCCTACATTAAATGCAGACATTTGAGAAAGATTTCAAATTATTAAACTTCCATCTTAAGAAACTAGAGGGCCGGGAGAAGTGACTCATGCCTGTAATCCCAGCATTTTGGGAGGCCAAGGCAGGCAGATCACAAGGTCAAGAGATCGAGACCATCTTGGCCAACATGGTGAAGACCCATCTCTACTAAAAATACAAAAAAAATTAACTGGGTTTGGTGGCATGCACCTGTAGTCCACAGGAGTACAGACAGGAGAATTGCTTGAACCTGGGAGGTGGAGGTTGCAGTGAGCTGAGATCGCACCACTGAACCATTGCACTCCAGCCTGGGAGACGAGTGAAACTGCCTCAAAAAAAAAAAAAAGAAAAGAAAGGAACATTTCCTAACTTATTCTATGAGGCTAGCTAGTATTACCCTGAATACCAAAACCAGACAATCAAAAGGAAAAAAAAATCCCTATGTGTGTGTATATATATACACACCCTCAAAAAAGTTAGCAAACTGGATCCAGTGATATAAAAAAAGGATTATATGCCATGATCAAGGGGTATTTATATCAAGAATGCAAGATTGATTCAACATACAAAAACCAGCCAGTACAATACACCCTATCAATAGAATAAATAAATGAAAACCACATCATCCCCTTAATAGACTCAGAACAAAATTTCTCAAAATACAACACCCATTCATTATTTTTGTTATTCTTGTTATTACTTTTTTTTTTTTTTGAGACGGAGTTTTGCTCTTGTTACCCAGGCTGGAGTGCAATGACGCTATCTCGGCTCACCGCAACCTCCGCCTCCTGGGTTCAGGCAATTCTCCTGTCTCAGCCTCCTGAGTAGCTGGGATCACAGGCACGCGCCACCATGCCCAGCTAATTTTTTGTATTTTTAGTAGAGACGGGGTTTCACCATGTTGACCAGGATGGTCTCGATCTCTTGACCTCGTGATCCACCTGCCTCGGCCTCCCACAGTGCTGGGATTACAGGCAGAGCCATCGCGCCTGGCCCATTATTACTTTTTGAGACGGAGTCTCACTCTGTCACCCAGGCTGGAGTGCAGGGGTATGATCTTGGCTCACTGCAACCTCCACTTTCCAGGTTCAAGCAATTCTCCTGCCTCAGCCTCCCAAGTAGCTGGGATTACAGGCATCCACCACCATGCCCAGCTAATTTTGTATTTTTAGTAGAGATGGGATTTTGCCATGTTGGCCAGACTGGTCTTGAACTCCTGACTTCAAGTGATCCACCCACCTGAGCCTCCCAAAGTGCTGGAATTACAGGTGTGAATCACTGTGTCCAGCCCCATTAATTACCTTTTAAAAGCTCTCAAAGAACTAAGACTAGAAGAGACATTTCCCCAACCTGATAAAGGGCATCTGTCAAAAAGTACTGCTAAAATTATACATAATGTTGAAAGACTGAGTACTTACTCCCCAAGATCAGGAACAAGACAAAGATATTTGCTCTTGCCATCTATTCAACATTGTACTAGAGGTTCTAGCCATGGCAATTAGGCAAGACAAAGAAATGAAAGTCATCTAGATTGGAAAGGAAGAAATAAAAACTACCTCTATTTGCAGATGACATAGGACTGAATTTAGAAAATCCTGAAAAATTCATTAAAAACCCACTATAACTCATTGTATTAGCATAGTGTAGAGTATACACAGGAATAAATGATCTGAAAAAGAAATTAAGAAAACAATTCCATTTACAGTAGAAAAAATCATAAAATATTTAGGAACAAATTTAACAAAGGAACCACAAGATGTATACACTGAGCACTACTAAACATCATTTGAAGAAATTAAAGAAGTTTTAAATAAATGGAAAGCCATCCCATGTTCATGGATCAGAAGACATACTATTGCTAAGTAGGCAATACTTCCCTAAATTGATCCATAAATTCAATGCAATCCCTATCAAAATTCCAGCAGCCTTTGGTCCCTAGAAATTGACAAGTGAACCCTAAAATTCCTATAGAAATGCAAGAGATACAAAATAACCATATAATCTTTAAAAATAAGAATAGCCAGGCGTGGAGGCTCACACCTGTAATCTCAACACGTTGGGAGGCTGAGACAGAAGGATCATTTTAGCCCAGGGTTTCCAGACCTTCCTAGGGAACATAGTGAGACCCTGTTTACACACACACAAGTTTAGAATTAGCCAGGCACGGTGGTGTACACCTGTAGTTCCAGCTACTTAGGAGGCTGGGCAGGAGCCTAAAAGCTTGAGGCTGCAGTGAGCCACGATTGCACCATTGCACTCCAACTTGGGTGACACAGCAAGACCTTATCTCAGAAAAATAATTTTAAAAAATAAATAAAAATAAAAATGAGAACAAAGTGGAGAGCTCACACTTCCCAACTGCAAAACTTACACAAAGCTACAGTCATCAAGACGATGTGGTACTGTCATAATGATACATATATGATTAGTGTAATAGAATTGAGAGTTCAGTAATTAACCCATACGTCTATGGACGATTGATTTTCAACAACAGTGCCAAGACAATTCAATAGGAAAGAACAGTCTTTTCAACAAGTGGTGCTGAATCAACTTGATACCCAAATGCAAAAGAACCCAGCTGGACTGCTACCTGACACCACATGCGAAAATTAACTCAAAATGCATCGAAGCCCTGAATAAAGAGCTAGGGCTATAAAACTCTTAGAACAAAACACAGGAGTAAATATTCATGACCTTGACTTAGCCAAAGTTTTCTTAGATCTGAAAAAGCACAAGTGATAAGAAAAAAAAGACAACTTTGACCTTCACAGGATTGAAAACCTCTGTGCTTTAAAGGACACCACCAAGAAAGTGAAAAGACAACTCACAAAATGGGAGAAAATATTTGCAAATCTTATATCTGATAAATGTCTACTAACCAGAATATACAAGGAACTCTAACAACTCAACAATAAAAACGCAAACGAAATAGTTAAAACATGAGCAAGAGAACTGAATCACTGTTTCCTGGATACACGCAAATGGCCCAAAAGCACATGAAAAGATACTTAATGTCATTAGTTGTTGAGTCAAAGCAAATTAAAACCACAATAGGGCCGGGCACTGGTGGCTCGCGCCTGTAATCCCAGCACTTTGGGAGGCCGACGCAGGCAGATCGCAAGGTCAGGAGATCGAGACCATCCTGGTCAACATGGTGAAACCGCATGTTTCTACTAAAAATGCAAAAATTAGCTGGGTGTGGTGGCGCGTGCCTGTAATCCCAGCTACTCGTGAGGCTGAGACAGGAGAATCGCTTGAACCAGGTAGTCGGAGATTGCAGTGAGCCAAGATCACACCACTGCACTCCAGTCTGGCGACAGGGCGAAACTCCGTCTCCAAAAAGAAAAACAACAGCAACAACAAAACATGATAAGATGCTATTTCACAGCCATTAGATGCTGTAATCAAAAAGATATTCAATAACAAGTGAGGATGTGGAGAAGTTGGAACCCTCACACATTGCTGCTGGGAATGAAAAATGGTGCAACCATTTTGAAAAACAATTTGGCAGTTCATCAGTCAGTCAGACGGAATTCCCGCGGGACCTGCAAGTCCACTCCTAGGTATACGACCAAGGGAACTGAAGACTGTGGCCACGTAGAAACTTGTACACAAATGCTCAAGTAGCCAGAGGGGGAGACAATACAAGTGTCCACCAGCAGATGAATGAATGAACCAAATGCGGTCCGTCCACACCACGGAATATTCCTCATCTATAAAAAGAACATAGCACTGCTTCATGCTACAGCATGCATGAGCCTGAAATCATTATGAGAGTCGAGGAAGCCAGTCACAGACGACTACATATTCTGGGACTCCATTTGAACGAAATGTCTAGAACAGGCAAATCCGGAGAGGGAGAAAGTAGGTTAGTGTTTGCCAGGGGCTGGAAGGAGGGAGGAACGGGAACAACTGCTGAAGATGGATGCAGGGTTTCCTTTGGAGGTGTTGGAAATGTTGAGGTTAGACAGATAGATGGCTGCACAACTCTGAATACAGTAGAAGTCACTGAGTTATACATTTTAAAAGGATGAATTTGTCGGGTGCGGTGGCTCATGCCTATAATCCCAGCACTTTGGAAGGCTGAGGTGGGCAGATCACGAGGTCAAGAGATCGAGACCACCCTGGCCAACATGCTGGAACCCCATCTCTCCTTAAAATACAAAAGATAGCTGGGCATGGTGGCACGCACCTGTAGTCTCAGCTATTCTGGAGGCTGAGGCAGGAGAATAGCTTGAACCTGGGAGGCAGAAGTTGCAGTGAGCTGAGATTGCACCACTGCACTCCAGCATGGGTGACAGAGCAAGACTCCATCTCAATAAAAAAAAAAAAAGGATGAATTTTATGATATGTGAATTCTATCTAAACTTGAAAAGATTTTTGTTTATTTATTTATTTATTAAATTTTTTCTTGAGACGGGGTTTCACCGTGTTGGTCAGGCTGGTCTTGAACTACCGACCTCAGGTGATCCACCAGCCTTGGCCTCCAAAATGCTTGGATTACAGGCATGAGCCACCACGCCCGACCAAAAGTTTTTAAAAAGAGAATGAAAGACGGGAAATTAGAGGCATTGCATGTAGTATTCTGTAGACATCTTGCAGAAAAGATCTGTGCCTTTCCTTTTTTTTTTTTTTTTTGAGACAGAGTTTTCTCTCATTACCCAGGCTGGAGTGCAATGGTGTGATCTCAGCTCACTGCAACCTCCACCTCCCAGGTTCAAGCAATTCTCCTGCCTCAGCCTCCCGAGTAGCTGGGACTACAGGTGCGCACCATCACACCAGGCTAATTTTTTTCTATCTGTAGTAGAGACGGGATTTCTCCATGTTGGTCAGGCTGGTCTTGAACTCCTGACCCCAGGTAATCCACCCACATCAGCCTCTCAAAGCGCTGGGATTACAGGTGTGAGCCACTGCGCCCAGCCTGTGCCTTTCTTTTCTTTTCTTTTCTTTCTTTCTTTCTTTCTTCTTTCTTTCTTTCTTTCTTTCTTTCTCTTTCTTTCTTTTCTTTCTTTCTTCTTTTCTTTCTTTCCTTTCATTCTCTCTTTCTTTCTCTCTTTCTTTCTTTCTTTTCTTTCTGTCTTTGTCTTTTTCTTGCCAGTTTCTTTTTAAAATGTATTTGTTATACTTTAAGTTCTGGGGTACATGTGCAGATTGGGCAGGTTTGTTACGTAGGTATACATGTGCCATGGTGGTTTGCTGCATCCATCACCCCATCGTTTATATTAGGTATTTCTCCTAATGCTATCCCTCCCCAATCCCCCCACCCCCTGTTATTTGTTCTCTAGCCCCCCACCCTCCGGGCCCCAATGTGTGATGTTCCCCTCCCTGTGTCCACGTGTTCTCATTGTTCAACTCCCACTTATGAGTGAGAACATGTGGTGTTTGGTTGTCTGTTCTTGTGTCAGTTTGCTGAGAATGATGGTTTCCAGTTTCATCCATGTCCCTTCAAAGGACATGAGCTCATCCTTTTTATGGCTGCATAGTATTCCATGGTGCATATGTGCCACATTTTCTTTATCCAGTCTATCATTGATGGGCATGTGGGTTGGTTCCAAGTCTTTGCTATTGTGAACACTCCCACAGTAAACATAGGTGTTCATGTCTTTATTATTTTTTATATTTATTTACTTATTTATTATTGCATTTTAGGTTTTGGGGTCCATGTGAAGAACATGCAAGATAGTTGCATAGGTACACACGTGGCAGTGTGGTTTGCTGCCTTCCTCCCCTTCACCTATATCTGGCATTTCTCCCCATGTAATGTCTCCCCAACTC
>JAPYYA010001059.1:0-28381 GCA_028533165.1 Leontopithecus rosalia | reverse complement strand
ACAAATGGCCCCTTTCTTCTGCAACCTGAGCTTGACCTTACTCAGCCGTCCTTTCAGCAAAATCACAGAGCCAAATACAACCCCTTAAGTTTTTTAAATGGGCAGCCACTTCAAAGAAAGCAGAATGATTAGTTTCAGGTGGCCCAGGGTGTGGGCAGTGCTACTCTGGCTTCTCCGTGCTCAGCCCCTCTCAGTTCAAAAGCCCACCACGTGGAGCAATAGAACCCCTGCTCATCTGAGTTTTAAAAATATGGGAGGAAAAGCGCTGTCTTCATGCTTATTTCCCTGGCAGAGGGGAGGTCACAAAACACTAATTTCTGAGCAGCGAACCCGAGTTTTACTGATCTCTTCTGTTACTTACTCATGTATACCCAGAGAAACCACATCACAAATCTGAGTCTCCTCTGGGAAGAGAAGGAATAGGATTCATGATTCTCTCAGCCCCCTTTCCACTGTAGAGTTCTGACTCCACTTCTAAAATACTTTTCTGCTAGCCTCTGTACCTCATAAATGTTTTACTATACTCGAGACAGCAAAGGGGAGCACAGGTTAGCTACTGTTTTCAGAACAGTGGAAACATGCTGTCTTCTCCAAGTTTGGCATTGGAGTCAAAGGACAAGCGCCAAACAGTAGTTGTCAAGAATCCTCTCATTTACAATCACGTGATAGACTCTGCAAAGGGTGTGGGCAAGAACCAGTTTTGCCAAAATAGATAATTACCTACCTCTTACCTTTATAGAACAGGACTACAATTTCTCTTTTTTTTTTTTTACTTGTTTATTTTTAATTTTTATTGCATTTTAGGTTTTGGGGTACGCAGTCTTGCTCTGTCACCTATGCTGGAGTTCAGTGGCATGATCTCGGCTCACTACAACTTCAGCCTCTCAGGAAGAAGTGATTTTCCTGCCTCAGCCTCCTGAGTAGCTGGGATTACACGGGCCCACCACTACATCTAGCTAATTTTTGAATTTTTAGTAAAGACAGGGATTCCTCATGTTGGCCAGGCTAGTCTCCAAAGCCTGACATTATGAACGGCCTACCTGAGCTGCCCAAAGTACTGGGGTTACAGATATGAGCCACCATCATGGGCTTTAAATTACACTGAAGACTTTTGAAAGGGTTGTGTGCTGTATGAGCTCCCTCCTCACCCAATTCTCATGCATGGGAAAATGCTTCTGCTTCATTTTAAAGCTAATGAGCTGCCTGAACAGGAACTTCTAATTAACCATTCAAACTGATTATTTCACGTCCCTGAAGGCTGGAGAACTTGGGAACTGCTATCCCATCTGAATAAAATCTAAAGGCAAAAGGTTGTGGCCAAGTTGGAATAATGGGGCAGACAGAAGTGATAAAGATTGGAGCTGGAAATGGCCCATACTTCATGTTAAGCCAAACAAAGAGGTGTGCATGTTTTCTATGGGCCAAATAGGAATTCCATAATAGAGACAACGATTGATTTTAAGGAAAACTCTGCCCTGAAAATCTTCCTGCCAGGGGTGAGGAAGAGGCTGCCCAGGACCCCCAGAGGCAGCTGGTAGGAGGGCTCTTTGTGGCTTTCCAGAAAATGTATTACCTGAGGTAGTGAACTGCTGTCAGAGATCCCTACCAGGATAATCTCTTAGAAACCCACGAGAAAGGGCCAAATACTGCATGCCTGCTCCTAAAATGTGACACCAGAATACAGCTGAACTATTCAATAAGGCCATATCTGTTCCTCTTTCTCTCCTTTCTCCCTGCCCCTAGGCAACCCTAGTAGAGCCAGAAACCACTGCTAAGGAGTGAGGGTGGATGGTCATAACCAAACACACTGCCCTCCTTTCCCTTCCCACTGTGGGTTTCTCAGGCTGAGGCTGTCACAGAGGAGGAGGGATGAAAACGGTTTTGGTTCATATTTTATTATGAACACTTATGAACGTACAGCAAAGTTGAAAGAACCTTACAGTGAACACTAACTCTATCTTCACCAACTTGGAGTCTTGTTTTATCTCATGTTTATCCATAGATCCATCTTTCTATCCATCCCCTAATCCATCTTAGTTTTTAGGCATTTTAAAGTAGATTGCACACATCAGTATCTCAAAGTGCATTAACTTGAATTTGGTATCTCTTTTTCTTTTGGTGTAAAGTTTACAAATGATGAAATGCAAAAATTTTAAGTATGTATTTACCGAATTTTGACAAAAGTATACATATGTGTAACCCAAAACTCTATCAAACGAAGAACATTACTATACCCCTGATATGGTTTGGCTGTGTCCTCACCCAAATCTCTTCTTGAATTGTAGCTCCCAGAATTCCCACGTGTCGTGGGAGGGATCTGGTAGGAGAGAACTAAATCATGGTGTCAGTTTCCCCCATGCTGTTCTTGTGATAGTAAGTCTCACAAGAGCTGATAATTTTATATGAGGAAAGCCCTTTTGCTTCTCATATAAAAGGGCTTCTCAAAAGCCCTTTTGATTCTCATTTCTCTCTTGTCTGCCACCATGTAAGATGTCCCTTTTACTTTCTGCCATGATTATGAGGCCTCCCCAGCCAGGTGCAACTTTGAGTCTATTAAACCTTTTTTTAAATAAAGTACCCAGTATCAGGTATGTCTTTATCAGCAGTGGGAAAACGGACTAATACAATCCCAGAAAGTCTCCTCATGACCTGTCTCAGTCTCCAGCTCTGTACCCTTGGAATTTTTCCATTGCAGACTAAGTTTGCCAACTTTAGAAATTCCATGTAAATTGAATCATTTTGTGATAACCCTATAAATAATCTTTCTTTAGTCCACAAAATGATTTTTATATTTATCAATCAGGATTCACATATCAGTAACACTTTCATTTTTATTGCTGTGTAGTATTTCATATGAATTAACGTAATTTGCTACCTGATCCTCTATTTGTGGTTACCAGAAGTATTTTCCAAATTTGATTATTATGAATAAAGCTATTGTGTTCTTCTGTAAGTATTTTTATTAACATGTATTTTTACTAATTGGGGTAAATTCCTAACTCGGAAATTTATTATAGATGAGATGTATATTTGTTCTATAAGGAAATTCCAGAAATCTGACAAAGTAGTTGTACTGTTTTATAGTCCCATTAGCAATAGTTATTGTTGTGCTGTATTCTTGCCAACATTTTGTATTTAGTCTTTCCAAACCTAGTTATTTTGTGGGGTGTGTAGTGATATCTCACTGTGGTTTTGATCAGCATTTCTTTGATGCTTTTTGATTTTAATCATTTTGTCCCACTTGTATATTTTCTTTGCAAAGTGGCTCCTCAAATATTTTCCCCTTCTAAAGGGTGATTGTTATCTTTTCTTTTTTAGTTGCTCTGTCATCCAGGCTGGAATGCAATGGTGCAATCTTGGCTCACTACACCCTCTGCTTCCTGGGCTCAAGCGATCCTCCCACCCCAGTCTCTCAATTTGCTGATACCAGGCTAATTTTTTGTATTTTTATTAGCCACCATACAAGGCTAATTTTTCTGTATTTATACTAGTGTCAGGGTCTCACCATGTTGCCCAGACTAGTCTCAATCTCCTGGCCTTAAGCGATTCACCCTTCTCGGCCTCCCAAAATGCTGGCATTACAGGTGTGAGCCACTGTGCCCAGCCTTATTTTCAGATTATAAAACTGCTTTATGTATTCTGGAAATCAGGCTTTTTTCTGAAAATAGATTTATAAACAATTTCTGTCAGACTGTGGCTTGCATATTCATTTGTTTAATGTATCTTTTAATTTTTCCAGACACTTTTTCTGCAAAATTTGTGTCAGCTTTTAGTTGTATTTTTCAGAGAATGTATTCATTTTATCTAGGTTTCAGAATTTGTCACCATGACGTTGTTTATGATAGTCTCTTATTGTCCTTTTTGCGTCTGCGGGATCTGTAGTGCTAATTTTACTTCTCTTTCACTTCTGATATTGATACTGACCATTTGTGTTTTCTCTCTCTTTTTTGTCATGATCACAGTAGCTTAATGTTTAATAGTGTTGATATTTTAAAACAGCCAGCTTCTTTGCTTTGTTAGTTTTCTTTATTATTTTGTCTATCTTCCATTTGGTTTATCTCTGCACTTTTATCTTTTCTGTTTTTTTCTTACTACTTCTCTGGAGTTTTCTTTGCTGCGTGTGTGTGTGTTTTTTATCTTATTTAGGTGAACATTTACGTCATTGATTTTAGACCTTTCTCTTTATTTTCTACTGCAGTGTAAGCATGTACAGCTATACGTCCCTCTGGGAACTCCCATAACTGTAATTCATAAGTGTTGACATGTTGTATTTTGATTATCTCTTGGAATAAAATATTTTATATTCTACCTTTTGATTTCTTCTCAGGCTTGTGGATTATATTTAATCTCCAAGTACTTGGAGCTTTTCTAGTTCTCTTATTGTTAATTTCTGTTTTAATCCTGTTGTGGCCAGGTAACATACACTGCATGAATTCAATTTGTTTTAATCTATTCAGTCTTCTTTTACTACCTAGCATGTGACCTATCCTAGTGGACACTACATGTACTTGAAACATACACTATTCTGTGGTTATTGGGTGTCATCTTCCATAGGTTTGTTTAAATCAGTGGAGAGTGTTGTTCAGGTCATCTGCATCTTGACTAAGATTTTGTCTAGTTTATCTATCAATTGCTTGGGAGATGGGTATTAAAATAACCAATACAATTTGGGGATTTTTTATTCCTTTAGTTCAATTTTGTTTTGTGCAAATTGATGCACAAATTATTTTTAATACATTTTTGATGAAATGACTCTTCTGTAATCATGAAATATCCGTCTTTATCTTTGGAAATACTGTTTTGACTTTAGCATATTTTATTTGGTATTAATATAGCTTCTTCACACTTCCATTACTAACTTTTGGCATAGTATATCTTTTTAAATGTACTTATTTAGGGTCAGGTACAGTGGCTCACACCTGCAATCCCAGCACTTTGGGAGGCTGAGGTGGGTAGATCACTGGAAGTCAGGAGTTTATGACTAGCCAGTCCAATGCAGTGAAACCCCATCTTTACTAAAATGAGGTTTAGTAGCTAGGCCTGGTGGCATGTTTCTGTAATCCTGGCTACCTAAAAGGCTGTGGCAGGAGAACTGCTTGAACCCGGTAGGCAGAGTTTACAGTGAGCAGAGATTGCACCACTGTACTCCGACATGGGAGATAGAGTAAGACACTGTCTAAAAGAAATCTAATGTACTTATTTAGACCTACGTATATTTGTCTTTTTTTTCTATTCAAAGTATGTATTTTGTATACACCACTGGGTCTTTGGGGTTTTTTAAATCAATTCTAGCAATCTCTGCACTTGAATTGGAGTATGTGGTATGATTCATTAACATTTAATGTTATTAAATATAGATTTATTAGTGGCTGAATGATGTAATTGGATTCAAGCTTACAATTTAATGATTTGTTTTATTAGTTTTTTGTTTTTGTTTACATCCCCTTCCCACTTTTTGTCCTGTCCCTTTTCTCCTGATGTTATTTGAACTTTAAATAGTTTTAGAATTTCATTTTAAAGTATCCATTGACTTATTAGATGTACTGGTTGAATATTCCTTTTCTGAATTCCTTGGGACTAGAAGTGTTTTGGATTTAAATTTTTTTTATATTTTGGAATATTTATATATACATAAAGAGGTCTCTTAAAGATATAGCTGAAGCCTAAACACAAAATTCATCTATGTTTATGTACACATCATACACATAGGGCAAATGAAATTTTACATATTGTTAACAATTTTGTGCATGAATCAAAGTTTGTATACATTGAGCCATCAGGAAGCACACATGTCACTATCTCAGCCATCCATGTGGATGAATTTCAGATCTTGGAATATTTTGGATTTTGGGTTTTATGGTTCAGAGATGCTCAACCTATACTGGCTTTAGTTGTTGATGATTTCATGTGTTAAAATATGTAAGGAAGGGTGAAGCTCTAATCTGAATGAGATTTTTGAATTTGAAAATTAAACTATACAGGATTTTTTTTTAAGTTCCAGGATACAGGTGCAGAATATGTAGGTTTGTTACATAGGTATATGTGTACCATGGTGCTCTGATGCACCTATCAACACTTCATCTACGTTTTAAGCCCCACATGAAGAAGCTATTTGTCCTAACTGTCTCCCCTTTCACTATCCCCTGACCCCCAGCTGGCCCCAGTGTGTTTTGTTTCCTCCCTCTGTCCATGTGTTCTCATTGTTCAACTCCCACTTATGAGTGCGAACATGTGGTGCTTAGTTTTCTGCTCCTGTGTTAAACTAGACAGGATTTCTCAATAGCTAAAATTGCTCAGTGAAATGGAAAATATCAAAGATTCTACCAAACAGGTGGGTAAGAATGAATCCACGTAGCAACTTTAAGAAGTAAAGGAAAAAACAAACCATATCTGCTTGCTCCCTGCCGCAGCCAGTGCATTCAACCTTTTCTACTGTCCTTTTTATTATTTTTTTCATTGTTATTACAGTCATTATTATTTTTCCCTAGATGAAAAAATAAAAGTGGTGGGACTAATAGTGAGGAAACAAAGACTTACAGCGGCCCCTATGCCTGTGTTTAACTTTTGAGAAATATAGTCCACACGATGATTTCCACACAACGGTAGGAGGGCGTCTGCCTCTGTTATGATTCCTGTTATGTTCTGGACAGAAAATAAATTTTTCTCTCCATGGAAACCTGTTAAAGATATTAGACAACAATGTCATCTGTATACCAAAACCTAATACGAGTGGAAATATCGTTTTATTTCTCTTTTTTTTGCAGTATGTTTTTTTCTAAGAGTTGAGATAGAAGGAGAAAGAAGGAAAGAACTATTGACATGTGCAACAACTGGCTGAATATCAAAAACATTTTCTTGACTGAAAGAAACCTTAAATGTGGAGTGATCAGAATATAGTTCCATTTCTATCAAACTCTAAAATCTGTGCTGAGAAAATATCCAAGGGTATATTGGGGTTGGGGACCGACTAAGAGGAGGCAAAACTGAACTTTCTAGTCTCTGCTGTGATCCAAAACCCATGCTATAGACTTTGCACACAGTATCTCATTTCATCCTTAAAATCACCCTAACAGGTCTTTACTGTCACTTCCCCCACTTCAAACAGAACATAAAGCTCAGAGAATCTAGGTACTGTCATCTATACGTACTTAGAAGTCACCAACTCCTAAAGTACTTTAAAATGTTTTAAATAAAAATTAATCAAGTAGGCAAAAATAGCATGTAAATAGCATTTCTACAAATATCTCCTAAGACAATTTTCACATTGATGTCCAAAGACATTTACAAGAATGTTTTCCACAACATTGTTTAAAATAATAGAAAACTAGAAGCAACCTAAATGTCAATTATTGGAAGAGTTAGATTAGTTCTCTTATTTCCATATTATGCAATAGTGTGCTGATGTAGATATATAATATTAAATTTTAAAAATTACATTCACCTTCTCATGGATCTGAGGAGATATATTAGAGAATATTCATGCATTTGTGCATAAACACTAATACAAAGAAAAGAGTAGGGGCTCTCTACAAGTGGTTATATATTGAAAGAGGAAGAAGAGAAAAATAAAAAGGATCATGAACTTTGTATATGCTTTGGTAGTGTCTGGTTTTGTATATAACTTGAATTTTTTTATAACTATATTTTATCGTCTGCATGATTACCAGGTGAGAAGACAAGTAAGTCACTTTAATAAAAGTTCTCCCAATTAGAGCAACTGATTTCTACAGCCAGAATGTTTCCAGAACCTGAAAAGAGGAATTACTATAACTGGAAGGCAGAAATACTAACACAAGAAGTCCAGAGCTGGAGAGGGTGTATCTAAGGCAGCAAATGCATCAGCAGCCCTGATCGGCATCTTTCAGAAACCTGGCAATTTTCCGTGCTTAAGAACTGAGTTAAATTGAAAACAAATCCATGACAGTGGTGCATGAGAAAGGTTACAGTTGTCCCGAATAATAAAGTCTGTGCACAATATAAATTAAAACATACCATTTTACATTCATAAGATTGGCAAACAAAAAGTAAAAGCCGAGGAATATCAAGTGAAGCCAAACACAAAACAAGCTTCTCCATATAGCCTGTGGGAATACGAATTGTTACAACTACTTTAAACTATTGGAAATTCATAGTAAAAATGAAGACAAGCCTCCCCTACAATTTACCAATTCCTCTTCTGCGAACACAGTGAGAGAGATTCTTTCCAACAAACCTGAACACAAATGTATATGGCACTATGCATGTAATTGTACATCGTGTTATTTCCATACGGTAAAGTATTATTCGGCAGGGAAAGTAAGTAGACCAGAGGTAGACATTTCAATATCAAAAACTTTTATAAAGATAAAATTGAGTATAGGAAGCTGCAACTCTATCTGTAATGCTTTGTTTTGCCAGAAAAAAAGGGACACGTGGGGAGGACAAGGGACAACAAAAACTAAACAATCTGAAACACATGCAGAACAGTACCCGTATTTTAAAATTTTCCATTGCTTCTGATATTATTTTCTGTCTTTTCTATATGCTTGAAATACTTTGTAATAAAGAAAAGTATAAAAGGCATAGGAAAGAATATTCTGAGAAAATACATCAAAAGGTTTATGGTTATTAGCTTTGGTAAGATTTTAAATGACTTTAATTTTCTTTTCTATACCTCTCTATTTGTCCTAGTCATACCATATTAAATGTGTATTTCATTTATGACAAAATGTATTATTATAAAACTCATATATATACAGTTTTTTTTCTGACATGTGATGAAACTATACGAAACATAGATTCAGCAAAAATACTGAGAACTAGAATAAGAATAATAATATTAAGAGTTGTTGACTTTTGGATGGAGCTATGAGTGACTTTACGTTTATCTTTAAACTCAATTTTTCTATAATGGGAAAAGAAAATATTTGTGAAAGCTGGATTAAATGAAAAGCTATAGGTTTTAAATAAAAAGGAATTCAAATAATTTTTCAGCATTCTGAAATAATCATATTCCTAAATATGAACTAGTTTACAAAAACATCAGTGATTTTAAAGAAACATTAGATGATTTTTAAAAGAAATCTGTTATGATACTGCAGTTTACAGTGATACTGAGTGTTTGCTAGCTCCACTAATCAGGATATTAAGTTAAATAGTATATAATATGCCATAAAGAAATTATATGAGCAGAGGTTACTGCAAAATGGGAACAAAACGATTTTAAGTGGCCTGGTGACTGGAATTTCTTCCAGTGAGAGGGAAACATCAGTCATTTGATCAATGAAATGCCTTTTAGAAATTTTCAGGAAATGTTTTATGAAGCCTTGAAGAAGATGGATTTCCTATTACTTCTGATATATGTTCCCATTAAATTTTTACCATTGCCTCCATGGGCCTGCCCAGCCTAAGAGATGAAAAATGTGAGTCCAGCCCACTGACACCCACCATCTGTGAGATTCTGGCACACTGAGGAGGCCATGACCAGCCTGTCGAATAAAATCTAGAATGTAAAATGATGATGCTGCTCCAGCAATCCTAAAACCCTGCCCTAGAATCAATGCAAAGCTGTGTCAACCGTGAAATTTCCATATGCCTAGGCATATAGTTATCTTCAAATATAAGAACAGTATCATTTTCTGGAGAAACCAAAAGCATCCACAAAAATTCTACAGTGGTCTCCTCTGCCCTTCCTCCCAGTTCCATTTTGTAATTACAGCCAAATCCAGGCACACAGATGTCCTAACTTCTACACCACAGTTTCCCCACAACGTGCTCTGGGTGATGCATCTTATAGAGCACATATGCAAACAATGATGGCATCTGAACAACAGCTCAGGCAGAAATATCAGAAATTCGTGCCCCTAAGTGAACCAGTGGGAAATAAAGGAGGCTTAGAGAGTTTAAACAACTTTCCCCAGTAGCTGATAAGCTATGGTGGCCTTGGACAAGCTGACAAGTGTGGTAACAAAAAGGTTTCAAGGATTATAAATTGTTCTACTGTAAGGTTTCAAGAAGGTTTCAAAGTCAAAGAAGAATAAATGAAGCCATGAATTTTACAATTTAAATATGTTTAGCCCTTTCTCTTTTGCACTTTGCTTGGGTAAACTAATTAGACCCTGGAAACACATTCCCACCCACAATGTTGTCTCCACTGCTTTAGGGCCTCACCTCTGAGTAGCCAGAGAAAATGCAGCTGACCCCTTATCTAGTTATTTAACGACCTCCTATATTCTGTTCTTTCGCTTTGCTTTCTCCATGCCAACATAAGACATACAAAGATACTTCTGCCTCCAAGATTCTGTAGCTTTCTACTCAGCTAATTACCCCTGCTAAAAATCACTGTTCCACATACTCAGAGATATATGGCAATCAAGCAACTGAATGCCGCTTTTGCCAATGACATGTTTTTATTTAATATGTTCAATGAGATGCTCTTTGAAAATTATTCAATTTCTTTTGAGTTGCAAAGGAAAACAAAAGGCAAATTATGGCTATATAAGCAAGTGTTTGCACAGATCCCATTAATTTTCTTTCAACAGGGCAATTGACAATTAGCTTTCTTCTCTTGTCATTTTGCTTACCAGGCAGAAATGATTACAAACTTAATTTCTTTGTGGAGTTATTTAGGTTACAGAGGGCTCCTTGACAATGCAGAAGTCATATCGGCCTCCAGGGACAGTAGAACAATAGCTCCCAGTGCTTCCACAGTGGAGAGAGAGATAACCGAATTTCAGATTTTGAAGAAAATGAAACCATAATTGGTTTTTTCAGATGAAAATACTGAGGCTCAAAGAGGTTAGGGGTTAACCAAAGTTAGTCAATGTTTTAGTTTATAGCAGAGCTGAAAGCAGGCGCTAAGCATTGCAACACCTGGTCTCTTTCTTGCTCCCCTCCATCCTGCTGCTAGTAATGTCAGTGGCAAACACAAGGCAGTTCAAGAAAACGTGGCCTCAGTGAGGAGTACTAAGGATCAAGCACCAATGCATCTTCTCATTTACAACAAATTCCTTAATTACAAGGCTTCATTTATTCACAGAAGCTGCCTCCCTTGTACTAGCCCAACAAACCCACACACAGTGTGACAGAGATAAATTATCATTATCTGAACGCACTCTGGGTGGTTAATTTCAGCCAGAGTGAAGAACAGAGAAAGGCAGGGTCAAGGGCACGGTAGAAGTAGCTGTTCCTGCTTCACTTTTAAGCCCTCCGCCCCCTCCCATCAACACACTTTCATTTCATTTCTCTTGATGCAAAATCTGAAAATCTTGGCCGGGCTGCTCTGCTTATCAGTGCGTTCTTAATAACCCACTTTTATCAAACATCCTCTGATGTATCCAAAATATATTGAATCTTAGCAAAAAGTACGCTTATCAGTCCTAAAATGACACTGCCCAAAAGTGAATAATGTTAACAGCCAAGTCTCTAGAACCAAAAATAAGCATGTTAAAATCCTCAATCCATCACTTTCTAGCCACGCTGTCATGTCCAACACATTCTCATTCAACAATATCTCACTAAGCACACTAGACTGTAGGAATACACACAGATAGCACCATACCTTTCTTGGCTTCATTCCTGGGAGGCAGCAGTGGACACTAACATATCTCTCACTCAAGTTAATGAAAAGGATTAACTGGTACAAGTGCTGTGCAGGCAGGTCCCTGGAAAAATGAGAGCACCCAGGAGAAGGCTTGGCTTTAGTGACAAAGGTCAGAAAAGGTTTCCCCTAGGGAGGGACTGACATCAGAAGCATGAGTGCGCAGTAAGTGGGCAAAGTAAGGAGGATCTGGCATGCCAGGCAAATATGTGGTGCAGAGGGACCTTGACCTTGGCCAATACAAGACGCTGAGACTTTGCAGCCCAGAGCAGAGAGGAGCGACATGCTGTGAGGTCAGAGAAGTGGAAAGGAACCTGTGGCCATGGTGAGGATGTTTGTCCTCATTCTAAGGAGGACTGGGAGGTATGGGGGATTGTCTGACTTATGTGGAGGACAGACTGGAGACAACATGGACACAGACACACAGGTGGAAGGCCAGGAGGTAATCCACAGAAGGGCTGCAATGAGAATTTCAATGAAAAGATAAAACAGAAGCTAACGAATATTTACGAACTAAAATCAGCAGGTCTGAATTGTAAGATGGATATGAGAAGTGAGAGAGAAAGAGATAAACCAGAACTCACTCATGGGACTTTGGCTTGTGTGACTGGATAGGTGGTGGCACCATTTTCTAAAAACCAGAATGTAAGAAGGAGTAGACTAGTGATTTAAACCTCTGAGCCTCAGTTTTCTCATCTGTAAAAGGGGAACAGTCCTACCTATATCACAATGTTTTTGAAAGCTTTAGAAAATATTCCTAGAAAATGAAGCCTCCATACAAAGTGGTGTATGGTTCTCCCTTAAATAAATGGGACCTATTCTTACAGGCTTCTTTTTCTTGATCTGATTAGAAACTCAGGGTCTCAAATATTCATTTCTATTCATTCTCTTCTCTGATGGCTCTAACAAATTGCTGGTTTACTAATCTAACCACTGTAAACAATGTATAATACTCCATACTAGACAAATAGGCAAGTTGGCAATTGCTCTTCTGAACAAATTATTGTAAGTGTCACTGCTACAGTGCCGCTCACGTAGCTCACTTGGCTGTTCAAGGGGAAAAATCTTGCAAATGCAGCTCCTATTGCTTGCCAAATGTTCATGCACAAATGCATTTATTTTACCGAGAGTGTATTTTTGCATCATTTAAGGAGAATGGAAAAGCACTCACAATTGAAGAGGCAAAAATAGCATATATACAGCACTCCAGAGCTTGCAAAGCCCCTTCAAATACACTATACAAATGGTACCTCACACTGAATTTGGAGAGCTTGAGGGGAGGAGAAAGGGCAGGTATATACATAATTATATTTACAAGTAAGTTTAACTTAGGAAAAGTAACTTGCTCCGGGTCACAACACGAAAAAGTAATACATTACTGTGATGAAAATACAAGTCTTGGGCCTTCTGATTTTACATATGACTATCAAAATTTCCCACCGGCCAATGTTAATCCACACAATGTAGAACATAAAAACCATACATCCTCTGAAACAGAGGAGACGGGAAAGATCAAAACTCATTTGAACTTTCACAATCATATTTTATCAATTCATTATTAGTCCACTCTTATCATTGTGGTTGTCATTAATAGACAAGACGTGTTGAGCAACTAGTACCTGCCAGACCAAATATGAAACAATTCATTTGTGCTGTTTCAATAAACCTTTACTTTCAACAAAGGTACTTTTAAAAATCAGAATTATGAAAGTACAGATGAAAAAATGGAAGCCGAGAAGGCTTGAGTTGCCTAAAACTGCTGCTAAATCCTAGCCTTTTTCCCTGGCCACTCTACTAGACTTGCTTCTATGGGATCTATTGCATTCATATTCACATACCAATAAGGCCAAGAATATGAGTACTTTTGAGTTCTTCTGGGTTTTGGGGGAAAATTTAAACAATGTCTTTCATTCTCCTGAAAGCATTTAATGTATTCTGCCCATTCGGTAAGCAAACAGGCATGAACACTTATCTGGGACAATACCACTCTAGTTTCTCTGTAACAGTACGTTTTATGTAGAATATTCCTGTCTCAAATGCTGATCCTCATTCTGTTAATTACTGGCTGAATAACATTGGACAAGTGACTTAGTAGCTCAGACACTCAATTTAGTAGTCTGTGAAGTGGGGTTGACAATAGTTCCAATACTATCATAAAAGTGGAACCACCTGCCAAAAGCACGTGACATGGTTTCTAGAACATGGTTCGTAAACCACACATATTAACTATGATTATTTTTTATTTTGATGATCCTTGTGACCACAGACTAGAGGTTATCTACACTCTACATAGAGGAAACTTGTTCTAAGATATAAAGTGTTCTGTGTAATTTCACTGAGCTTGATAGAAAAAAGATAAGAAAGCACGTCTCCTAAATGTGACAGGGCAAGTTTTTGTTCCTGAAATCTACAGCAACACTTTGAGGAGGTGGGTCTTGGTAGCTGGAGAATTCTAAAAGTAGAAGTGGGGAGAAGCTAAACTGCTCATCAGAAAGGGATGAGACCTCAAGAGATCTGAGGATGATTCAGAAGTGAAAAGAAATAAGAGCAAGGGAGAGGGAGAATATGTTCAAAGGGATTTGAGAAATTTGCTCCCCCCACACAGTGTAAACTCCCTCTTTCTTCTGCCTTCACAATCATTATGAAAGACTACATACAAATGCCTATGTGTCTACAAACTATCAAAAGAGCTAACTCCTGTATAAACATGATAAGGGGGAAACAGTGCATAAAAGGGCAGACTTCATCTAGGCATCTCAGGAGAAAGCAATGGTACCCATGCTCTATTTGAGTGGGAAAGTGAAGAGGTTTTATGAAATGAGGTTGCATTTATGGAATAAGGTTGCATTTATGGAATTATATTGTATTTATTAGGTGTGGCTAAAGGCAAAAAGAGGGAGTGGGGGAGAAAATCACCCAATTTTGCACGATCTGAGAAAATCCAAAAAAACCGTTTTGGTTTCCAGAATACCATTCTTAGTATAACCAGCATATAACGTAGACATATATTATTGATTCATAAAGCTGGCTGGCCAACCTGCCCCAATGCCTAGAAGACACAGGTACACACTCCCTGACAACCATTGGGGGAACACTGATGATTGAGATAGGAGATGACAGAGTTTGAATTGGTTAAATTTCATGACTATTCTTAGTTGGCTTTCACCATCCTAATAATAAGCAAACTAGGGATATCATGTAATCCCCTTAGTTCTGTCCTTTGCTTTTTGCCAAAAGTAGAACTGATACTAAACAAAATCTGTATCAGCCGCATGTTTGCTGAGATTCAAACACTTGGATTATTGTGTTCAAAATCCCATTTGCTGAGGTCATTGTTTGCTTTCATATATTTTGGCATGGGCATAGCAATAATTTCTTCCACCTGCTGGCAGAAGGTAAAAAGAGAGATGGAGAGAAGTAGTAAGGGCAGCAGGTGGTCAAACAAAACTATATTAAGGAAGCTGGTTTCGCTTCTTAAGAGACTGAATAAATACATCTGTGGCATGCACCTCTGAAAGACGCAGTCCAATGGATGCCCCATTTATGTCCTTCTCTACCTAGGCCTACCCAACCCATTCAAAATGTACCATATACAGAGCTAGGTGGGGTGAGAAAAAGATAAATGAAGTCAAACAATCTGGATTTGAGCCCCATCTTTTCCCATCCATTAATTGTGGAATTGTAAATGGAACACTTCCTCTAATCCATGAAATCAGGCTGAGTTGTTGTTGTTGTTTGAGATGGAGTCTCACTCTGTCACCCAGGCTGGAGTTCAGTGGCACGACCTCGGCTCACTATAACCTCTGCCTCCTGAATTCAAGTGATTCTCCTGATTGAGCCTCCTTGATAGCTGTCATTACAGGCACACACAACCGTACACAGCTAATATTTTTGTATTTTTAGTAGACATGGGGTTTCATCATGTTGGCAAGACTTGTCTTGAACTCCAGATCTCAGGTGACCCACCCTCCTTGGCCTCCCAAAGTGCTTGGATTACAAGCGTGAGTCACCATGCCCAATCAAGGGTATGAGTATTTTCAATGAGTTTAGTCAATACATTATGCAAATACTCTGTATTTTCCTGTGAATATTCATTAACATGCACAGACAAGAGTCCCAGATGTGTCTTTTAAAAGATTAGACTTTAAACAGCTCAGCTAAGTATGGTGCCAGATTCATCCAAGAAGCACACACGTTTGTCTTCCTTTGGAGACAAGTTGTTTCAACTATTGGCCTGACAGCAGTCACAGCACAGCCAGCCTTGGACCACCAGCACTGAGACACAGGGTAACCATCTTGTTCAGGAATTCAGCAAGGTCCTGACCTGCCCACAGAATCTCAGCAGCCAGCTATGCAAAATGACCTGAGCAGGCACATCTGCCTCCCCTTGTTCACACTTAACTTTTGTTATTTAGGAGTATGTTTCAACTCAACATGTGACCTGAAAAAAAATGCTGTGTAGCAGGAGACTGCTCTGTAACGATTCCATTTACTATAACTGGTGTGAGTTAATTTTCCAAGTTTATCAGGTAGATGTGGCGATTGCATTTCCAGAAGTTAACAGGGATTGCAAAATTATGGTCTGTGGGTAAAATATGTTCCACGCCTGTTTTGGGAAGGCTCACGAACTAAAAATGATTTGAACATTATTAAATGATTAAAAATTTCAAAGGAAAAATAACATTTCTTGATATGTGAAAATTATATGAAATCAAAATGTAGTATATATAAATAAAGATTTATTGGCACAGAGTCCCTATCATTTGTTAATATATTGCTACAACAGCAGAGTTAGGTAATCGCTACAGAGACCATGTGAGCCACAAAGTCAAAAATTTTTACCATCAATTCTTTTGCAGCAAACATTTGCTGGCCCCTGAGTTACAGCACATTACCCTGCAGAGGCTACAAGTCCACTTACCTCCCAGTGTGAGACAACACAAAACTCCCTTTCATTCTGTCCTGACCATCCTTCTTAGCCTCTTACAAACTTAATGCCTCATTACTGCCTGCTTTCTAAATGTATCTGTAACTGTCTTCACGCCATTTCCCTGCTCAAGAGCCTTCTATATACAGTTGGCCCTCTATATCTATGTGTTCTGCACTGTGGATTTAACCGACTGTGAATAGAAAATGTTAAAAAGCATTGTTTATCTACACAACATGTATAGATTTCTTGTCATTTTTTCTAAACAAAACAGTATTACAACTATTTGCATAGCATTTACAATGTATTAGGTATGATAAGCAGTATAGACCTGATTTAAAATAAATGGGGAGATATAGGTAGGTTACCTGCATATACTGTGCCGTTGACTTCAGGGACTCGAGCATTCATGGATCTTGGCATTCAGGGGAGGCCTTGGAATCAATCCCTCACAGATAATGAGGAATGACCATATTTTTATACTCAGGGGAAAAATGTATTTTTAATATACCAATGTTTCTCTGTCATTCACAGAACAATGCCACAGTAGTTGTGATAAGTGTACCAGGGCATTCACACATGGCCCCTGCCTGCCTGTCACTTGTGGAGCAAGCCCCTTGAAGCTCAGCTCACCATACTGTGCCATGCCCTTCATCTTCACCTACAGCTTACGAGCCCCTCCGCTTTACTACGACCTCAATCAGAAGATCATGTTTTGTTCACCAGTTTTTCCCCCAGAGCACATACTTTTTAGTAAACTTCTGCAGTGAGATATGATGCCAACTTGAAACTATTCACCTGCATGTCTAGCCTGACCCACTGTCTCCACCCATAAATAAGTTACACCATGTTGGATACTACATTTTCTTCATCTTCGTGATTCCAGTACTTGGCATCAGAAAAAACATAAAATGGGTTTATAGAGTTTAATAATCATAATAGATTTGATTAGTTTGAGTGTCATTTTCATCTTAGTGGTGTAAAGCACAGTTTTCAAAATAAAAAATAGCCATAGACATAAAATGTGCCTTTACAGATTCATCCTGAGTGGTTCTGAGTCTTTGATAAGCCACGTCACTTCTCTAATATGCAAATTTCTGATGTGTTAAAACATAAGGAGTCCTACTTGACTGACTTTAACCACTTCATGGGTAAGCGTGGTACGTAATCCTAAATATGACAATCAGCTTGAATTTTCTAAGACCATACATTCACATTTCTAAAAAATACTAGTTTAAAAAGTACTTCCATAAACAAGGTATTTTACACTGGCCAAAAATAAATGAGGTCTAAATTACACAATGTCAGTAAAAGCTCTTTATAAATTGTAAAGCATACTTGTGAAATAATATGGCTTTTAGTTTCTATTATAATAAACACCTGTCATAGCTGAAAAGATCACAGCTAGTCTGGAAGTTAGAAGAGGCTGCTTTCAGGGCTCATAATGCATTGGAGAGTAAAAGTTAATTTTATTTTCATGATAATGATACTGCCTTTCCACTCCCTCTACTTCAGCTTTTTTATGAGGAAATAAAACATCTTACAAGCGCATGGACACTAAGATTTTTATAAGACTTTGGCATCCATTATCTCCTTCAATTCTCTGGACCATCCCCACTTTGCAGATTGGAAATCTATTCTTCAGGACTGGGAGTGACATGCCTTAGACCTTCTAGCAAGTGAGAGAGAGTTGGACTTCAAACTGAGGTCCTCCGGTGACAAGTTTTCTACCTTTCCATTACACCAAAACCCATATCATTAGAGTAGTTGAAATCATTCTAATGTCTTTAGAGGTTAAGAAGCTGAGACCAAGAGACTAGAAATGATCTAAGATCACACAATTAAGGAGAGTTTTAGAAACCCAGAATTCCTTTCTTGCCTCTAGATCATTATATATTATCTTTTGTAATATCCAGCCCCAAAGATGGCCCCCAGTGATTCCCCACCTACTATTCACAGTCTTGTATAATTTTTTCTCACACTGAAGAGGGCTGACTTGTATAACCAATAGGACATAGTGGCAATGGGTATGTGTGGCTTCTGAGGCTAGGTCATAAAAAATATTGTGGTTGTTGGGGGGAAGATGGCACTATAGAATAATCTCAGGATTGCAGCTCTCTGTCAAGATGCACAGGGTGAGTTCACACCGCATTTCCATATGGATCTTTATAGCCTACAGAACGGGGAAAAGCCCAGGTGTAGGAGGACTCAGGACGTCAGTGCAGCAGTCTCCACTAGCACAGCAGTCTCCACGCAGCCAAACAGCTGGCCCCACAGCACAGTGGCATGGTGCACACACAAAAGGCACAGGTCTGGGCGCCCTGTTAAGCTGGCAATTTGAGAATTGGGAGGGCAGATTACCATATTCACCTGATTAAATGGGATTTGGACAGTGAGCCAGACCAGGAGATATCTGGGAGGTGAACTGTGAGCCAGAGCACTGGTTCACAGCAGGAGAAATCACACAGATTCTGGTGCCCTTTCAGCAGGCAACTGAAACACCTGGGAGAGAGACAGCCATACAACTTAAAAAAAAAAAAAGCAAAGAGGCTCAGAGGCAGGGAGCCAAGTGATCAGGCTCGACGGGTCCCACCCCCACAGGAACAAACAAAATGACTATTCAAAACGCTTGGGGTTGAGAGTTTTACTGCGGGCACAGCTGAACCCAGGGCTGTGCAGCTTGGTGGGGGAGGGGCGTGCACCATTACCGAAACTTTCCACCCCTACTGAGGTACTCGCTCATTGCTGATGTAGCCAGCTGTTGCCAAAGCAACCCGCCACAACAGAGAGACTCCACCAGCAGGGCAGAGCTCACGTTAGCAAGGCGGAGCCTTGGCAGCCAATTAGTGACAAGACTGCCTTCTAGCTGGGCAGGATGGCGCAACGGACACTCACAAATAAAGCCCTAACTCCCCGAGACAGAGCATCTGAGGGTAAAATGGGGTTTTATGAGTTCTGCCACAACAAACTTAAATGTACTTGCCTAGCAACACTGAATCAACCATGGAGCTCAGAGCTCAGCCCTTGACTTACTATGAAGTACAGACCATCTCCTCAAGCAGCTCCCTGACCCAAGTATACACAAAGAATCCCCTCAAAAATACAGATCAGACTGACATTTGGCGGGCATCATTCTGGGATATAGATAGAAGAAGAAACTGGTAGCATCCCTCACTGTCCTGCAGCTGCTACAGGTGTAACCCAGGCAAGCAGGGACCGGAATGCACCTCAGCAGTCTTACAGGAGAGGGCCTAGACAGTTAGAAGGAAAATTAACAAACAGAAATACTTCATCATGAACAAGTTGGGACTCTACTCAGAGACCAAATCAAATAATCAGCAACTACTCAGACGAAAGGTGGATAAATCCCCAAATATGGGAAGAAACCAGCACAAAAAAAAGAAAGAAAAACACCAGAAACCAGAACACCTCACTGCCTACAAAAGACCAAAACTTCTCAAAACAGCAAGGGAACAAAGTTGGACGGAGAATGAGAGTGATGAAATGACAGAATCAGACTTCAAAAGTTGTGTAATGAGAAACTTCTGTGAGCTAAAAGAACAAGTACTAAAGCAGTGCAAAGACACTAAGAACCTTGAAAAAAATTGAGGAAATGATAATAAGTATGGACAACTTAGAGAGGAAAATGAAGGAATTAAAGAAACTGAAAATCACAACACGAGAACTTTGTGAAGTGAACCAAGTTTCAACAGCCGAATTGACCAAGCAGATTGATCAACTCCATGAAATAAAACAGGAAGCCAAGATTACAGTAAAAAGTGCAAAAACAATGAACAAAGTCTCCAAGAAATGTGGAACTATGTGAAGAGACCTGATCTACGTTTGATAGGTGTACCAGAATGTGACAAAGAGAATGAATCCAAGCTGGAAAATACTCTTTAGAAAATTATCCATGAAAATTTCCCCAACCTAGCAAGGCAGGCCAACACCCAAATCCAGGAAATACAGAGAACACCACAAAGATAGTCGGCAAGAAGAGCAACCCCAAGGCACATGATCATCAGATAAACCAGGGTTGAAATGAAAAGAAAAATGCTAAGGGCAGCCAGAGAGAAAGGGCGGGTCACCCACAAAGGGAAGCCCATCAGACTCACAGCAGATCTCTAGGCAGAAACCCTACAAGCCAGAAGAGAGTGGGAGCCGATACTCAACTCTCTAAAGAAAGGAACTTCCAACTTAAAATTTTATATCCAGCCAAACTAAGCTTCATAAGTGAAGGAAAAATAAAATCCTTTGCGAACAAGCAAGTACTCAGAGATTTTCTCAGCACCAGACATGCTTTACAAGAGCTACTGAAAGAGGCACTACACATAGAAAGGAACAACCAGCACCAGCCATTCCAAAAACATACCAAATGAAAAGAGCAATAACAAAATGAAGAATCTACATCAACTAACAGGTAAAACAGCCAGCTAACCTCAAAATGGCAGTATCAAATTCACACATAACAATATTAACCCTAAATATAAATGGGCTAAATGTACGAATCAAAAGACACAGACTAGGAAATTAGATAAAAAACAAAACCCACAGATGTGCTGTATTCAGGAAACCATTCTCACATGAAGAGATACACAAAGGCTCAAAACAAAAAGATGGAGAAAGATTTACCAAGCAAATGGAGAGCAAGAAAAAGCAGGAGTTGCAATTCTCATCTCTGATAAAATAGACTTTAGAGCAACATAGATCAAAAGATGCAAAGAAGGACATTACATAATGGTAAAAGGATAGACACAACAAGAAGAGCTAACAATCTTAAATATATATGGATGCAATACAGGAGCACCCAGATATATAAGGCAAGTTCCTAATAAATTACAAAGAGGCTTAGACTTCCACACAATAATAGTGAGAGACTTTAACACTCCACTGTCAATATTAGACAGATCAACCAGACAGAAAATTAACAAGAAAAGTCAAAACTTGAACGCAGACATGGAACAAGCAAACCTGATAGACATTTACAGAACTCACCACCCCAAATCCACAGAATATACATTCTTCTCAGCACCACATCATACCGACTCTAAAATTGATCATATAATTGAAAGTAAAGCACTACTCAGCAAATGCAAAATAACTGAAATCATAACAATCAGTCTCTGAGACCATAGTGCAATCAAGTTAGAACTCAGAATCCAGAAACTAACTCAGAACCACACAGCTTCATGGAAACGGAACAACTGGCTCTTGAATGTTGATTGGATAAACAATAAAATGAAGGCAGAAATAAAGAAGTTCTTCAAAACCAATGAGAATGAAGACACAACATCCCAAAATCTCTGGGCCACATTTAAAGCAGAAACTAGAGAAAAATATATAGCAATAAGTGACCATATGAGAAGAGTGGACAGATCCAAAATTGACACCCTATCATCAAAATTGAAAGAGCTAGAGGAGCAAGATTAAAAAAAACTCAAAACCTAGCAGAAGACCAGAAATAACTAAGATCAGCGCAGAACTGAAGAAGATAGAGACACGAAAAACCCTTCAAAAATCAATAAATCCAAGAGCTGGTTTTTTGAAAAGATCAACAAAATAGACCACTAGACAGACTGATAAAAAAGAAAAGAGAGAACAACCAAATAGACAGAATAAAAAAGAATAAAGGGGAAATTACCACAGATTCCACAGAAATTCAAACCATCATCAGATATTATTACAAACAACTCTATGCACACAAACTAGTAAACCTGAAAAAATGGTTAAATTCCTGGACACCTGTGTCCTCCCAAGCCTGAACCAGGAGGATGCCGAAACTATGAATACACCAATAACAAGGTCTGAATTCGAGGCAGCAATTAAGAGTTTACCACACACAAAAAGCCCAGGTCCAAATGGGTTCACAGCCGAATTCTACCAGACACACAGAGAGGAACTGGTACCATTCCTTCTGAAACTATTCCAAGTAATCCAAAAAGAGGGAGTCCTTCCCAATTCATTTTATGACACCAACATCATCCTGATACCAAAACCCAGAAGAGACTCAACAAGGAAAGAAAACTACAGGCCAATGTCCATGATGAACAAAGATGCAAAAATCGTCAATAAAATACTGGCAAGCAAATTGCGACTGCACATCAAAAAGCTTATCATTACGATCAAGTAGGATTCAACCCCGGGATGCAAGGCTGGTTCAACATACACAAGTCTATAAACATAATTGAACACATAAACAGAACCAAAAACAAAACCCACATGATCATCTCAATCGACGCAGAGAAGGCCTTTGACAAAATTCAACAGCACTTTATGCTAAAAACCCTCAGTAAACTCGGTATTGATGGAACATATATCAAAATAATAAAACCTATTTACGAGAAACCAGTAGCCAACATCATACTGAATGGGCAAAAACTGGAAGCATTCCCTTTGAAATCCGGCACCAGACAAGGATGCCCTCTCTCAAAACTCCTATTCAATATAGTATTGGAAGTTCTAGCCAGAGCAATCCGGCAAGAAAAAGAAATAAAAGGTATTTAAATAGGAAAGGAGGAAGCCAAATTGTCTCTGTTTGCAGATGACATGATAGTATATCTGGAAGACCCTATCCTCTCAGCCCAAAAACTCCTGAAACCGATAAGCAACTTCAGCAAAGTCTCAGGGTATATAATCAATGTGCAAAAATCACAAGCATTCCTATACACCAAAAACACACTAAAAGACAACCAAATCAAGAACAAACTGCCATTCACAATTGCTACAAAGAGAATAAAATACCTAGGAATACAACTTACAAGGAACGTAAGGGACCTCTTCAAGGAAAACTACAAACCACTGCTCAATGAAATAAGAGAGGACACAAACAGATGGAGAAACATTCCATGTTCGTGGTTAGGAAGAATCAATATCATGAAAATGGCTATACTCCCCAAAGTAATTTACAGAATCAACGCTAAACCCATCAAGCTACCATAGACTTTCTTCACAGAACTGGAAAAAACTACCTTGAACTTTATATGAAACCAAAAAAGAGCCCGCACAACCAAGTCAATCTTAAGCCAAAAGACAGCGGGAGGCATCATACTACTGGACTTCAAACTATACTACAAGGCTACAGTAATCAAAACAGCATGGTACTGGTATCAAAACAGAGCTATAGACCAATGAAACAGAACAGAGGCATCGGAGAAAACACAACATATCTTCAACCATACAATCTTTGATAAACCTGACAAAAACAAGCAATGGAAAAAGGATTCCCTGTTTAATAAATGCTGTTGGGAAAACTGGGTAGCCATGAGCAGAAAGCAGAACCTGGACCCCTTCCTGACACCTTACACCTAAAATTAACAACAGATGAATTAAATACTTAAACATAAGACATGGCACCATAAAAATCCAGGAAGAAAATCTATGCAAATCCCTCAGGACATAGGAGTAGGCAAGGACATCATGACCAAAAAACCAAAAGCATTGGCAACAAAAGCCAAAATAGAAAAATGGAACCTAATCAAACTCCACAGCTTCTGCACGACAAAAGAAACAGTCGGTAGAGTGAATGGGCAAACAAGAGAATGGTAAACAATTTTTGCAGTTTCCGCATATGACAAAGGGCTGATATGCAGAATTTAAAAAGAACTCAAACAGATTCAGAAGAAAAAAAAAACAAGCCCATCCAAAAATGGGCAAAGGAAATGAACACTTTACAAAAGAAGACATACAAGAGGCCAACAAACATATGAAAAAATGTTCATCATCATCATTCATTAGAGAGATGCAAACCAAAACCACATTGAGATACCATCTCACGCAGGTTAGAATGGAGTTCATTAAAAAATATGGGGACAACAGATACTGGAGAGAATGCAGAGAAACAGGTACACTTTTACACTGCCGGTGGGAGTGTAAATTAGTTCAACCATTGTGGAAGACAGTGTGGCGATTCCTCAAGGACCTAGAAATAAAAATTCTATTTGACCCAGCAATCCCATTCCTGGGTATATAGCCAAAGGAATAAAAATCATTCTACTATAAGGACACATGTACACGAATGTTCATTGCAGTACTGTTTACAATAGGAAACACCTGGAACCAACCCAAATGCCCATCCATGATAGACTGGACTGGAAAAATGTGGCACATATACACCATGGAATATTATTCAGCAATCAAAAATGATGAGTTCGTGTCCTTTGTAGGGACATGGATGAATCTGGAGAACATCATTCTCAGCAAATTGACACAAGAACAGAAAATGAAACACCATATATTCTCACTAGTAGGCAGGTGATGAACAATGAGAACACATGGACACAGAGAAGGGAGAACTACACACTGATGTCTTTTGTGGGAAATAGGGGACGGACAGTGGTGGGAGAGTGGGGGAGAAATAGCTTGGGGAGAAATGCCATATGTGGGTGAAGGGGCAGAAGGCAGCAAAACACACTGCCACGTGTGTACCTATGCAACTATCTTACATGTTCTGCAAATGTACCCCAAAATCTTAAACGCAATAAAAAGAAACAAAACATTTTGGGTGTTGTCTCGCTCTCTTGAAATATGTGCTCTGCAGGAAGGCAGATACAAGGTTGTGAGGATACTCAAGACACTTCATAGGGATCCTAAGTGTCCAGGGAGCAAGGACATCTGGCCAAGAGACAGTACCAACTTTCCAGCTATGTGAATCAGCAATGAATCCTCTGGACCCATTAACAATCCTGTTTAAACCTTCAGAGATTGCAGTCCTTGCCAACCTCTTGACTGTAACACTATGGCAGACCCTGAGCCAGAACCACCCAGCTAAATCACTTCTGATTCCTGCACACAGACACTGTTTCTTAATAAGCATTTCTTGCTGCTTAAGTCACTTAGTTTTTGAGGATAATTTTTACGCAATAATAAGTAATTCACATATTTTGTGTTACAGCCACTACGCTCTCCAAGGTGTATGCACATTCTCTTTTTTTCTCCTGATTTCAGGCTTCTTTCCCCAAAACAATCACAAATCCACTTGTCGTCAGTTCCCTAAACTCACTGACGGGATATTAATCAAATGAGAGAAGGTACTTCAATGATCTCATTCAGTATGGTCTTCACCCAGCTGCCCCAAGAGGTTTCCATTTTGTCCCAAAGCATTTCCTCATCATATACTCATGTGGAAAGCCTGAGATAAGGTTGACTAGTGGTGTGACTGTCACAGGCTCTAGATCTGCTAAGACACACCTAATAAGATCTGAGCTACACCTGGTTGAAAAACTGGATCTAGAAATGATGGGATCAGGGAACTCAATTATACTCTAGTTTATTTAATTCAGATTCCATGTTTCTCTCTTTCAATCCTATTACCATTCTCCTGTCCTGTATGATTTAACATCTTTATTACTGAGAAACCAAGGCCATAAACAGATTAACAATAAATGTGCTCATCCTTTATACAAATAATGTATCTATAAATCAGAACCCTTTATTTTTTCAAAAAAAGTAAACTGTGAAACCACAATCTTCCCCCCACTTACCGCCAAAGACCAGTTCATTTATGCCACTTTCAGGACCAAAAGGAATAACAGGTGAAAATCCTGAACTCATCCCATGTCTGCCCTAGGAAAACCATGATATCTGTCTAAAGGAAGGGAACAAGATGCTAGCCAGTGTATCAGGGGATTGCTTTCCATCACAGCTTTATGGTCAGGAGCAAACATCATCAAGTTCGGTGCAGTGGGGATGAAGAGGAGGGGCCGGCAACACCCTCCAGGAGACACTAGAGGATGCCACGGGAAAACAGAAAGCACTCCCTCCAAACCACTGCCCTAGACAAGTGGGAACCAGAAATTTAGGAAAGACCCAGCCTATCTATGTTGGACCAACAGAAATGCCATAACAAGAGAGCATCTGGAAGTCTGAAAATAACCAGAAAAGAGAAATAAAATAGAGGGAATAGAGAAGGTCACCAACTTGTGTCATCCATCTATGGTGGGCCTGGTACTCTGCTGAGTGATGAATACTTAGAATCTTATTTAAGTCTTCCACCTGCTTAGGGTTAAGGGCATCTGCTTTGGCAGGTGACTTACTTCAAACCCTCTCTCTGGTGGTATGATATTGAGAAAGACATTTGAACTCTCTGAGCCTCAGTTTCCTTCCATGTAAAGCAGAGTTGTGGTTAGTAATACCAGAAGATAGACTTTACAAATTAAGTATCTTCAATATCATCATGAGGGAGAAAGGAAATAATTGCAGGTGCTTCCCAAACTTTCCAGAGCATACAAAGTACTCAGAGAATTTGATTAGATGAATATTCTTGTTCATTCAATCAGAATCTCTAGGTAATTTGGGATTTGGCCTGAGAGTCTACATTTCTTGCAAGCATCCAGGAAATGCTAATGCTGCTGGCCTAAGGACCACACTTTGGGAAGTGAGGATATAAATGCTCATAATTTTCAGTGATTATTATTGTTGTTAATATCTTAACATAATCTCCCTAGCAAGAGCAGCAGAGCTGTTAAGTGGCAGAGCCAGGGTACAAATTTAGGACAAACTCTCCACCACTTCCAACATTCTTATTTACTTCTCAAAGGAGCCAGATATGGTTGTAACAGAGATAAGCCATTTCTGTTCTATTTCTTCAGTTATCTCCCTGCCGAATGACTTCGTGTGACATTTCAACCCTGATATCTCAAAGTCTCCAGAAAGTTCAGCAAAGACGTTATTTATTCACTGCATCCTCCATCATATTCTTTTATACTGAGAAATTTCTAGGTTGCCCTGAAAACTTCTGTCAGCAAAGACAAATTCAATCAAAAAAATAAAAATTGAGTCTTAATACAGCCTGAGGATGAAAGTGATTAACTAGGAGATGGGAGATTATACTTCTGGGCCACTTCTTAGAAACAAGCCGGGACTGTTCCATATCCATTAGAATTAATTCACCACTGTCTTCCCTGGGAATCACATAGAGGACGTTCTCTTCTAAGATTCAACATGCCCAGAGACATGGGCATGGGGCTTAACTCGCATTGCCTCTCAATGGACGGTTGGACCTAAACAAGTTGATATTCGGCTTTAGAGAGGTTATGGTAAGGTTGCCAAGAAGAGTCTGGCATCATTATTTTATACTTACGGTACCTTTGAGACAAGAGTGCTTTGCATTTTTTAATTAGTTTATCTTAAAAACACCAGTAGTCGTGGAAAAAGAAAGCAGAGATCAATTCTGAAAGAGAGAACAAAGGGAGCAATTCTCAGGTCCAAAACCTTGATGTCAGACACTTTAGAGATTGTGCATATTGGAGCTGGGTGTTACTGCAGACACATGGGCAGCTAGTTGTGAAAGTTTGAGACCAATTGATGTACTTGCAAGCACAGCTACTTTAAAACTGCACTAATAATGGTTCTGACTGATAACAGATGCTATTCTGTCCCAGGCACTGTATTAAGCACTATAAATGCATTGTCACCGTCATCTCTCCAATATTCTTATGGAAGATGGCTCTGTTCTCCCTTTTTTACCAAGAATGGAGTGATGTTACTTTCCTAAGTTTTCATAGGCAGAGGCAGTGCTACAAACAAATATACTTGTGGACGTGAATTGAATCATTTGGTAGAAACGAGATTCAGCTGCTCATCAGAGCACAGAATTTGAGCCAGAAAACAAGACAACAACAACAAGTCTTGTTATTTGCCAACATCAAAGCACCATCACCCCCAGCATTTTCTAGTTATACAAACCACTCAACAGAATACATGTGAGCTTTACTTGCGCACAGCATACTGGGAGTTCAAACGACTTCTTGATGTGGCTATCATTTCTTAGCAATGTGTATCTCCCGCTTCCAGTTACAGCCAGTGACGATGTGATGAAATCCTCAAAGGACATGCTATCAGAAAGCCTGAGTTTGCATTCAGGTAATAAATGTACCCAG
>JAPYYA010001056.1:0-29032 GCA_028533165.1 Leontopithecus rosalia | reverse complement strand
GGCAAATCCAATCAAGGCAAAGCAAGGCAAACTCAGGAAAGGGAAGGCAAGACAAATCCTGACAATTCAAATTCAAGCAAGGCAATGAAAAACAAATACACGGAAGGTAAGGCAAGGCAAATCCAGGCAAGGAAAGAAAATACCAATCCATGCAATGCAAGTCCATGCAAGGTTAGTCAAGGCAAGAAAAATCCGGGCAAGGCAAATCCTTACAAGGCAAAACAAGGCAAATCTGGGCAAGAAAAGAAAAGAAAATCCAGGCAAGGCAAATTCAGGGAAGGCAAGACAAGGCAAACACAGGCAAGGCAAATCCAATCAAGGCAAAGCAGGGCAAATCCAGGCCACGCAAGGCAAGAAAAATCCAGGCAAGGGCAATCCAGGCAAGGCAAGGCAAGGCAATGCAAATCTAGGTAAGAAAAATCCATGCAACGGAAGGCAAGGCAAAACCAGCCAAGGAAAATCCAAAGAATGAAAGGCAAGAAAAATTTAGGCCTGGCAAATTTAGGGAACGCATGGCAAAACAAAGCCACGCATGGCAAATCCAGGTTAGGCAAGGCAAGTCAAATCCAGGCAAGGCAATTGCAGGCAAAGCAAGCCAAGGCAAAACCAGGTATGACAAATCCAGGCAAGACAAGGCAAGGCAAATTGAGGCAAGGGAAATTCAGGCAAGGCGAAGCAATGCAAACCCAAGAAAGAGAAATCTAAGCACGGCAAATCCAGGCAAGGCAAGGCAAATCCAGGTAAGGCAAAGCAAGGGAAATCCTGGCAAGGCAATTCCATAAAATACAAGACAAATCCAGAAAAGAAAAATCCAGGCAAGACAAGAAAAGGCAAATCCAGGAAAAGCAAATCCAGGCAAAGCAAGGTAAAAGAAAAATCAGGCCAGGAAAGGAAATTCAAATCCAGGCAGGTCAACTTTAGGGAAGGCAAGGCAAGACAAATCCAGTCAATTCAAATTAAAGCAAGGCAATGTAAGGCAAATCCACGCAAGGCAAGGCAACTCAAGGCAAATCCAGGCAAGAAAAGGCAAAACAAATCCAGGCCAGGCAAGGCAAGACAAATCCAACCAACGCAAATCCAGGCAAGGCAAGAAGAGGCAAAGCAGTCCAGGCAAGACAAATCCAGGCAAGGGAAGGCAAGAAAAATCCAGGCAAGGCAATGCATGTCAAGTTTAGTCAAGTAAAATCCAGGTAAAGAAAAGAAAGGCAAATGCAGACAAGGCAAATTAAGGCTAGGCAAAAGAAGGTAAACGCCAGAAAGAAAATCCAGGTAAGGGAAGGCAAGGCAAAACCAGGCAAGGCTAATCGAAAGAAGGCAAGGCAAGAAAAATCCAGGCATAGCATATTTAGAGAAGGCAAGGCAAAACATATCCAGGCAAGGCAAGGCAAGGCCAATTCAGGCAAAGCAAGGCAAGGCAAATCCAGGCAAAGCAAGGCACGGCAAAACCAATTATGACAAATATAGGCAAGACAAGGCAAGGCAAATAGAAGCAAAGGAAATTCAGACAAGCCAATGTAATACAAACCCACGAAAGGCAAATATAAGCAAGGAAAATCCAGGCAAGGCAAGAAAATACCAATCGACGAAATGCAAGCCTATGCAAGGTAAGTCAAGGCAAGAAAAATCCGGGAAAAGAAAATACAGGCACGGCAAAAAAAGCAAATCCAGGGAAAGCAAGTCCTTACAAGGCAAAACAAGGCAAATAGGGCAAGGAAAGGCAAGGAAAATTCAGGCAAGGCAAATTCAGGGAAGGCAAGGCAAGGCAAACCCATGCAAGACAAATCCAGGCAAGGCAAGGCAAGGCAACGCAGGCAAGGCAAATCCAATAAAGGCAAGACAAGGCAAATCCAGGAAAAGCAAGTCTTGGCAAATCCAGGCAAGGAAAGGCAAGGCAAATCCAGGCAAAGCAATTCCAGGTATGGCAAGGCAAGGCAAATCCAGGCGAGGGAAGGCAAGGCAAATCCAGGTAAGACAAATCCAGGCAAAGCAAGGCAAGAAAAATCCAAGCAAGGCAAATTCAGGCAAGGCAAGACAAATCCAAGCAAGGCAAATCCAGGCAAGGCAAGACAAGACAAGACAGTGCAGACAAGACAAATTCAGAAAAGGCAGGGGAAGAAAAATCCAGGAAAGAAAAATCCAAGAAAGGGAAATCCAGGTAAAGCAAGAAAATGTAAATCCAGACAAGGCAAATCCAGGCAAGGCAAGTGAAAGAAAATCTAGCCAAAAAAAAACAAGGGAAGGCACACCAAGGCAAACACCAGAAAGGCATATCCAGATAAGGCAAGATAAGGAAAATCCAGGCAAGGCAAATTCTGTTAAGGCAACTTTAGGCAAGGCAAGGAAAGTCATATCTAGGCAAGGCAAGGCAAGGCAAATGCAAAGAAGGCAAAGCAAAGCAAATGCAGGCAATGCAAATCCTGGTAAGGTAAGGCAAAGCAAATCCACACAAGGGCAGGAAATGCAAATCCAGGCAAGGCAAGGCAACACTAGGAAAATGCAGGCAAGGCAAATCCAGGCAAGGCAAGGCAAGGCAAATCCTGGCAAGACAATTCCATGCAAGACAAGACAAATCCAGGGAAAGAAAATCAAGGCAAGACAAGGAAAAGCAAATACAGTTAAGGCAAGGTAAAGAAAATTCAGGCAAGGCAAGGCAATTCAAATCCAAGCAAGGCAAATCCAGGGAAGGCAAGGCAAGGCAATCCAGGCAATTCAAATTCAAGCAAGGCAATGTAAGACAAATCCACGCAATGCAAGGCAAGAAAAACCTAGGCAAGGCAAGACCAGAAAAAATCAGGCAAGAAAAATCCCCACAAAACAAAAATAGGCAAATCCAGACAAGGCAAGGCAGGGAAAATCCAGGCAAGGTAAATTCAGGCAAGGCAAGGCAAAGCCAAAAGAGGCAAATACAATTAAGGCAAAGCAAGGCAAATCCAGGAAACACAAGGCAAGGAAAATCCAGGCAAGGAAAATCCAGGCAAGGTAAGGCGAGGCAATGCAAATGTAAGTAAGGCAAATCCAGGCAATGCAAATTCCCACAAGACAAAAAAAGGCAAATCCAGAAAAAGCAAGGCAAGGCAAAACCAGGTATGACAAATCCAGGCAAGACAACTCAAGGCAAATAGAGGAAAGGGAAATTCAGGCAAGGCAAACTATGCAAACTTAAGAAAGGCAAATCTAGGCAAGGCAAATTCAGGCAAGGTAAGAAAATACCAATCCACGTAAATCCAGCCCACGCTAGGTAAGTCAAGGCAAGAAAAATCTGGACAAACAAATACAGGCATGGCAAGGAAAAGCAAATCCAGGCAAGGCAAATCCTTACAAGGGAAAACAAGGCAAATCCGGGCAAGGAAAGGCAAAACATCCAGGCACAGCAAATTCAGGGAAGGCAAGGCAAGGCAAACCCAGCCAAGCCAAATCCAGGCAGGGCAAAGCAAGGCAAACCCAGGCAAAAAAAATCCAGACAAGGCAAGCAAAGGCAAACGCAGGCAAGGCAAATTCAATAAAGTCAAGGCAAGGCAAATCCAGGAAAGGCAAAACTTGGCAAATCCAGGCAAGGAAAGGCAAGGCAAATCCAGGCAACGCAATTTTAGGTAAAGCAAGGCAAGGCAATTTCAGGCGAGAAAAAGCAAGGCAAATCCAAGTAAGACAAATCCAGACAACACAAGGCAAGACAAATCCAAGCAAGGCAAATCCAGACAAGGCAAGACAAGGTAAGGCAGTCCAGGCAAGACAAATCCAGTCAAAGCAAGGCAAGGCAAATCCAGGCAAGGCAATGCGTGTAAAATCCATTCAAGGCCAATCCAGGTAAAGCAAGGAATGGCAAATCCAGGCAAGGCAAGGCAAAGGAAATCGAGGCAAGGCAAATCAAGGCAAGGCAAACTAAGGCAAACGCCAGGAAGCAAATCCTGTTAAGGCATGTCCAGGCAAGGCAAGGAATGTCAAATCCAGGCAAGGAGGGCAAGACAAATCCAAAGAAGGCAAGGCAAAGCAAATCCAGGCAATGCAAATTCTGGCAAGGCAAGGCAAAGCAAGGCAAATCCATGCAAGGCAAGGAGAGGAAAATTCAGGCAAGGCAAGGTAAGAAAACATCAGGTAAGGCAAGGCAATTCAAATCCAGGCAAGGCAAATTCAGGCAATGCAAGGCAAAGCCAGGCAAGGCAAATCCAATCAAGGCAAAGCAAGGCAAATACAGGCAACGCAAGTCAAGGCTGATGTAGGCAAGGGCAATGCAGGCAAGCCAAGGCAAGGCAATGTAAATCTGGGTAAGGCAAATACAGGCAAAGGAAGGCAAGGCAAACCAGGCAAAACAAATTCAAAGAAGGCAAGGCAAGAAAAATCCAGGCATGGCAAATTTAGGGAAGGCAAAACAAATTCAGGCAAGGCAAGGAAAGTAAAGTCCAGGCAAGTCAAATCCTTACAAGGCAAAACAAGACAAATCCGGGCAGGGAAATGCAAGAAAAATCCAAGCCAGGCAAATTCAGGGAAGGCAAGGCAAGAAAAACCCAGCCAAGGCAAATCCAGGCAGGGAAAGGCAATGCAAACCCAGGCAATGAAAATCCAGGCAAGGCAAGGCAAGGCAAAAGCAGTCAATGAAAATTCATGGAAAGCAAAGAAAAATTCATGGAAAGCAAATCTAGGAAAGGTAAGGACAATGAAGGCAAGGCAAATCCAGGTAAAGCAAGGCAACACAAAACCATGTATGACAAACCTAGGCAAGACAAGGCAAGGCAAATCCAAGCAAGACAAATCCAGACAAAGCAAGGCAAGGCAAAAACAGTATGACAAATCCACGCAAGAAAAGGCAAGGGAAATCCAGGCAAGACGAGGCAATGTAAATCCAAGAAAGGCAAATCTAAGCCGGGCAAATCCAGGGAAGGTGAAGAAATAAGTATACCACACAATACAAGCCCACGGAAGGTAAGTCAAGGAAAGGGAAATCTTGGCAAGGCAAATACAGGCACGGCAAGAAAAAGCAAATCCAGGCAAGGCAAATTTTTACAAGGCAAAACAAGGCAAATCCGAGCAGGAAAAGGAAAGGAAAATCCAGGCAAGGCAAATTCAGGGAAGGCAAGTTAAGGCAAACACAGGCAGGGCAAATTCAGGCAGAGGAAGACAAGGCAAAACAAGGCAAACGCATGCAAGGCAAATCCAATAAAGACAAGAAAAGGAAATAGAAAAAAGGCAAGGCTTGGCAAATATAGGCAAGGAAAGGAAAGGGAAATCCAGGCAAGGTAAATTCTTACAAGGCTAAACAAGGCAAATCCGGGCAAGGAAAGGCAAGAAAAATCCAGGCAAGGCAAATTCAGGGAAGGCAAGGCAAGGCAAACCCAGCCAAGACAAATCCAGGCAGGGCAAGGCAAGGCAAACCCAGGAGAGAAAAATCAAGGCAAGGCAAGGCAAGGCAAACGCAGGCAAGGGGAGAAAAGAAAATCCAGGCAAGGAAAATGCAGGTAAGGTAAGGCAAGGCAAGGACAATCAAGGCAAGGCAAATCCAGGCAACGCAAGGCAACACAAAACCAAGTATGACAAACCTCGGCAAGACAAGGCAAGGCAAATCCAAGCGAGGCAAATCCAGGCAAAGTAAGGTAAGGCAAAAACAGTATGACAAATCCAGGCAAGAAAAGGCAAGGAAAATCCGGGCAAGATGAGGCAATGCAAATCCAAGAAAGGCAAACCTAAGCCGGGTAAATCGAGGTAAGGTGAATAAATAAAAAATCTACGCAATATAAGCCAACGCAATGTAAGTCAAGGCAAGGGAAATCCGGGCAAGGCAAATACAGTCACTGCAAGGAAAAGCAAACCCAGGCAAGGCAAAATTTTACAAGGCAAAACAAGGCAAATCCAAGCAAGGAAAGGCAAGAAAAATTCAGGCAAGGGAAATTCAGGGAAGGCAAGGAAAGGCAAACCCAGCAAAGGCAAACCCCGACAGGGCAAGGCAAGGCAAATGCACGCAAGGCAAATCCAATAAAGGCAAGACAAGACGAATCCAGGAAAGGCAAGGCTTGGCAAATATAGGTAAGAAAACAGAAGGCAAATTCGGGCAACACAATTCCAGGTAAGGAAAGGCAAGGCAAATCCAAGCAAGGAAAGGAAAGGCAAATTCAGGATAGACAAATCTATGCAAGGCAAGGCAAGACAAATATAAGCAAGGCAAATTCAGGCAAGGCAAGACAAGGCAAGGCAGTCCAGGCAAGACAAATTCGTGCAAGTCTAGGCAAGGAAAATCCAGGCAAGTAAAATCCAGGCAAGGCAATACGTGTCAAATCCAATCAAAAAAAATCCAGGTAAAGCAAGGAAAGGCAAATCCAGGCAAAAGAAGGCAAGTGAAATCGAGCCAAGGCAAACCAAGGCAAGGCAATCCAAGGCAAACGCCAGAAAGCCAAATCCAGATAAGGCAAGACAAGGAAAGTACAGGCAAGGCAAACCCAGTTAAGGCAAGTCCAGGCAAGGCAAGGAACGTCAAATCCAAGCAAGGTAAGGCAAGGCAAATACAAAGAATACAAGGCAAAGCAAACACAGGCAATGAAAATCCTGGCAAGGCAAGGCAAGGGAAGGCAAATCCACACAAGGCAAGGGAAGGCAAATCCAGGCAAGGCAAGGCAAGGCCAGGCAAATGCAGGCAAGGCAAGCCAAGGCAAATTCTGGCAAGGCAATTCCATGCAAGACAAGACAAATCAACGGAAGGAAAATCCAGGGAAGACAAGGATAGACAAATCCAGGAAAGGTAAATTTAGGTAGGCACGGTAAGGGAAATTCAGGCAAGGCAAGGCAAGGCAATTCAAATCCAGGCAAGGCAAATCCAGGGAAGAAAAGGCAAGGCAAATCTAGGCAAAACAAATTGAAGCAAGGCAATGTAAGAAAATTCCACGCAAGAAAAAGCAAGGCAAATCTAGGCAAGACAAGGTAAGAAAAATCCAGGCAATGCAAATCCCTGCAAGACAAAAATAGGCAAATCCAGAAAAGGCAAGGCGAGGACAGGCAAATCCAGGCTAGAAAAATCCAGGCAAGGTAAGGCACAGCTAGGCAAGACAAATTTAATCAAGGCAAAGCAAGGCAAATCCAGGCAATTCAAGGCAAGCCAAATATAGGCAAGGGCAATGCAGTCAAGGCAAGGCAAGGCAAAGCAAGGCAAGGCAAGGCAAGGCAAGGCAAGGCCAGGCAAGGCAATGCAAATCTGCATAAGGCAAATCCAGGCAAGGGAAGGGAAGACAAAATCAGGCAAGGCAAATTCAAAGAAGGCAAAACAAGAAAAATCCAGGCATGGCAAATTTAGGGAAGGCAAGGCAAAACAAATCCAGGCAAGATAAGGCAAGGAAAAAACAATCCAGGCAAGGCACAACCTGGTATGACAAATCCAGGCAAGACAAGGCAAGGCAAATAGAAGCAAGGGAAATTCAGGTAAGGCAAGGCAATGTAAACCCAAGAAAGGCAAATCTAAGAAAGGCAAGTTGAGGCAAGGTAAAGAAATACCAATCAGCCCAATGCAAGCCCAGGCAAGGTAAGGGAAGGCAAGAGAATTCCAGGCAAGGCAAATCCAGGGACAGCAAAGAAAAGCAAATTAAGGCAAAGCAAATTCTTCCAAGGCAAAACAAGGCAATTCCAGGCGAGGAAAGGCAAGGAAAACCCAAGCAAGGCAAATCCAGGCAAGGCAATGTAAGGAAAATGCAGGCAAGGCAAGAAAATAAACATCCAGGCAAGGCCAATCCAGGTAAGTTAGGCCAGGCAAGGGAACCCCAGGCAAGGCAAATCCAGGCAAGATTAGGCAAGGCAAGGCAAATTCAGAAAAGACAAGGAAAGGCAAACGCAGCCAGGGCAAGAAAAAAAATCCAGTCACGGCAAATGCAGACAAAGTAAGGCAAGGATAAAACAATCCAAGCAAGGCAAATCCAGGCAAAGCAAGGCAAGGCAAAACCACGTATGACAAATCCAGGAGAGACAAGGCAAGGCAAATAGAGGCAATGAAAATTCAGGCAAGGCAAGGCAATGCAAACCCAAGATAGGCAAATCTAAGCAAGGAAAATCCAGGCAAGGCAAGAAAATACCAATCCACGCAATGCAAGCCCACGCAAGGTAAGTCAAGGCAAGAAAAATCTGGGCAAGGCAAATACAGGCACAGCAAGAAAATGCAAATCCAGGCAAGGCAAATCCTTACAAGGCAAAACAAGGAAAGGAAAGGAAAATCCAGGCAAGGAAAATTCAGGGAAGGCAAGGCAAGGCAATCCCAGCCAAGGCAAACCCAGGCAGCGCAACACAAGGCAAACCCAGGCAAGGCAAATCCAAGCAAGGCAACGCAAGGCAAATTCTGGCAAGGCAATACCATGCAAGACAAGACACATCCAGGGATTGAAACTCCAGGCAAAACAAAAAAGCAAATCCAGGAAAAGCAAATCCAGGCAAGGCAAGGTAAGAATAATTCAGGCAAGGCAAGGCAAGGCAAGACAAAGCCGGGCAAAGCAAATCCAATCAAGGCAAATCCATGCAACGCAAGGCAATGCAAATCTAGGCAAGGGCAATGCAGGAAAGGCAATGTAAGGCAATGCAAATCTGGGTAAGGCAAATACAGGCAAGGGAAAGCAAGGTAAAACCAGGCAAGACAAATACAAAGAAGGCAAGGCAAGAAAAATTCAGGCATCGCAAATTTAGGGAAGGCAAGTCAAAACAATTCCTGGCAAGGCAAATCCAGGCAAGGTAAATAAAGGCAAGGCAAGACCAGGCAAATTCTGGCAAGGCAAGGCAAAGCAAATTCAGGTATTGCAAATCCTGTCAAGGCAAAGCAAGGCAAGGCAAGTTCACACAAGGTAAAGAAACGCAAATTTAGGCAAGGCAAGGCAAGGCAAAGCCAGGCAAATGCAAGCAAGGCAAATCCAGGCAAGTCAAGGCAAGGCATTTTCATGCAAGACAAGACAAATCCAGTGATGGAAACTCCAGGCAAGACAAAAAAGCAAGTCCAGGAAAAGCAAATCCAGGCAACGCAAGGTAAGAAAAATTCAGGCAAGGCAAGGCCTGGTAAATCCAGGCAAGGCAAGGCAAGGCCTGGTAAATCCAGGCAAGGCAAGGCAAGGGAAGACAAAGCCAGGCAAGGCAAATCCAATCAAGGCAAAGCAAGTCAAATCCAAAGAAGAAAAGGCAAGAAATATCCAGGCATGGTAAATTTAGGGAAGGCAATGCCAACGCAGGCAAAGCAAGAAAAGGAACATCCAGGCAAGGCAAATCCAGGAAAGTCAAGGCAAGGCAAACTCAGGCAAGCCAAGGAAAATAAAACCCAGTGATGGCAAATCCAGACAAGGTAAGGCACGGAAAAAACAATCCAGGCAAGGCAAATCCAGGCAAAGCAAGCCAAGGCAAAACCGTGTATGAGAAATCTAGGCAACACAAGGCAATATAAATAGAGGCAAGAAAAATTCAGGCAAGGCAAGGCCATGCAAACCTAAGATAGGCATATCTAAGCAAGAAAAATTTAGGCAAGGCAAGGTAAGAAATATTCAGGCAAGGCAAGGGAAGGCAATTAAAATTCAGGAAAGGCAAATTCAGGCAAGGCAAGGCAAGTCCTGGTAAATCCAGGCAAGGCAAATCCAGGCAAGGCAAGGCAAGGCAAGACAAAGCCAAGGAAGGCAATTTCAATCAAAGTAAACAAGGCAAATCCACGCAAAGCAAGGCAAGAGAAATCTAGCAAGGGCAATGCAGGCAAGGCTTGCCTTGCAAGGCAATGCAAATCTGGTAAGAAAAATCCAGGCAAGGGAAGACAAGGCAAAACCAGGCAAGGCAAATCCAAAGAAGGCAAGGCAAGGAAAATTCAGGAATGGCAAATTTAGGGAAGGCAAGGAAAACACAGGCAAGGCAAGAAAAGAAACATCCAGGCAAGGCAAATCCAGGCAAGGTTAGGCAAGGTAAGGAAAACACAGGCAAGGCAAATTCAGGAAAGACAAGCCAAGGCAAACGCAGGCAAGCCAGGAAAAGGAAACGCCAATCACGACAAAGCTAGACAAGTTAAGACAACGAAAAAAACAATCTAGGCAAGGCAAATCCAGGCAAAGCAAGGCAAGACAAAACCAGGTATGACAAATCCAGGCAAGACAAGGCAAGGCAAATAGAGGCAAGGGAAATTCAGGCAAAGCATGGCAATGCAAACCCAAGATAGTCAAATCTAAGCAAGGCAAATCCAGGCAAGGCAAGGTAAGAAAAATTCAGGCAAGGCAAGGCAATTCAATTCCAGGCAATACAAATTTAGGCAAGGCAATGCAAGGCCTGGCAAATCCAGGCAAGACAAAGCAAGGCAAATTTAGGCAACGCAAGGCAAGGAAAATCTAGGCAAGTGCAATGCAGGCAAGGCAAGACAAGGCAATGCAAATCTAGGTAAGGAAAATCCAGGCAAGGGAAGGCAAGGCAAAACCAGGCAAGGCAAGAAAAATCCACGCACGGCAAATTTAAAAAAAAACAAGGCCAACGCAGGCAAGGCAAGAAAAGGAACATCCATGCAAGACAAATCCAGGCAACGTTAGGCAAGTCAAGGAAAACCCAGGCAAGGCAAATCCAGGAAAGACAAGGCAAGGCAAACGCAGGCAAGGCAAGAAAAGAAAAACCCAGTAATGGCAAATCCAGACAAGGTAAGGCAAGGAAAAACAATCCAAGCAAGGCAAATCCAGGCAAAGCAAGGCAAGACAAAACCAGGTATGACAAATCCAGGCAAGAGAAGACAAGGCAAATAGAGGCAAGAAAAATTCAGGCAAGGCAAGGCAATGCAAACAGAAAATAGGCAAATCTAAGCAAGGCAATTCCAGGCAAGGTACCAAAATACCAATCCATGCAATGCAAGCCCACGCAAGGTAAGTCAAAGCAAAAAAATCCAAGCAAGGCAAATACAGGCACGGCAAGAAAATGCAAATCCAGGCAAGGCAAATCCTTGCAAGGCAAAACAAGGAAAATCCGGGCAAGAAAAGGCAAGGAAAATCCAGGTAAAACAAATCCAAGCAAGACAAGGTAAGGCAAATGAAGTCAAGGCAAGAAAAGGAAAATCAAGGCAAGGCAAATTCAGGGAAGTCAAGGCAAGACAAATTCAGGAAAGAGAAACCCAGGCAGGGCAAGGCAAGGAAAACCAGGCAAAAAAACATCCAAGCAAGACAAGGCAAGGCAAACGCAGTCAAGGCAAGAAAAGGAAAATCCAGGCAAGGCAAATCCAGGCAAGGTAAGGCAAGGCAAGGACAATCAAGGCAAGGAAAATCCAGGCAAATAAAGGCAACACAAAACTACGTATGACAAACCTAAGCAAAGCAAGGCAAGACAAATCTAAGCAAGGCAAGTCCAGGTAAAGCAAGGCAAGGCAAAACCAGTATGACACATCCAGGCAAGACAAGGCAAGGGAAATCCAGGCAAGGCGAGGCAAGGAAAATCCAAGAAAGGCAAATCGAAGCTGGGCAAATCCAGGCAAGGTGAAGAAATAAATGATCCACGCAATACTAGCCCACGGAAGGTAAGTCAATTCAAGGGAAATCCGGACAAGGTAACTTCATGCACGTCAAGGAAAAGCAAATTCAGCAAGGAAAATTTTACAAGGCAAAACAAGGCAAATCCGAGAAAGGAAAGGCAAGAAAAATCCAGGCAAGGCAAATTGAGGGAAGGCAAGGCTAGACAAACCCAGCCAAAGCAAATCCAGGCAGGGCAAGGCAAGGCAAACACACGCAAGGCAAACCAATAAAGGCAACTCAAGGCAAATCCAGGAAAGGCAAGGCTTAGCAAATCTAGGTAAGGAAAGGCAAGGCAAATCCAGGCAACGCAATTCAAGGTAAGGCAAGGCAAGGCAAGGCAAATTTAGGCAAGAAAAGGCAAGGCAAATCCAGGTAAGCCAAGGCAAGAAAAATCCAGGCAAGGCAATGCGTGTCAAATCCAGTCAAGGCAAATTCAGGTAAAGCAAGGAAAGGCAAATCCAACAAGGCAAATCCAGGCAAGGGAGGGCAAGGAAAATCGAGCCAAGACAAATCAAGGCAAGGCAAACCAAGGCAAACTCCAGATAAGGCAAGACAAGAAAAATCCAGGCAAGGCAAATTCAGTTAAGGCAAGTCCAGGCAAAGCAAGAAAAGTCAAATCCAGGCAAGGCAAGGCCAATCCAAAAAAGACAAGGGAAAGCAAATCCAGGCAATGCAAATCCTTGCGAGGCAAGGCAAGGCAAGGCAAATCCACACAAGTCAAGGAAAGGTAAAACCAGACAAGGCAAGAAAAGGCCAGGCAAATGCAAGCAAGGCAAATTCAGGCAAGGCAAGGCAAGACAAATCCTGGCAAGGCAGTTCCGTGGAAGACAAGACCAATCCAAGGAAGGAAAATTCAGGAAAGACAAGGAAAGGCAAATCCAGGAAAAGCAAATCAAGGCAAGGTAAGGTAAGAAAAATTCAGGCAAGACAAGGCAATTCAAATCCAGGCAAGGCAAATCCAGGGAAGGCAAGGCAAGGCAAATCCAAGTAATTATTAAAATTCAAGCAAGGCAATGTAAGGCAAATCTACGCAAGCGAGGCAAGACAAATCTAGAGAAGGCAAGGAAAATCTAAGCAAGGCAAATTCCCACAACACAACAATAGGCAAATCCAGGCAAGGCAAGGTAAACCAGGCAAATCCAAGCAAAGAAAGGCAAGTTAAGGCACAGCCAGAAAAGGCAAATCCAATCAAGGCAAAGCAAGGCAAATCCAGGTAACGCAAAGCAAGGCAAATCCAGGTAAGTAAAATCTAGGCAAGGCAAGGCAAGACAATGGAATTCTAGGTAATGCAAATCCAGGCAAGGGAAGGCAAGGCAAAACCAGAAAAGGCAAATACAAATAAGGCAAGGCAAGAAAAATCCAGGTATGGCAAATTTAGGAAAGGCAAACAAAACAAATTCAGGCAAGGCAAATCCAGGCAAAGCAAGGCAAGGCAAAACCAGGTATGACAAATTTAGGCAAGACAACACAAGGCAAACAGATGCAAGGTAAATTCAGGCAAGGCAATGCAAATCCAAGAAAGACAAATCTAAGCAAGGCAAATTCAGCCAAGGCAAGAAAATACCAATCCATGCAATGTAAGCCCATGCAAGGTAAGTCAAGGCAAGAAGAATCTGGGCAAGGCAAATACAGGCACAGCAAGGAAAAGCAAATTCAGGCAAGGCAAATCCTTACAAAGCAAAACAAGGCAAATCCGGGCAAGGAAAGGCAAGGCAAGTCTAGGCATGGCAAATTCAAGGAAGGCAAGGCAAGGCACACCCAGTCAAGACAAATCCAGGCAGGGCAAGGCAAGGCAAACCCAGGCAAGGCAAATCCAATAAAGGAAAGACAAGGCAAATCCAGGAAAGTCAAAGCTTGGCAAATCCAGGAAAGGAAAGGCAAGGCAAATCCAGGCAAGTCAATTCCAGGTAAGGCAAGGCAATGCAAATCCAGGCGAGGGAAGTCAAGACAAATACAGGTAAGGCAAATCAGGCAATGCTAGGAAAGACAATCCAAGTAAGGCAAATCCAGTCAAGGCAAGACAAGGCAAGGCAGTCCAGGCAAGACACATCCAGGCAAGGAAGGCAAAGAAAATCCAGGCAAGGAAAATCCAGGCAAGGCAATGTGTGACAAATTCAGTCAAGGCACATTAAGGTAAAGCAACTAAAGGCAAATCCAGGCAAGGCAAAACAAGGAAAATTGAGCCAAGGCAAATCAAGGCAAGGCAAGAAAAGGCAAATCCAGGAAAAGCAAATCCAGGAAAGGCAAGGTAAGGAACATTCAGGCAAGGCAAGGCAATTCAAATTCAGGTAAAGCAAAGAAAGGCAAATCCAGGCAAGGCAAATCCAGGCAAGGCAAGGTAAGAGAAATTGAGCCAAGGCAAATCAAGGCAAGGCAAACCAAGGCAAACGTCAGAAACGCATATCCAGATAAGGCAAGACAAGAAAAATCCAGGCCAGGCAAATCCAATTAAGGCAAGTCCAGACAAGATGAAGAAAGTCAAATCCAGGCAAGGCAAGGCAAGGCAAATACAAAGAAGGCAAGGCAAAGCAAATCCAGGCAACAAAAATCCTGGCAAGGCAAGGCAAGGCAAGGCAACAGAAATCGACGCAAGACAAGGAAAGGCAAATCCAGGCAAGGCAAGGCAAGGCCAGCCAAATTCACGCAAGGCAAAACCAGGCAACGAAAGACAGGGCAAATCCTGGCAAGGCAATTCCATGTACAAGTCAAATCAAGGGATGGTAAACCTAGGCAAGACAAAGAAAGGCAAATCGAGGGAAAGCAAATCCAAGCAAGGCAAGGTAAGAAAAATTAAGACAAGGCAAGGCAATTCAAATTCAGGCGATGCAAATCCAGGGAAGACAAGGTAAGGCAAATCCAGGCAATTCAAATTTAAGCAAGGCAATGTAAGGCAAATTCACACAAGGCAAGGCAAGGCAAGGAAAATCCCGGCGATGCAAATTCTTACAAGAAAAAATAGGCAAATCCAGACAAGGCCAGGCAAATCCAGGCAAGGCAAATTCAGGCAATGTAAGGCAAGGCACAGCCAGGCTAGTCAAATTCAATGAATGCAAAGCAAGGCAAATCCCGGAAACACAAGGCAAGGCAAAACCAGGCAAGGGAAATTGAAAGAAGGCAAGGCAAGAAAAATTCAGGCATGACACATTTAGGGAAGGCAAGGCAAAACAAATCCAGGCAAGGCAAATCCAGGCAAAGCAAGGCAAGGCAAAACCTGATGTGACACACCCAGGCAAGACAAGACAAGGCAAATAGAGGAAAAAGAAATTCAGGCAAGGCAACGCAATGCCAACCCAAGAAAGGCGAATCTAAGCAAGGCCAATCGAAGTAAAGCAAGAAAATATCAATCAACACAATGAAAGCCTATTCAACGTAAGTCAAGGCAAGAAAAATCTGAGCAAGTCAAATACAGGCATGGCAAGGAAATGCAGATGCAGGCAATGCGTATTCTTACAAGCTAATACAAGGCAAATCCAGGCAAGGAAAGACAAATCCAGGCAAGGCAACGCAAGACCAGGGAAATGGAGGAAAGCCAAATACAGGCAAGGCAAGGCAAGGAAAATCCTGGCAAGGCAATTCCATGAAAGACAAGACAAATCCAGGGAAGAAAATTCTACAGAAGACAAGGAAAGGCAAATCCAGGAAAAGCATATCCAGGCAAGGCAAGGTAAGAAAAATTCTTGAAACACAAGGCAATTCAAATCCAGGCAAGGCAAATCCAGGGAAGGCAAGGCTTCCAAATCCAGGCAAGGAAATTCAAGGCAAATCCCGACAATGCAATTCCAGGGAAAGCAAGGGAATGCAAATTCAGGCAAGGAAAGGCAAGGCAAATGCAGGTAAGGCAAATCCAGGTAATGCAAGGCAAGACAAATCCAAGCAAGGCAAATCCGGGCAAGGCAGAACAAGGAAAGGCAGTCAAGGAAAGACAAATCCAGGCAAGGCAAGGCAAGGAAAATTCAGGAAAGACAAATTCCCACAACACAAAAATAGGCAAACCCAGGCAAGGCAAGGCAAGCCCAGGCCAATCCAGGCAAGGCAAATCCAGGAAAGGCAAGGCAACAAAAGGCAAAGCCAGGCAAGGCACCACAAGGCAAAGCCAGGCAAGGCACATCCATTCAAGCCAAAGCAAGGCAAATCCAGGCAACGCAAGGCAAGGCAAATCCAGGCAAGTTTAATTCAGGCAAGGCAAAGCAAGGCAATGCCAATCTAGGTAAAAAAAAATCCAGGCAAGGGAAGGCAGGAAAAACCAGACAAGGCAAATCCAAAGAAGGCAAGGCAAGAAAAATTCAGGCATGGAAATTTTAGGGAAGGCAAGGAAAAACGAATCCCGGCAAAAGAAATCCAGGGAAGGCAAGGCAAGGCAAATCCAGGCAAGGCAAGAAAATACCAATCCATGCAATGCAAGTACACGCAAGGTAATACAAGGCAAGAAAAATAAGGGCAAGGGAAATACAGGCACGGCAAGGAAAAGCAAACCAGGCAAGGCAAATCCTTACAAGGCAAAACAAGGCAAATCCGGGCAAGGAAAGGCAACGAAAATCCAAGTAAGGCAAATTCAGGGAAGGCAAGTCAAGGCAAACCCAGACAAGGCAAATCGAGCCAGGGCAAGGCAAGGCAAGGCTAATGCAGGTAAGGCAAATACAGGCAAGGCAAGGCAAGGCAAGGCTAACGCAGGCAAGGCAAATCCAATAAAGGCAATATAAGGCAAATCCAGAAAAGGCAAGGCTTGACAAATCCAGGCAAGAAAAAACAAAGCAAATCCACACAACACAATTCCAGATAAGGCAAGGCAAGGCAAATCAAGGCAATAAAAGGCAAGGGAAATCCAGGCAACGCAAGGCAAGAAAAATCCAAGCAAGGCATATCCAGGCAACGCAAGACAAGGCAAGGCAGTACAGGCAAGACAAACCCAGAAAAGGAAGGAAAGAAGAATTCAGGCAAGGCAAATACAGGCAAGGCATTGCGTTTCAAATCCATTCAAGGCAAATCCAGATATAGCAAAGAGAAGCAAAACCAGGCAAGGCAAATCCACGCAAGGCAAGGCAAGGGAAATTGAGCCAAGGTAAATCAAGGCAAGGCAAACCAAGGAAAATGCCACAAAGGCAAATCCAGATACTACAATACAAGAAAAATTCAGGCAAGGAAAATCCATGCAAGACAAGCAATGGCAAATTCAGGAACAGCAAATCCAGAAAAGTAAAAGTAAAAGAAATTCAGGTAAGACAAGGACGTTTAAATCCAGGCAAAGCAAATCCAGGCATGGCAAGGCAGGGCAAAGCCCGGCAAGGCAAATCCAATCAAGGCAAAGCAAGGCAAATCCGGGCAATGCAAGACAAGGCAAGGCAATGCAAATCTACGTAAGGCAAATCCAGGCAAGGAAAGGCAAGGCAAATCCAAGCAAGGCCAATCCAAAGAAGGCAAGGCAGGAAAAATGCAGGAATGGCAAATTTAGGAAAAGCAAGGAAAATCAAATCCAGACAAGGCAAATCCAGGCAAGGCAAAACAAGGCAAGGCAAGGCAAAAAATATCCAGGCAAGGAAAATCCAGGCAAGGCAATGGGTGTCCAATCCAGTCAAGGGAAATTCAGGTAAAGCAAGGAAAGGCAAATCCAGGCAAGGCAAGGCAAGGCAAGGGAAAACAAGACAAAGCAAAATAAGGCAAAACAAACCAAGGCAAAGGCCAGAAAGGCAAATCCAGATAAGGCAAGACAATGAAAATGCAGGCAAGGCAAATCGAGTTAAGGCATGTCCAGACAAGGCAAGGCAACTCCAAAGAAGGCAAGGCAAAGGAAATCTAGGCAATGCATGTCCTGGCAAGGCAAGGCAAGGCAAATTCATGCAAGGCAAGGAAAGGCAAATCCAGGCAAGGCAAGGCAAGGCAAAGCAAGGCAAGGCCAGGCAAATTCAGGCAAGGCAAATCTAGGCAAGGCAAGGCAGATTCTGGCAAGGCAATTCCATGCAAGACACGACAAATCCAGGGAAGGAATATCCAGTCAAGGCAAGGAAACGCCAATCCAAGAAAAGCAAATTTAAGTAAGGCATGGTAAGAAAAATTAAGGCAAGGCAAGGCAATTCAAATCCAGGCAAAAAAAAAAATTCAGGGATGACATAACAAGGCAAATCCACTCATTTCAAGTTCAAGCAAGACAATGTAAGGAAAATCCACGAAAGACAAGGCAAGGCAAATCTAGGCAAGGCAAGGCAAAAGAATCCAGGAAGGCAAATGCCCACAAGACAAAAATAGGCAAGGCAAATCCTGGCAAGGCAATTCTATGAAAGACAAGACAAATCTAGGGAAGGAAATTCTAAAGAAGACGAGGAAAGGCAAATCCAAAAAAAGCAAATCCAGGCAAGGCAAGGTAAGAAAAATTCTTGAAACACAAGGCAATTCAAATACAGGCAAGGCAAATCCAGGGAAGGCAAATTCAGGCAAGGTAAGGAAAGTACAGGCAAATCCAGGCAAGGCAAGGCAAGGGAAAGCCACGCTAGGCAAATCCAATCAAGGCACAGCAATGCATATCCAGGCAAAGCAAGGCAAGGCAAATCCAGGCAAGGGCAATTCAGGCAAGGCAAGGCAGGGCAATGCAAATCTAGGTAAGGCAAATTCAGGCAAAAGAAGACAAGGCAAAACCAGGCAAGGCAAATTCAAAGAAGGCAAGGCAAGAAAAATTTAGGCATGGCACATTTAGAAAAGGCAAGGCAAAACAAATTCAGGAAAGGCAAATCGAGGCAAAACAAGGCAAGTCAAAGCCAAGCAAAGCAAGGCAAGGATAAACCGGGTATGACAAATTCAGGCAAGACAAGGCAAGGCAAATGCAGGCAAATTAAATCCAATAAAGGCAAGACAAGCGAAATTCATCAAAGACAAAGCTTGGCAAATGCAGGCAAAAATGGCAAGGCAAATCAAGGCAATGTAAATCCTGGTAAGGCAAGTTCAGGCAAGGCAAGACAAGGAAAGGTAGTCCAGGCATGTCAGATCCACACAAGTTAAGGCAAGGAAAATCCAGGCAAGAAAAATCCAGGCAAGGCAATGTGTATCAAATCCTGTCAAGGCAAATTTAGGTAAAGCAATAAAAGGCAAATCCGGACAAGGCAAGGCAAGGGAAATCAAGTCACGGCAAATCAGGGCAAAACAAACAAAGCCAAACAACAGAAATGCAAATCCAGATAAGGGAAGAAAAAAAATCCAGACGAGGAAATTCCAATTAAGGCAAGTCCAGGTAAGGCATGGAAAGTCAAATCCAGGCAAGGCAAGGCAAGGCAAGGCAAATCCTTACAAGGCAAACCTAAAGAAGGAAAGGCAACACAAATCCAGGCAATTCAAATCCTGGCATGGCAAGGCAAGGAAAATCCACGTAAGGCAAGCAAAGGCAAATTCAGGCAGGGCTAGGCAACACCAGGCAAATGCAGGCAAGGCAAATCCAGGCAAGGCAATGCGTGTCAAATTCATTCAAGCCAAATCCAGGTAAAACAAGGAAGGGTAAATTCAGACAAGGCAAATCCAGGCAAGACAAGGCAAGGGAAATAAGGCCAAGGAAAATCAAGGCAAGACAAACCAAGTCAAATGCCAGAAAGGCCAATCCAGATAAGGCAAGACAAGAAAAATCCAGGCAAGGGAAAGCCAGTTAAGGCAAGTCCAGGCAAGGCAAGGAAAGTCAAATCCAGGCAAGGTAAGGCAAGGAAATTTCAAAAAAGGCAAGACAAAGCAATTCCAGGAAATGCAATTCCTGGCAAGGCAAGGCATGGCAAGGCAAATCCAGGTAAGGAAAGGAAAGGCAAATCCAGGCAAGGCAAGGCAAGGCAAGGCCAGGAAAATGCAGGCAAGGCAAATTCAGGCAAGGCAAGGCAAAACCAGGCAAGGCAAATCCAATCAAGGCAAAGCAAGGCAAATCCAGGCAACGCAAGGAAAGGCAAATCCAGGCAAAGGCAATTCAGGCAAGGCAAGGCAATGCAAATCTAGGTAAGGCAAATCCAGAAAAGGGAAGGCAAAGCAAAACCAGGCAAGGCAAATCCAAAGAAGGCAAGGCAAGAAAAATTCAGGCAAGACAAATTTAGGAAAGGCAAGACAAAACAAATCCAGGCAAGGAAAATCCAGGCAAGGCATGGCAAGTAAAATCCAGGCAAGGTAAATCCAGGCATAGCAAGGCAAGACAAAACCAGGTATGACAAATCAAGGCAAGACAACGCAAGGCAAATAGAGGCAAGGAAAATTCAGGCAAGGCAAGGCAATGCAAACCGATGAAAGGCAAATCTAAGCAAGGCAAATCCAAGCAAGACAAGAAAATAAGAATCCACGCAATGCAAGCCTACACAAGGTACGTCAAGGCAAAAAAAATATTCAGGAAGGCAAATAAAGGCAGGTTTAAAAAAAAAGCAAATCCAGGCAAGGAAAATCTTTACAAGGTGAAACAAGGCAAATGCGGGCAAGAAAATATAAGAAAAATCCAGGCAACGCAATTCCAGGTAAGGCAAGGCAAGGCAAATTCAGGTAAGGCAAATCCAGGCAACGCAAGGCAAGACAAATCCAACAAGGCAAATCCAGGCAATGCAGTCCAGCCAAGACAAATTCAGGCACGGCATGGCAAGGAAAATTCAGGCAAGGAAAATCCAGGCAAGGCAAGGCGTGTCAAATCCAGTCTAGGCAAATCCAGGTAAAGCAAGGAAAGGCATATCCAGGCAAGAAAATTCAAGGGAAATGGAGCCAATGCAAATCGAGGCAACAGAAACCAAGGCAAACGCCAGAAAGTCAAATCCAGATAAGGCAAGACAAGAAAAATCCAGGCAAGGCAAATCCAGTTAAGGCGAGCCCAGTTAAGGCAAGGAAAGTCAAATCCAGGCAAGGCAAGGCAAGGCAAATCCGAAGAAGGCAAGGCAAAGCGAATCCAGGCAATTCAAATCCTGACAAGACAAGGCAAGGCAAGGCAAGAAAAGGCAAGGCAAGGAAAATCCATTCAAGCCAAGGAAAGTCAAATCCAAGCAAGACAAGACAAGGCAAATCCGGTCAAGGAAAGGCAAGAAAAATCCAGGCAAGGAAAATTGAGGAAAGGCAAGGCAAGCAAACCCAGGCAAGACAAATCCAGGAACGGCAAGGCAAGGCAAACCCAGGCAAGGCAAATCAAGGCAAGGAAAAACAAGAAAAACGCAGGCAAGGCAAATACAATAAAGGCAAGACAAGGCAAATCAAGGGAAGGCAAGTCAAGGCAAATCCAAGCAAGACAAGGCAAGATAATTTTAGGCAAGGGAAGGCAAGTCAATTCCATGCAAGGCAATGCATTGCAATTCCAGTTCAGGCAAGGCAAGGCAATTCCAGGCAACGCAAGGCAAGGCAGTACCAGGCAAGGCAAAGAAAGGCAAGGCAAGGCAATGCAATTCCAGGGAAGGCAAAGCAAGGTAATTCCAGGCACGACAAGTAAGCAATTCCAGGAAAGAGAAGGTAAGGCAATCCCATGGAGGGCTAGGTAAGGCAACTCTAGAAAAGGCACGGCAATTCAATTCCAGGCAACGTAAACAAAGCAAGCCAAGGCAAGCCAAAACAATTCCAGGCAAGGAAAGGCAAGGCAATTCCAGGCAAGGCAAGTCATGACAATTCCAGCCAGGCAATGAAAGGCAAGGCAATTACAAACAACGCAATTCCAGGCAAGGCATGGCAAGGCAATTTTAGGTAAGAAAAGGCAAGTCAATTCGAGACAAGGCAAGGCAAGGCAAGATAACGCAAGCCATGCCAAAGCAAGGAAATTCCAGGCAAGGCAAAGGAAGGGAATTCCAGGCAAAACAAGGCAAGTCAATTTCAGGCAAGGTAAGGTCAAGCAAGCCCAAGCAAGACAAAACAATTCCAAGCATGGCAAAGCAGGGCAATTCCAGGCAAGGCAAGGCAGTTCCGGGCAAGGCAAGGCATGGTAATTCCAAGCAAGGAAATACAATTCCAGGAAACGTAATGCAAGGCGAGGCAATTCTAGGTAAAGCAAGGCATGGCAAGAAAAGGCTAGGCAAGGTAATTCCAGTCAAGGCAAGGCAAGGCAATTCCAGTCAAGGCAAGAGAAGGCAATTCCAGGCAAGGCAAGGCAAGGCGAGACAATTTCTTGCAAGTTAAGGCAATTTCAGGCAAGGCAAGGCAATTCTAGGCAATTCCAGGCAAGGTAAAGCAATTCCAGGCGCTTCCAGGCATGGCAATTCCACTCAATTACAGGCAAGGTAATTTCAGGCAAGGCAATTAAAATAATTCCTAGCAAGGCAAGGAAAGGCAAGGCAATTCCAAGCAATTCCAGGTAAGTCATTTGCAAGCAAAACAATTTCAATCAATTTCAGGCAAGGCAATTCCAGGCAATGCAATTTTAGCAATTCCAGGCACTGCAATTTTTGGCAATTTCAGGCAAGGCAATTTGAGGCCAGTCAATTCCAGGCAAGGCAATTCCAGGCAAGGCAAATCCTGGCAAAGCAATTCCAAACATATTCAGGAAAGGGAATTCCTGACAAGAAAATTCCAAGGAATTCCATGCCACTCAATTCCAGAAAATTCTAGGCAAGGCAATTCCAGGCAAGGCACTGCCAGGCAAGGCAATTATTCCAGGCAAGGCAAGAAAAGGCAATGCATTTCCAGGTAATTTAAGGCTTTGCCTTGCCTTGCTTAGATTTCCCTTGCCTTGCTTGCCAGGATTTGCCTTTCCTGCATTTGCCTTGTCTTCCCATGCCTGGATTTTTCACAACTGGATTTCTCTTCCTTAGCAGTACCTGGATTTGCTTTGCCTGGATTTGCCTTGACTGGATTTGCCTTGCCTGAATTTGCCCCTTGCCTTGCCTGGATTTTACTTGCGTTAGGTTGCCTTGCCTAAATATACCTTGCCTGGATTTACCTTGCCTTGTCTTGCCTGAATTTGGCTGACATCGATTTGCATTGCCTTGCTTTGACTGGATTTGCCTAGCCTGGACTTGCCTTGCCTTGCCTTGCCTGGTTTTGACTTGCCTCAATTTGCCTTGCCTTGCCTTGCCTGGATTTGCATTGTCAGGATTTGCCTTGCTCTGCCTTGTCTTGTCTGTATTTACCTTGCCTGGATTTGCCTTCCCTTTGTTTGGCTTGATTTAATTTGCCTGGATTTGCCTTGCCGGAATTTGCCTGGCCTGGATTTGCCCTGCCTCGATTTGCCTTGCCTAAATATGCCTTGCCTGGATTTACCTCGCCTTGTTTTGCCTAAATTTTCCTGACCTGGATTTGCCTTGCCTTGCCTTGACTGCATTTGTCTTGCCTGGATTTGTATTGCCTTGCCTTCCATGGATTTGCCTTGCCTGGATTTGACTTGCCTTGTCCTATCTGGATTTGCCTTGCTTTGCTTTGCCTTAATTTGTCTTGCCTTTCCTTGCCTAAATATGTTTTGCCTGAATTTGCCTAACCTGGATTTGCCTTGCCTTACTTTGACTAAATTTGCCTAGCCTGGATTTGCCTTGCCTTGCATGTCTTTGCCTGGAATTGACTTGCCTTGCATTGCCTGGGTTTGCCTTTCCTGGGTTTGTTTTGCCTTGCCTGGATTAACCTTGCCTAAATTTGCCTTGAATTTTCTTGCCTTGATTTGATTTGCCTGGATTTGTTTTCCCTGGATTTGCCTTAGAAATTTCCCTGGATTTCCCTGGATTCGCCTTGCATGAATTTGCCCTGCCTGAATTTGCCTGGCATTAATTTGTCCTGCATGGATTTGGGTTGCCGTTCTTTGCCTGCATTTGCCTTGCCTGGATTTGTATTGCCTTGCCTTTCCTGGATTGTCTTTCCTGGATTTGCCTTGACTTGCCTTGCCTTAATTTGCCTTCCCTGGATTGGCGTTTGCAATTCTTGCTAGGATTTGCCTTAACTGGATATGACTTGCCTTGCCTTGAGTGATTTTTTGTTGCCTGGATTTGCCTTTCCTTGCCTTATCTGCATTTGCCTTTCTTGAATTTCCTTGGATTGCCTTCCCTGGGTTTGCCTTGCCTGGATTTTTTTTGGCCTTGCCTTACCTGGAATTTTCTTAACTGAATTTGTCTTTCCTTGCCTTACTTGAATTTGCCTTGACTGGATTTGGCATGCTTCACCTTGCCTGAATTTGCTTGCATGGATTTACCTTGCTTTGCCTTGCCATTCCTGGATTTCCCTTGCCTTGTCCTGCCTTGCCTTTCTTGCTTTTCCTGGATTTGTCTGGCATGCATTTTCCTTGTCTTGCATCGCCTGAAGTTTCCTTACCTGAATTTGGCTTGTCTTGCCTTGCCGCGTTTGCCTTACCTTGCCTTGCCCACATTTGCCTTGCCTTGACTTGCCTTGCCTTGTCTTGCCTGGATATATCTTGCCTAGATTTGCCTCTGGTTGCCTTGCCTTGTTTTGCCTTGCACTGCCTTGGCTCAATATGTCTTGCCTTGCCTTGCCATGCCTTGCCAGGATTTGCTTTGCCTTATTTTGCTGGATTTGCCTTTATTTAATTTGCCTTGCCTTGCCTTGCCTGTATTTGCACTGCCTGGATTTGTTTGGCCTTGCCATGCCTGGATATGCCTTGCCTTGCTTTTCCTGGATTTACTTTGCGTTACCTTGCCTTAATTTGCTTTATTTTGCCTTACCTTACCTTGCCTTACCTGAATTTTCCTTGCCTTCGCTTGCCTTTCCTTGCCTTGCCTAGATTTGCAATGCCTTGCCTTTCCTTACCTTGCCTTGCCTTGCCTGGATATTACTTGCCTTACTTTACCTTGCCTTGACTGGATTTGCCATGCTTTGCCATGTGTTGCGTTGCCTGTATATTCCTTGCCTTGATTGCTTTGCTTTTCTTACCTGGATATAACTTGCCTGGACTGACCTTGCCTTACCTTGCCTGAGTTTGTCGTGCCTGAATTTGCCTTACCTTGCCTTCGCTGCATTTCCCTTGCGTGGTTTTTGCCTAGATTTACCTTGTCTACCCATTTTTGGCCTTGCCTTTCCTGGATTTGTCTTGCCTTGCCTTCCCTTCCCTTACCATGCCTGGATTTGCCTTGCCTTACCTTACCTTGCATAGCCTGCATTTGCCTTGTTTTGTCTTGCCTTGCCTTGCCTCGTTAAATTTTCCTTGCCTATATTAGCCATGCCTTGCCTTCACTGGATTTGAATTACCTGAATTTATCTTGCCTTACTTTGCCTTGATTTGCCTTTCCTGAATTTGTCTTGCCTTGCCTTGCCTGGATTTGCCTTATTTTGACTTTCCTTGCCATGCTTGGGTTTGCTTGACTTCCCTTGCCTGGATTTGCCTTGCTTTGCATTGCCTTGCCTGGATTTATGTTGCTTGGATTTGCTTTCCTTGCCCTCCCCAGATTTGCCTTGCTTTGACTTGCCTGAATTTGCCTTGACTTTCCTTGAATGTATTTACCTTGCTTTACAGTGTCATTCATTGCCTTGCCTTGCCTTGCCTGGATTTGCTGTAACTTGCCGGGATTTGCCTTGCTTTGCCTTGCCTTGTTTTCCCTGGATTTGCCATGCCTTGCCTGTTTTTGACTTACTTGGATTTGCCTTGCCTTGACTTGCCTGGACTTGCCTTTCCTAATTTTTTTTTTGCCTTGCCTTGCCTGGATTTGTCTTGTCTGGATTTGCCTTGCTGTGGCTTGCTTGGATTTGTTTTGACTTGCCTTGCCTTGTTTTGCCTGGATTCGCCTTGCATGAATTTTCCTTGCCTTGCCTTGCCTGGATTTACCTTGTCTAGATTTACCTTGCCTTTCCTTGCTTTTTTCTTTTTTTGCCTTGATTTGCCTTTCCTTGCCTGGATTCGCTATGTCTGGACGAGTTTTGACTTATTTTGCCTGAAATTGTCTTGCCTGTACTTGCCTTATGTAGATCTGCCTAGCCCTGCCTTGCCTGGGTTTGCCTTGCCTTGACTTGACTGGTTTTCCGTTGCCTGGATTTGTTTTACCTTGCATTCCCTGGATATGCCTTGCCAGGATTTACCTTGGCTTGCCTTTTCTAGAATTGCTATTCCTGCTCTTGCCTTGCCTTGCCTTGCCTTTTTATGCCATGCCTGGATTTGACTTGCTTTCCCTTGCCTTGCCTTCCCTGGATTTGCCTTGCTTTGCTTGGAATGGATTTAAATTGCCTGTATTTGCCTTTCTTTTCCTTGCCTGGATTTCCCCTTCATGAATTGACCTTGCCAGAATTTGTCTTGCCTAGATTTTCCTTGCTTTGTCTTGCAGGTGTGTGCCTTGCCTGAAATTGCATGGTACTTTTTCTCCTTGGCTGGACTTTCCTTGACTGGATTTTCCTTGCCTTGCCTTGCCTGCATTTATCTTGCCTGAATTTCTCTTGCTTTACCTTGCCTGGATTTACCTTGCCTTTCCTTGCCTCAATTTACCTTGCCTTGCTCAGCCTGGATTTGCCTTTCCTGGATTTGACTCTCCTTGTCTTGCCTGGATTTGACTTGCCTTACCATGCTTTTATTTGCCTTCTCTGAATGTGCCTTGCTTTGTCTTGCCTGAATTTGCCTTGCTTTGCCCTGCCTGGATTGGCCTGGTCTAGATTTGAATGACTTCCCTTACCTGGATTTTACTTCAATGGATTTGCATTGCCTTGCTTTCCCTTGATTTGCCATGCCTGGATTTGCCTTGCCTTGCCTTGCCTTGCCTTCATCTGTCTTGCCTGGATTGGCCTTTCCTAGCCTTGTCTGGATTTGCCTTAACTGGATTTGCCTTGCCTTGCCTTGACTGGATATGCCTTGCCTGGATTTGACTTTCCTTGTCTCATCTGGATTTGCCATTCTTGGATTTCCTTAGATTGCCTTGCCTGGGTTTGCTTTGCCTGGATTTCCCTTGCCTTGCCTTGCCTTGCCTTGCCCTTATTTGCCTTTTCTTGCGTTACCTGGATTTATCTTGTCTGGATTTGACGTGCTCTGCTTTGCCTGAATTTGCCTTGTCTGAATTTTTGTTACCTTGCCTTACCTGGATTTGCCTTCCCTGGTCCTGCTTTGCCTTGTTTTTCCTTGCCTGGATTTGTCTTGCATGGATTTCTTTTCCCTTGAATTGCCTGAATTTACCATACCTGGATTTATTTTCCCTTGCCTTGACTTGCCTTGCCTTGCCTTAACTGGAGATACCTTACCTGGATTTGCCTTGCCTTGCCTTCCCTTGAATTGCCTGGATTTGTCTTGGCTGGAATTGCCTTGCTTTGACATGCCTGAATTTGCCTTGCCTGAATTTGCTTGGACTTACATTGCCTGGATTTGCCTTGCCTAAATTTGCCTTGCCTTGCCTTGCCTAAATTGGCGTGTATTGGGTTTGTTTTGCATTGCCTTGCCTGAATTTGCCTTGCCTAGATCAGCCTTGCCTTGCCATGCTTATATGTATTTTCCTGAATTTGCCTTGCCTTTCATTGCCTTGCCTGGATTTACATGGCTTAGATTTGCTTAGCCTTGCCTTCCCTGGATTGTCCTTGCCTTGCCTGGATTTTTCTTGCCTTTCCTTACTTTGCCTTGCCTGGATTTGCCTTGCTTTGCCTTGCCTAGCCTCTCTTGAATTTGCCTTTCCTTTCCTGTTTTTGCCTTACCTGAATTTGCCTTGCCTTGCCTTGCCTTGCCTTCCCTGGATTTCCCTTGCCTTGCTTTGTCTGAATTTGTTTTTCCAAAATATTCCTTGCCTTTTCTTTACTAGATTTGCCTTGCCTTGCAAGTCCTAGATTTGCCTTTCCTTTGCTTGCCTTATTTTGCCTTGCCTTAATTGGCCTTGCCTTGCCTTGCCTGGATTCAGTTTGTCTGTTCTTGCCTTGCCTTATTTTGACTGGAGTTGCCTTGATTAATTTTGCCTTGCATAGATATGCCTTGCCCTGCCTTGCCTGGATTTTGATTGCCTGGATTTGGTGTGCCTTTCCATCCCTGGATTTGTCTTGACAAAATTTGCCTTGACTTGCCTTTCCTGAAATAGGCTTCCCTTGCCTTGCCTTGCCTTGCCTTACCTTGACTTGCCTGGATTTGCCTTGCATTGCCTTTCTTTGCTTTGCCTGGATTCGCCTTCCTTTGCCTTGTCTTGCCATGCCTGGATTTGCCTTGCCTTGCCTTGCCTTGCTGCGCTTGGATTTTCCTTGCCTTGACTTGAATGTATTTGCCTTGCCTGTATTTGCCTTTCTTTGTCTTGCCTGAATTTCCCTTCTGGGATTGGTCTTGCCAGGATTTGTCTTGCCTGAATTTTAATTGCTTTGCCTTGCCGGGTTGTGCCTTGCCTGGAATTGCGTTTTTTGCCTTCACTGGATTTACCTTCCCTTGCCTTGCCTGGATTTGCCTTGGCTGGATTTTTCTTATTTTTCCTTGCCTGGATATTTCTTGGCTGAATTTGCCTTGCCTTGCCTCTATTTGCCTTGCCTTTCTCTGCCTGGATTTGAGTTTTCTGGATTTGCCTCGCCTTGTGTTGCCTGGATTTGCCTTGCCTGTATTTGCCTTGCCTTGCCTTGCCTTCATTTGCTTTCCCTGAATTTGCCTTGGTGTGCATTGCCTGGGTTTGCCTTAAATGGATTTGCAATGCCTTGCTTTCTATGGATTTGGCTTTCCTTTCCTTAATTTCCCTTACCTGGATCTGCCTTCCTAGCCTTGGCTGAATTTGCCTTAAATGGATTAGTCTTGCCTTGCCTTGAATGAAATTGCCTTTCCTGGATTTGTTTTGCCTTCCCTTATGTGGATTTGACTTTCTTGGATTTCCTTGTGTTGCCTTGCCTATGTTTCCCTTGCCTGAATTTTACTTTCCTTGTATTGCCTGGATTTGCCTTTTTGAGGGTTACCTGGATTTGCCTTGGCTGGATTGACATGCTGTGCTTTGCCTGCATTTGCCTTGGCTGGATTTGCATTGCCTGGATTTGTTTTGCCTTGCCTGGCCTGGACCTGCCTTGTCTTGTCTTGTTTTTCCTTGATTTATCTTTCATGGAGTTTTCTTGTCTTGCGTCGACTGAATTTTCCTTACCTGGATTTGCCTTGTCTTGCCTTGCCTGCATTTGCCTTGCTTTGTCTTGCCTGCATTTGTCTTGCCTTGCCTCGCCTTGCCTTGCCTTGCCTTTTCTGAATATATCTTACCTGGATTTGCCTTGCCTTGCCTTCCATTGAATTGCCTGGATTTGCCTTGCCTGGATTTGCCTTCCCTTACTTTGTCTGAATTTTCCTTGCCTCAATTTGCCTTTCCTTGCCTGGATTTGCATGTGTTGGGTTTGTGTTGCATTGCCTTGCCTGGATTTGCCTTGCCTAATTCAGCCTTGCCTTACCATGCCTATATTTCCTTGCCTTGAGTTGCCTTGCATTCCCTTGACTGGATTTACATCGCATGGATTTGCTTTGCCTTGCTTTCCCTGGATTTGCCTTGCCAGGGTTTGCCTTGCCTTCGCTTGCCTGAATTTGCCTTGCCTTCCCTTGCCTGGAATGGCCTTGCCTTGCCTTCCCTGGAATTGTTTTGTCTTCCATTGCCTGGATTTGCCTTGCTTTGCCTGGATTTGTTTTGCCTGGGTTTGCCTTGCCTTGTCTTGCCTGTATTTGCCTTGCCTTCCCTTGCCTGGATTTGACTTGCATTGGCTTGCTTGGATTTGCTTTGACTTGCCTTGTCTTGTTTTGCCTGGACTGCCTTGCCAGAACATTTCTC
>JAPYYA010001053.1:0-11038 GCA_028533165.1 Leontopithecus rosalia | reverse complement strand
ACTAAATGATACTAATACTGGAAAACACTTATACTTGTCACTCAAACCAAAAACATCCTTTACCTTTCCTGCCCAGCAGGCTGTGGGAAAATACAAAATCTCTGTGTGGAGAGGTTCCACCTGAGTAGGTTCTTTCATTTTTTATTTCTAGCAAATAATCTTTACCAAATTTGTTTTCCAGATGTTGAATGCAACCAATACACCTAGTTCAGGGGAGATAAAGAAAGAAAAAATACTTGTCTCTTAATTTCTTCCTCAGTTCTCACTGTGAAGGAAGGTGCTTAATTATACATTAGGGAGGTGAAGAGCATCAGCTGTTCATAGCAAACTGAAACTCTCTCTACAAGAACATACTATTCCTGTGCTGGCTCAGGACAGGTACCTACCTACCTTAGCATTCCTGATACCATCATGGCCACATGGTCACACACAGCCATAGCCTCTGACATGTAATGGGTGGTCAAGAGGGTGCCCCACTCCTTGGTTTTAACAGTAGCCCGAAGTGTCTGCCTAAAAATAAAGTAAGGGATTATTTGCATTTAGAAAGAATTTGGGAAAATAGATAAATAGGAAAAAGCAGAAAATCTAAAGAGAAAGTTTTATGTTAGGATACAAGAAGCTTATATGGTGAAACCCCATCTCTATAAAAAAGTTAAAAATTAGCTAGGCATGGTGGCACATGCCTGTGGTCCCATCTACTCAGGAGGCTGAGGTGAGTGGATCACTTAAGTCCAGGAGGTTGAGGCTGCAGTGAGCTATGATTGCACCACTGCATTTCAGCCTTGGAGACAGAGCAAGACCCTGTCTCAAGTAATACAATAAAATAAATAAATGAATAATAAATAAATTAGGCTACAAGAGAAAATCTTTGCCATAGAGAAAAAGAATAAAAATTGTGCTACATTACCTCTGGATAGTACCATATTAATAGGCTTCATAAAAAGAAGAGTATTGGAAAATATTGATTAAAATAATTCACTATTGGGGAAGAAATGTTGGAGTAAAAAATAGAGAAATATCATACTATATGACTTTCAATAATTGAAAAATGAAATGGAAAAATAAAGTACAGGGGGAAGAGGAATAAGAGAAGAAAAATCCAATCAAATACAATCAAGAGTCTATTTGGGTCTTAAAATGTTTATTTTTTCCTTCCTGGAGGAATTTGAATGCTATATTAAATTTCACTGAATTACATAATAGAGGATGTGCACATCAAAGGTTAAATGGAGCAAAATGTAAAAAACAAACATACACACACAAAAAACAAACTAGATGTATTCTGTTGACTCTGACACTTAATATTCACTCTGCCTACCACATTTGCTGCTGCCCCTTGGGGTCCATCCCCATGAATGGCTCATCTAGAAGTACCACTAATGGGTTCCTCAGGATGCTCAGCTCGAAACACAGCTTCAATGGAAGGAACAGCCCATGGGCACCCAGCCACAGGTGTACAGAGCAACCCCAAGACTGGCCTATACCTTTCTCATTATTCCCTCTGATAGAGTTTTCACAGGAGCCTTAAGTTGCTCCTGGAGATTAAGAGCTTCCACTAATCTGACAAAAAAACAGTGTGATTATACATGAAGTGTACAGCAAATGGAACCTATCTGAAATAACTATAGGAAACCCTTAGCACTGTTATTCTAGATAGTAAATTTAAGCTTCCTTAACATTTTCATAAATGCTAAATCTTATGATTTGGTTCTTATTCGGGTATTTCAAACATTTTATTTGCATGAAAATTTAAAGACATTGTTTATTATCTCCTTTTTTTAGATAATAAAGAGATTACATATTTTTCCCTTCCTCCAGCTACAAATTGTGAGACTTCTCTCTGTACCATAAAATACTAAGAGCAGCATCTTTTTTGCCCAGTCCTTTCACAGCTGCATACAACTCCAGGTGCTTTTTCTTTGTAAGCTCAGGCCACAGTGAGTTCTCCTGAGGGCAGTACCCCAAGAACTTGAGGCTGTTGTCACACTGTTGCATTACTGATGCTCTGCTCCCTTGTAACACCACCTAGGCAGGACAATGAATACCAGATCCACCTTTGGTTTTTGCTCCAATCTGCTCTACTAAAAGAGATAAAAGTGGCCATTAAGCTACAATATTTTTTGAATATTCAAGATAAATTTTATAAATTCTTTCTTTTTTTGGTATTTGATTTACTGATAGGAATAATAGAAGGATCTCATCAATATTTAAAACAAAATTTCCTTCACATGTCACATACCACTCCTGCAGTTGGCTTTGTGCACCCAGTGATCATTTTAATGGAACTACTTTTACCAGCTCCATTGTGGCCTCGTTATCCTAAAATTTTACCTGGAAGAAAGAGTCACCATCAATATTTGACTTTTCAATACTGACTAACCTAAAATTGCTTGGTTGGTTCCATAACATTTGGAAACAAAATGACTTTTTTTCAGAGACAGAATCTTGCCCTGTCACCTAGGCTGGAGTGCAGTGGTATAATCATTGCTTATTGTAGCCTCAATCTCCTGGACTCAAGCCATCTTCTAGCATCAGTCTCTCAAGTAGCTGGGACTAAATGCATGCACCACCACACCCAACTAATTTAAAACTTTTTTGTAGAGATGGAGTCTTGCTATGTTGCCCAGGCTGGTCTGAAACTCCTGGCCTCAAGCACTCCTCCCACTTCAGCCTCCCAAAGCACTAGGGTTAAAGGCATGACCCACCATGGCCAGCCCAAAATAACATTTCTAAAACAAAAGCTTAGTTAGCACCTTGAAAACTCCTGTATTACAACATTAATACAATTTGGGTCTTGCCATTTTAATTGGGACATGATTTTGAAGTAGAAAAGACTTATCTGCTGACATGTGAAGAAGTTTCATAATTACACATTAACCAGGAAATATGAGCATTCTCAAAGAATAAAAATTTGTCCCCTTAGTAGTCTTAAATCTAGAGAATAAGGAATATTACAACAATAGTAATAAAGAGAGCAATTGTTCAAACCTTTTTTAACACAAAAGGAAACATTTCTGATGGCTATTTTCTTTTTTCTTGCTGAAAAGCAACTTTTCTTTGTTTCATAATATTCCTTGTGTAAACAGCTTGCAGTTATGACTGGTTTCTGGAAAATATGAGAAAGCATGATTTTCCTGTTAAATTTCAGATATTTTACAAATTAATGTTTTATTTTCCATTTCCTAGTCTACAAACCTAACCAAATTTGATGCCAAGCTGAAGAGCTTTAGCCTCTTTTTTCAAATAAAATACCCAAATTTATGTTCATAAATAAGGGCTACTTAACTGCTAATGAAATTAATTCCTAATTAAATATATTCCCTTTGCATTATGCTAGCATCTATCTTTGCCCTTTCCACTAATTTCATTCCCAGTTTATTCCATATTGATTTCCATGCATTGTAAATTCATTTTCTCTTGTTCATATGCTATTCAGTTATTAATATTACAAGTATACGATAACACAAAATGAAATTGTGACTTGAAAAATGTGGGACTTTGTTAAAATTAATTTTAAAATATCAGAGAACTTGTTGAATTAATCTGATGAATGAGGAGCTGGAAGATTAAGACCCACAGAAAACTGAAGAAGAAAAAAATGAAAGAATGAAGACAGGGTAGTTAGTTTTAAAGATAATAATTTGAATATTAGCTATAAACAGACATATTAAAAAAACAAAAGCAACTTTTCAAAATAAAAACCAACATTCTATAGGACAAACTAATTAAGAATTTCATTAAGGGTCTAATCACTGTTGTCCACCTCCTCCAAGTGTGGAGTAGTGAGTGCATTTGCTGCTTTGATTCTTACAGCTTGAACATTTTCATCTTCTTCTTAGGGCTCTTCTGGATTGGGAATAATTTCTCTACTTTGTGGAGAGATTCTACAGAGGAAATAAAATAACATAAAAATGCAATTCTGGCTGTACAACAACTATCAAGAAAACGTAAACCCCTATAATTAAATTATTATCCTTTTTAAAAAAAGACTATAAAATGATTGATTTATTAACTACAAGATTCTTCTGGACAGTGATAATACCTCCAGTAGCCAAGATCCTTGAAATCTTCTTTGACTATATCTTCTCTTTAAAACATTTTATCCTGTCAACTGGCTCTCTCGCTTCTTTTAAATCTCTTAAATGTAGACATATGGGTATTTTAGTCTGTCACATCCAGATCATGACCACTTTCCTCATAAAAGATCATCCTAATTGGTTTTATATTGAACCAGTTTTTACTATACCTTCTACTTAGGGACCCATAATGGCCATAACTAGAAGAAAAGGAAGCTTTGATGCTTAACCACTTACAGAGATGTATAGGACAAAAACTTATCTTACCTAAAATCAGAACCTATGACTTAGAAACTAAATATCCCTGCATCCAATCTAATTCTTACTTACAGAGATGTACAGGACAAAAACTTATCTTACCTAAAATCAGAACCTATGACTTAGAAACTAAATATCCCTGCATCCAATCTAATTCTGTTTTCTTTTTCCAAAAACAGCACTATACAACATGCTTAGCCAAGTGCTGGGCAGTAAATCCGTTTTAATAAACTGATGTTAAATATACTGCAATAAAGACTAAATATTTAAGACCACAGCAGGAGGATCACTTGAGGCCAGAAGTTTGAGACCAACCTGAGCAATATGGCAAGATCTTGTCTCTATTTTCAAAAATAAAAATAAATAAAATGAAAATACAGATTTTTAAAAATTATATTTTTAAATTACATTCAGATCTCAATTACTATTCTCCCAACCTGAAACCCTGTTTCTATTTTCAAAAATAAATATAAATAAGTTAAATAAAATTATAAATTTTAGAAGACTAAATATAAAAAAAAATTTTTTAAAAAGACTAAATATTTAAATTACATTCAGATCTCAATTAATGTTCTCCCAACCTGAAAACTGGGTCTTTACTCATTATTTCATTCCATACTTCATTTCCAAATACCTTATGATAAGAAGGAAAATAATACTCTGAAGGTATGACTGAAAGAAAAGAAAAATAATTAGAATTAGTATCACCATGGCATTCACACTCAATGGTCAATATTTGTCCTTTTTTTGTCATAGAAGATTTGATCATTTTCTTATAAATTTGACAAACAGCTTGTAAAATACTTCTCATGTGGAAAAAAGTTTATTCAAACTGACCCTCCCACTAAGAAAGAATTAAAAACCTCACACTACTTATTTTTAAAAAAAACTTCTTAAAAGCATAGAAGAGCTAATAAAATGGAATGGACTTTTTCAGCCAAATCTAAGTGAATACAGGAGATAGGTTAGACCCAAAGCAAATCTTGTCCTAGAGCTATTCTTTAACCTTGAAATATTGAAACTTCCATTTTCATGCCATGTCTAGGAGCAAAAGACAGAAGAGACTGTTGAAGTATAGAGTCTTCTCAAGCAAGGAGTAGATAGGTCACTCTTTCTCTAATAAAGGATGGACCTCAAAGGGTTATGCGTTTAGTGACAGGTGAAAAGAACCCTCAGGATACTGCTAAGATCATTGCCTTGAGTGCTCATCATGGAAAGAGAAAGTGAAGGTGGAAATACAAACCAGCTTTTACCCAGACTTGGAGCCCAAATTCACATCACTGTTGGTCAGGAAAAAACCCTCAAGCCTAGAATGTGGTTTAACATGGTACAAACTGGTAGTGTCCCTGTAAACTTGGCAGAAGCAAACAAAATGGAATAGCTATCCCAGAAACAGACTCTACATGTATGGGCATCTGATATATGGATAGAAGTAGCTCTGAATATCAATGGGAAAGACACAGACTTTTCAATAAACAGTTGTCTCAATTGCTGGGACAACTGGACATCCTTAAAGATAGAAATAAAACAAGCTCACAGGAGAAAAATGAATTTTAGATGATTGAAGACATAAATATGAAAGGGAAATATAAATATTTTAGAAAATGATATAAAATAATATCTTCTTAACCTTAGGGAGGGAGAGATTACTTAAACATTACAGAATATAAACTAACATTTATCAATTTTTAATGGTTTTTTAAAAATAAGTTGATCATTCTTAACAGATGCTCATAGGCCTTGAGAAGATTCCAGATTCATTCCTGATAAATACTAGAAACAAAAGAAAAAAGCTCTCAGTAACTCAGGAACTGAGAGATTTAGTGAGATAAATAGTTTATATTTTAAAAAGTTACTATGATGCTAATGGGCAAGCACTAAGAAAATTCTCAGTAACATCAGAAACAATGTAAGGATGCCTGCTTGCAACAGTATTAGTTGATAATTTAATTCTTACTATTAAGGTGGTTAAAAGAATCGTTTTATTGAGTTAATTTATCCCATCATCCAGACTGTCCAAGTCTCTCTTTTACATAAAGCTGAGCTGAAATAAAAACCCATCAAGAGTTAAATGCAAGTTTTTCTATAAATATAAAACTTACACATTAGATATACCCAGACTGTACTTGATGCTCTTTGGGACAACACTGAGTATTCCATGAATTGAGATAAGAGTTGTTTTTTGATGCTAAAGTCTATTGATGACCTGACATCTTTCCTTAGTTATGACCTCTAACACTGTTTATTTTCCAATTCTATGTAATAGGGATTTGCAAGTTTCTTTTTAGGGGGAGTGACAAAGTACAGAACTATGAAGTAGACAAGATTTGTCCACAGTTCCCCAAAATTCTCAGTGGTGTTTAGTTTCTGCAGGAAGTACTTAATAGAATCATGTTTTCTTTCCCTTACTTACCAGTCATACACTCCAAAAGCAATTTACTGACACTAAGTAGTATGCAATAAATAAGCCCAATAAGATTTTAGACATTGATCAACATTTAAATGAAAATTTTCTATACCCTGACAAGATGGATTCACCACAAGACAGCATATTTTAAACAATGGAAAAGTTCTAGTCCTGTTTCAGAATCCCCTCTGGTATTCATAAACAAAGGTTGGGCTTCCTCCCGTATTTCTGCATAGATTGTCCCTCTTCCCACTAGTATGAATGTTGACACCAGCAAATTTGACAGCTTTCAATTTTATACAGCTTTGAAATCTTATTTTTAGAACTTATCAGCATTGAATAACTTCAAAATTTTATAAATACACCTGTTCCAACAATGAGTAAGGATTTTATTAATGGGCTACAAGGTGACACAGTAGGTACCATTGCTTACCTGGCTCAATATTGTGACATATCCAAGCAAAGTGAAGGAAGGCATTAAAATCACGTGCAAAATTGAATTGGGTTTTTCATGTTGAGTTGAAACCAGAATTGTGGATACACATATTAATATCTAGAAGAAAAAATACAGAGATATTATAATTTTCTTAGTTATATTTGATATCTTAAGATACTTCCTATGAATAACCTGTTTTCCTGGGAGGTACTGTCATTTTCAACTTTGGCCTCACAGATAGAAATATTCTTAGGATATCCTCTTTAGTAAGTATCAAACTCCACTGCAACTAAAACATAGGATTACAATAAGGTCTGATATAAATATCTTAACGATTTTGTACTACCCAGTAGGGATAAACAGCAACAATAAAAGAAGGTGATATAACATTATTTACTTAATTTATTATAACTAATCTTAATATGTTTTCTGTATAAGGATACAGCAAAGAATTAATTGATGATATGACTCTGGAACTTAAAAGACAAAATACACTTTGTATTTTGTCAGAATACAAATAATAATGTCAGAATTATTAGAAGTCAGAGAAATGTCAGAATTGTTGGTCTTGATATCTAATTGTATCAAAACATGCACAGACACACTTACATACCATACATGTTGCCATTAGCAATCAAGAAAAATGTAAACATAAAGATGCAGATTTAAATCATGATTGCATAAAATTAACTGTAGAACATGCTGTACCCCTGTAATAATTTTGTACTCAACTCCTGTTGCTACTGTAAGGAGCTCAAGTTTGCAAATATTCCCTTAAAATGCTGTGTGAGGTTCTTAATCTCAAGCAAATGGCATATCTCAGAAAAAATGACCTCTCATGGTTCTTGCAGATTTTCATTGTGTTTAGTGCAATACTGTAAACTTTGAATACCATAGGACCTATAGGAATTTCCACTAGTGATTCTGGAAGTTCTCCCAAGAAGCAGAGAAAAGTCACGACATTACAAGGAAAAAGCTGAATTGCTTGATATGTACCATAGATTGATACATAGATATGTACTATAAGTTGCAGTTGCCTGCCATTTCAAAATAAATAAATCCAGTGTAAGGACCACTGTAAAAGAAGAAAAGGATATTTATGCATCTGTCACTGTAGCCATACCAGGAGGCACAAAAACCTTGCACTTTTTGTGAAATACCTTTTTATCTCATGTTGAAGATCCAACTTTTATACCTATAAGCTTTAATATAATTTGATAAAAAGTGAAGTCATTATATAACAACTTAAAGGAAATGTGAAAGATCTAAAGCTGGAGAATGTAATGCCCTCAAAGGATGCTTTGATAATTTCAGGAAGATGCTTGGCTTAAAACATGTCAAGATAACAGAGAAAGCAGATTCCGCTAATCAAGATGCAGTAGACAAGCTCCCAGATACTATTAATAAAATCAATGAAGAGAAAATATATCTACCTGAACATGTTTTTAATACAGATGTAAGTTCCCTATTCTGGGGGGGGGAATGCCACAAAGAACATTGATTAGTAGGAAAGAGAATTAAGTACCACGATTTAAGGTAGAAAAGGATAGGCTATTTGTGCAAATGCAGTTGGATTGATGATCAGTACTGCCACTATCTATAAAGCCGCTAACATTCAAGTCTTGAAGGGAAAAGATAAACACCAACTGCCAGTCTTTTTGTTATACAACAAGAAGGCTTAGATAATGAGAGGCCTTTTTCTGGATTGGTTCCAACGATGCTTTGTCCCTAAAGTCAGCAAGCACTTTTAAAGTTCTTTTGCTATTGGACAGCACCCTTGGTAACCCAGAACCACATGAGTTCAACACTGATAGCAACAAAGTGGTCTACTTGCTCCCAAACAGGGTACCTCTAATCCAACCTCTAGATCAGGGGTCAAAAGAGCTTTTAAGGCTCATTACACACAATACTCTATGGAAAGAATTGTCAACATTATAGAAGAGAACCCTGATAGAGAGAACATCATGAAAGTCTGGAATGATTCTACCATCGGAGATGCCATCATTGCTACAGAAAGAGCTTTGAAAACCATCAAGCCTGAAACAATAAATTGCTGCTGAAGAAAATGGTATTCAGATGTTGTGCATGACTTCACAGGATTTACAATAGAACGAATCAAGAAAATAAAAAAGAGATTGTAGATATGGCAAATAAGGAAGGGTGTGAAGGGTTTCAATATATGGATCTTGGAGAAATTCAAGAACTAATAGACACCACACCAGAGAAATTAACAGAATACAATTTTATGGAAAGGAGGGTTTGCACTGCCAGAGGATGAGAAAGAAGATGTGGAAGAAGCAGTGCCAGAAAACAAATTGAAGTTAAACAATTTGAAAGAAGGATTCTGATTATTCAAGACTGCTTTTGACTTATTTCATGACATGGAATCTTCTATGATGCAGGCATTGAAACCAAAGCAAACAGTAGAAAAAGGATTGGTACTATATAAAGACATTTTTGGAGAAATAAAAAAGCAAAAAGTAAGACAAATTGTATTTTTGGAAAGTTATAACAAGTGTGTCTGCCTGTCTCTCCTGCTTCCCCTTCCACCTCTTCCACCTCTTTCACCTCTGACACCCCTAAGACAGCAAGACCAACTGCTCCTCTGCCTTCTCTTCCTACTCTCTTCATTCTTGACAACAAGAATGAAAACCGAGAATGATGATCCACCTCTACTTTCAAGAATGAAAGAAAGTAAATATATCTTTCTTACAACTTTCTTAATAACATTTTCTTTTCTCTAGCTTACTTTATTGTGAGAATACAATGTATAATACATATACAAAATATGTGTTAAGGAACTATGTTATCAGTCATAGTCAACAATAGGCTATAAGTAGTTAGGTTTTGGAGAGTCAAAAGTTACACACAAATTTTCAATTGCATGGGTTAAGGGGGATTGGTGACTCTTATTCTGACATTATTCAAGGGTCAAATATATGTTGATTTGAACAGGAATTATTCTCTTTTATATTTCATTGAATGTAAGCTCCCTGATTGCAGAAATTTGCTTTGTTCGTGGTTATATTTCAAGCAAAGTATCTGGCACACAGGAAAATACAATCAATATGAATGAATGAATAAATATTGGGAAGGGCAAAGAATAATGAAGATTTCCATTGTTCTGTTTTTATTCACCAAATAATCAAAAAGGATGTATATTAAGAGTACAGTTTATAAAAAACACTTTGTTAAATAGTATTGTAATTACTGTAGTTACAGGAATAAAAGTGGAGGAAGAAAAGGAAGATGATATGGTTTGGCTCTGTGTCCACAACCAAATCTCATTTTGTAGTTCCCATAATTCCCACGTGTTGAGGTAGGGACCCAGTAGGAGATGATTGAATAAAGTTTGTGGCAGAAGGAAGAATAAATGTAGAATGCAGAAGCAGAAACAGGAAGTGATTGATTACTCTTTACAATGCATTGTTGTTGCTATCATTGCTTCCCAGAAGGAATAGTTAATGGAAGACTTCTTCTTCTTTTTCTTTTTTTTTTTTTTTGATGAGTAAAACAATACACATGGGGTAATTACTGAAGTAAGATGACAAAAAGAAATGGAATGAAGATGAAAGACTTCAAACTATACTACAAGGCTACAGTAATCAAAACAACATGGTACTGGTATCAAAACAGAGATATAGACCAATGGAATAGAACACAGGCATCGGAGGCATCACAACACATCTATAACCATACAATCTTTGATAAACCTGACAAAAACAAGCAATGGGGAAAGGATTCCCTGTTTAATAAATGGTGTTGGGAAAACTGGCTAGCCATGTGCAGAAAGCAGAAACTGGACCCCTTCCTGACACCTTACACTAAAATTAACTCCAGATGGATTAAAGACTTAAACAT
>JAPYYA010001052.1:0-29586 GCA_028533165.1 Leontopithecus rosalia | reverse complement strand
TTTTTAAAACAATTTAAACTCATAAAACAGCTGAATTTTAAGCAATACATGGATGTCAAACAAAATTTTTCTAACAGCTCTATCAAATGGTTATATGCATGTATAAACAATTTTTATTGCAACTTATTCTTAAAAGTTAATTAAAATATATTTTTTCAAATATGAGAGATGTTTATATTCCTAGCTGGCATCTTATAGGAGATGTTTGTCCCAGGAAGACTTCCTGGAATGCAATGCTGTGGGAGTTCCCAAGCATAAAATATCAGGAAAATTTAATGTGCGGAGTAAACAATGTCATGTGATTGAATTCAACTTAGTTCTTATCAACTTCAGTGTCCTCAGATTACCCAATATTATTAACGTATGGATTCAGAAAATGCAGATAATCCCAGGTTATTTGCTCTGAGGGGATGAATTACCTGGGTAGGAATTCATCTACATACCACTCTTGTTTTCCTTTTCTGAGGCTCTTTGTGTGTGTGTGTGTGTGTGTGTGTGTGTGTGTGTGTTAGGAATTCATCTAAATACTACTTCTCTTTCCTTTTCTGAGACTATGTGTGTGTGTGTGCATGTGTATGTGTGTGGCCAAGTGTCAGTATTCAAATAACAAAACTATGGTTCGCTTTATTTTCCCCCTAAAGAATAAACACATTTATGAAACTTTCAAGTCAACTTAAGAACTTGATCTTCAAAATAAATTGTTAAAAGATGAAAAAAGTAAAAAGGTAATAGTTTTCAGAATGTTAGAAATGAGTAGATACATCTAATAAGGCCATTAACTTTTTCAACAACATTAGGAACTTTTCGAAGTCAACTCTAAGGGAATAAAGAAAAAGAGGCATAAATAAGTTGCGTATGCACTCATATAAGGGGTAACAGGTAACAAAAGAGGCATAAAGAAACAGAGGAAAGGAATGAGAGACAAAGAATGTGTGGAAGGAAGAAAGGAAAGTAAGGAAGGAGATGGAAGAGATGGTTTTTAGCATATATTTGGAAAACTAGAAGACAAAAAGCAAATCTATTAATCTATTGACAATTCTAAGTCAGTCAAACTGAATTTTAAAGTCCAGTGTACTTAAGCGGCATCTAGCTGGACTGGATACGAGGCCTTCAAGATGGCAAGCACTGCCCTTGATCTTGGCCCTCCTCCTCAGATGTATCTGAGGTGCTGGAAGCCTCATCCAACTCTTCATCTGGGAACTCAGCTCTATGATCTCTCCAGCCAGGGTGATGACCTCTCTGTGACATGTGTTGCGTGGGAGGCTGAAGACTATAGCTGTCAAACAGGCTAGTACCGAACAATCTATCTGAATCTCGTTCCCGCTTGTTCTTCTTAATCACATCTTTTAACCCAGCAAGCTCAGTGGCAGCTTCAGCTGTGGATGTCCAGATCTTGACATCATGATCTAGGCCACTGGTCACCAACATAGGTAGGTAAGGGTGGGGTTCAAGACGGTTTACTATACCTTCTCTCTCCCCCTCCATGTAGTGGATGATCTGGCAAGATGATTTCTCCCAGAAGAAGATGTGCCCACAATCACTACCGCTCACGACAAACTCACTCCTGGGGCCATAGAACTTAACATCTTTGATTGTGACATTATTTCTGTGCCCCTTAAATCTCTTTGCATACTGAGCACCATCACTGTGAGAGGAGTTGAACAGGTAAATATCTTCATCACTGTAGCTGGCCAGGAGCTCTGTGCCGTCATGGCTGTACACAATGCTGGTGATGTTTGTTGGGAAATCACAATCAACCAGATGATGAGGAGAGAATTTCTTAAGTACTCCATTGTTTTCTTTCTCATCAATTCTCCTCTGGTCATAAATCCTGACAAACTGATCATGTCCAGCCACTGCAAATTGGTAGGTATTGGCAGGACTCACAGAGATTGTATACAGTCCCACTCTCTTCCCCTTTTCTCTTGCTACCACAATTTTTGAAGCTGGCTGGTGTTGTCTGAGGTCAATGGTGAAGACAATGGCATCTTCACCTGAAGTGAGGAACATAGAAGGAGAGTCTGGCTCCAGAGCCAACTCATAGGCAGCTCCCCTGTGCTGCACCACATGCTTCGTATTCTTGCAGTAGGATGCATTAATGAGTTCTGCTACCCGTACCTGCCCATCGTAGCCACACGTGGCCAGTGTGGAATCACCACAGTTAGGAAGGAACTTAGCCTGGGTGACGCTAATTTCGTGACCACTCTCAAAGTTCAGTACTGGCCGCTGCCGCACCCAGTCCCACACTGTCACCTTTAGGTTACCACCGCTAGTGGCCAGCCGGGTGCCACGCTGGTTCAAGCATACAGTGCTAGGAAAACCGAAATGGCCTTCAAGACGGTATTGCAGGCGGAAACGCTGCACAAAGGCTCTTGCCCCACAAGCCTCATAGACAAAGCGGGTACTTAAACCCAGCTGCCGCTGGCGAAGAGCAGGAACGACCTGCCAGCGAGGTCGAGGCAGGGCAGATGTCTCTGCGGAAATCCACTCCTCCAGCACCCTATCCTCCTCGAACAAACACTGCTCACGGTTGGCACCACCGCACTGTGGACACACCTGAGGCTGTTCCTCTTCCTCATCCCTTCCCCCCACGCTCTGCTCTCCTTCCTCCTCCCCTTCTCTCTCCTCCTCTCCCGGTAAAGGGTCATAAAATAAGCTTCCACCGCGCATGAGGAAACGCTGGAAGTCCTCCACGCTCTCAAGTTCGACGTCTTCACTTGAACTCTCTTGGTCAGTGCTTCGATTTTCTGTGCTGGCATGGTTCGGGAACCCACCATCCCTCCTATCACGGCCATCTTGGGTTGATGGCTCTGCGGCCGCCACTTCTATGTCTGAGGAGGCCTCTGGCACTGCCACCGCTCCGGACTGCCCCTCTGGGCTGAACAGGCTTTCAGTCCCTAACTCTGGTAAGTCACCTGTGCTGCCCTGTTGGTGGGACATCTAGAACACTGTTTGCTGTAGCTGTGCTGGAAAAGCAAACCCCTAGGAGCTCACAGAAGAGAGCCGGCCTACCCTGAGGACGGAGGGTGGCAGAAAGCAGTAGGTTGGCAGCAAAGGGACACTAACCTGATTGGCTGATGAGGGCGACAGACGAATGACGTCAGTACGGGAGCCCGTGAGGTTCAGAAGGCTTCTTACCTGCTCGTCTCTTAGCGGCGTGCATCCAGCCTGCTCTAATTTTTCCAGGCCCAGAGCCCCACCTCCATGAGGTCTTACACTGTGAGTCGCTGCGATTTTTTTGAAGATTGAACCTTACAGCACTTTGGAAAAGGTTCTCATTAGAACGGTCACGCAGTGAATGCAAAGAACTCTGATACTCTTAGTCCTGCCACCAGACGGCAATATTTTGGCATGACAGTGAGGTCTGTACTATAGGTGTATCTTAAGCTAGACATAGGTTCTCAGATGAGGATGTATGTTTGATTAATTTAAGAAAATGATCCAAGGAAAGACAGCAGACACCAAGGAAGGGTGAAATTTCAGGTGAACACCCCTCTGAGGATAGCTTCAGCACGATCCTCCTGGGGAACTCTGGAGAGTAAGTTATGTCTGAGTTATCCTTACAGCAGGCAAGGGAGTGACCTTTCATACTCCGAGACTGTTCAGTCATTGGTTAAAGGCCCCCCTGGGAGGGATGAGCATGTCAACTCCCAGATGTCCCAGATGCTTGAAAATCTCTGCACCTGTGGCTGAAAGCAGCTTCAGCAGCTTGAGAACTAAAGAGCTACACATTAGTACCGATGCTTGGAAGGGAAAACGTCGATGGTACAAAAAGGGATTTGAAAGCATCTGCCAGGAGCGTGAACATTAACAGCCACAAGGTAGCTAATAGTGACTATTAGAAAGGGCTGTTACTACTGTGTATGCTCACGAATATACAACTGAAATACAAGTTTAAGAAGTGTATAGAAGCCTAACTTGGAAGGCGAAACTAAAACTAAAGTCATGGCGAGCAAATGCTATTCCCTTCCCATATCTTGTTAAATGATGATTCAAATCGCACAGGTGCCATACCCTTCTTCATGCCAGTTGAATGAATAATCTGGGGCACAGTGGTGAAGAGCGGGCGCTGACAGTCTGAAACAATAAGACTTGAAAGTCTAAAAGAATCTTTGACTCAAGGTCTATCAATGAATGTTGTGTTAGCAGATGTGAAATCATTAATCTCCTTATGCATCAACAGAGCTCTTGAGTAACCAGGACCAATGTTAATGACCGGTAACATTTTGAAAGGAATGTTCTTTTCCGAGCAGTAGAACTCAACAGGGTATTAAAAATATTCAGTAAACCATGCTGTAAACAAATGTGCTGTCACCCAGGCTTTGTTGTTCCTTTTTTTTTTTCCTTTGAGAAGTTTCATTCTTGTTGCCCAGGCTGGAGCGCAATGGTGTGATGTTGGCTCACCACATTTCTCCCACTGATGCACATGGTAGGCCTGTACTTTCTGGTCTTTATATGGTTGGATGGCACTGTGTGACCAGATTTACCTGCTCCCTTGTGTGTAGAAGTGATGTTTGTTATTACTGAGCTGGCTCATTTAATTGCTAATGTGTGGCCATCCATACATCTCTTTGCCCGGTTTGCTCATGACCTGCCATGTTCCAGATGTCAGCTAGTCTCCATGAATATCTACCATGAACAGAGAACACTTCTCCCATTCCTCCCCAGTAACCCACGATAGGCATGTAGCAGAAACAAAATATCAACTTTGTCACCATCACCATTATCATTTTTGGAAAACTGGGGAATTTTTATTACTACAGAATAGCCTAATCTATCTGACTAAGACAAACTACACTGTTGATTATTTATTTAAATTTTACAACTTAGGTCAGAATATTAAGTTGTGTTTTATATTTAGAGGATGACAAAACATCCCAGTTATTAAAGACTGTTACGTTTCTGACTATCCTTTTACAAGACTGTAATGTTGATTGCTTTTAACAACAAAGTATTCAGCATAGGATAGGTACCCAGTAAGTATTTCTCTGACGAATTAATGTATTAAAGCTCTGTATTTATGAATGGATATGTAGAAGAATGATAAAAAAAATTCTTTTTTTTTTTTTTGAGACGGAGTTTCGCTCCTGTTACCCAGGCTGGAGTGCAATGGCGTGATCTCGGCTCACCTCAACCTCCGCCTCCTGGGTTCAGGCAATTCTCCTGCCTCAGCCTCCCGAGTAGCTGGGATTACAGGCATGCGCCACCGTGACCAGCTAATTTTTTGTATCTTTAGTAGAGACGGATTTCACCATGTTGACCTGGAGGGTCTCGATCTTTTGACCTCGTGATCCACCCGCCTCGGCCTCCCAAAGTGCTGGGATTACAGGCTTGAGCCACCGCGCCCGGCCTGAAAAAATAATTCTATTGACCGTTCCATGGAGGATGGATAATAGTCAATAGCCTAAGGGAGGTATCTATTTTGAGTTTAATGTCAATGTAAAAATCTAATATTGAACACTTTTACATCAGGGTGATGCAAACATTGCCTAAGACTCAGGCCAAAGATCATTCTCTGAAATTTTCGTAAGAAACAGTAAATTTATGTTATCTTTGTAAAGTGTCCAGCTGAGGGAAGGCAGATTCAAAACCATGTTTAAAATGTTAAATTAAGGTTGGGCACAGTGGCTTATGTCTGTAATCTCAGCACTTTGGGAGGCTGAGGCTGGCAGATCCCTTGAGGTCAGCAGTTCGAGAGCAGCCTGGCCAACATGGTGAAACCCTGTCTCTACTAAAAATTAGCTGAATGTCGTGGTAGGTGACTGTAATCCCAGCTACTAGGGAGGCTGGGGCAGGAGAATCGCATGCACCCAGGAGGCAGAGGTTGCAGTGAGCCAAGCTCATGCCACTGCATTCCATCCTGGGTGACAGAGTGAGACTCCATCTCAAAATAATAAAAGAAAATGTTAAATTAAGACGTAAAAATGAAATGCAAATGTATGTTTATATGTTCACACTAGGCTTGCTTTTCTGTCATATACTGGGGTTTAATTTGAGACTTAAAATTGCTTATAGGAAAGTATATTTGCCCATAGCATATAAGAAATCTAAGTAAGATTAATTGCTAAGTATCATACATCATTTCAACTGCATTACTTCCTCTCATAATAAGTACATTACTTTTCACTTTTGTGAGTTAGTAGACAATACTGGTAGAACTGAGAAAAGTAGGTCATTGACCACATCCAGACGGGCCAAGATACTTAGCTTGTGGAGAAGTAGGCCAGTGGCACCACAATTAAGACATCTGCCTGCTTAATTACTGCTGCATCAAAAGATAACCTTCACATTTTCTTCTAGCTCTACTGTTACTGCAAAGTTTCACTATGACACAGTGTGTCAACCCAGAGGGTTAAAATTGCAACATGTATTTCTTGATAGTTGTCATATTTGTACATTTTACATGTTTTGTGAGAAACTCCTGTTAAAATTAAATCATCATAATATTATTGTGTCTTCCTTAAACACCATAATTCAATGTAAGATGTAAAGTGTAATTGATTACATTTAATTCAGCCAGCTGTTGTATTTTAAGAACAATTTGCTTTTCTCAGCTTATCTTTCCCATTTTTCCTTCCCATGTTTCTGAGAGAAAGAGTTATTTGGTCAGCAGGAAACATTTTGAACATCAAATATCTAAAACTATGCAGCCACAAACTTTAAATGGTATCCATGTTAGGCCTCTGCTAAGAACAGAGATGTTGAATCAGGTGGTAATTTTTTGTGGTTTGCTGAGAGATTCATTGACAACCACAACAATAAAATCGTGAGCAGTTCAGCAAGCTTTGACATTTGTGAGGTGTTTGCCACTGCAAGTATTACCACGTGTTTGCCTTTTCTTCTTATAATCAAATTTCTTCTGAAAAATTGTCTGAAGATATCGTTTTCAAAATAGTAAGAAAGAAAAATAGCAAAGAAAAATAAAAGGTCATGTTATGTCATTCTACTCTTTAATTAAAAAAAATAAACCAATAACTAAGACATGATGAAACCTGTAACATATTCCATAGCAAAACAATATTAATAGTACAGAGTTAAATTTTAAGTCTTGATAAAATTTTCCCACTGACATTTACGGTATTGCTTTGACATTCTGTTTACTTCTTTTGAAAAAGCACATCTGTCCAGGGGCGGTGGCTCATGCCTGTAATTCAAGTATTTGGGGAGGCCAAGGCAGGTAGATAGCTTGAGCCCCGGAGTTCGAGACCAGCCTGGGCAAGAGATCCCATTTCTACGAAAATACAAAAATTAGCTGGGTGTGGTGATGTGTGCCCAGCTCCTTGATAGGTTGAGGCGGGAGGATCAGTTGAGCTCAGGAGGTCAAGGCTGCAGTGAGCTGAGATTGCAACATTGTACTCCAGCCTTGGCAACAGACTGAGATACTGCCTCCCACCTGCCAAAGAAGAACACCACCTAATTAAGTACTTTCTATATGGTAGAGGTGCGGTAAACATTTGTTGAATTGATTTAAGTGAATTTTGATTTAAAATTTTAGTAAACACATATCTGTATAAACTTTCCCTTTTGTCAGCATTTGCCCTAACTCATGAAGTTACATCTTGGAAGGTTCCATTAATAAAATATATTCCTGTAGGAAAAGACATATCTTAAGGAACTGTTTAGACTTTGTCAGAGGTTAAATGCAAGTGCTTTCTAACTGTACAAGAAGAATCCTAAAAAACACATGTAATCTGTCTTCCCTTGCCACTTAGCTCTACATACACATGATGTATCCAATGTTCTTCATATTTTATGTCTAATTTAGCTTCTGACAGAAATTTCCCTTAATGCACAGATACATTTTTATGGTACATGTCAGCAGTTATTTGCAATGTGGGGTTTTGAGCTTTTAATATTAGCTTGATTTGTGTAGCAGTGGCTTGAAATTTGAACCTGGGCCATGAGCATCCTTTCAATACAAAGTGAGGAGCAAAAATCCTACTGACCTTCCCCACCTCACAGTGGAGTCAGTATACTGCAGCAGCATGTTTTGATTGATTGACACAGATTCACTCCATCTTTTATGTGGGAGACACTGCTAGGTGGTGAGGAGGGATAATAGAAAAGGGATGTTTGTTGCCCTTGAGAAACTTCTGATATCTAGTTGAGGAGCTGGAAAATACGGGGAAATATATGGGACTTATATGGAATATTGTTCCCATATACGTCAAAGATATTTATGACAACCATTGTGATCTTATCAACTTTAGTCTCAAGATACTTTTATCCTCATTTTTGTTACACAATGTATTTAGTTATCTTACTATTTTTACCTACATCATGCTAGAGCCTTTTTATTAGATTGCAAACTTCTTGAGGAATCATATTGTGAGACACTTGTTTTCATGAGTTATGCAGTTGGTACTATTAGAAAGCTTTTCAAAGTATAGTGAGTAATCAAGAAATATGGTGAGCCATCCATGGTATTCTCTGTTGCATCATGAAACTGTCCTTCTAGTTCACCTCCTCTATCTTTCGTCTTTTTCTTAATCCCTGAAGGGGTGCGGTATAATTAGGGAAAAAAATCACAACGAGGCAGAGAGAAAAATAAAATAATGTTTTTCCGTTATGTTATGAATGGCTGACAATGTTAGAAAAAGAAAGGTGGCCTCGTCTTCTCTGAAAAATTTAAAGGATCTAAAACCCCTCCGGTAATAAAGAGTAAGAATCTGGTTTTTTTTTTTCTTTCTAGAAATAGCCGGTAGTGTAACCCAGTACCTAGGGAGCCCTGGGATCCCTGTGAAGGACCTTGATCCTGATGGTTAAGTAAAGACAAGGCTGAGAGGACCATAGAGAGCAAAAGGAGAGTGAGGCCTAGAACACATATGAAGTGAAAGATGACAGCAAAGAAAAGCTGAAGTTTAAACTTTCTTTTAGATTCCATATTCATGACCCTCTGATGATGTTCTGTGATAGATCCTCAAATAGATTTATTTTCTTCTGTTATAACTTTATGGACTTTGTAAGCAGAAGCAAAGGATAACAAGGAGCACCATATAATGTTAGACAGAGAAAAGACTTAGAATTGAGACTTAGGAGGAATCCTCTAATTAATGTATGAGATTAGTAACTGATACCAAGAACAGTTAAATCTCCTGCAGATTACAAAGAATTCATGCTTATGAAAGACTAGCAAAAAGGGACCAATAACCATACTTATCCAATGTTGATAATTTTTTCCATGGGGGTACCCTATTTATTATAGCTTTATTTTCTTTTACAGAACATACATGGAAAGAACAGGTGCTTCTTCATGTATTCATTCTCTCATGAAATTAAGTATAATGTTTAGTGGGTGGGGGAAGGACAAACAAAAGGTAAGACATCACTTCCTCCTTTTTCTACAAATATTACTTTTTTGTGTCATTTATTCACTGGTGATTAATGGCTAAAAATAGTTCTGTCAAATTCATTTTATGATTGACATTCTCTATAACTGTTTTGTTTTTACTGATGAAGATTTAGTTTATGTTTTGGGAGATCTTTTAATCAAGGGTCTACCACTTTGTACTCAATAAATTAATTTTATCACAGCTGTTGGGCTGAAACTGCATGTATGTATACCTTCTTGAAGTGTTTGCTTGTTAGCACGTAATTACGTATTATCTATATCCTTAAATAAGATTTTTTAGAGTAAGAAGCATCTCCTTTCTCTTTTGAATAATTAAGTACTGTATCTCTGCAAAACAATGTGATGAGTATATTAAATGCACATTGTCATCCTTAGGAAGTACATGTTTTCATATTTACTAAATATCCTCTATTCTTTATACTCATTGGTAGTCTAAAAGGGTCTTTCACTTAACCTTTTGGTTTTTACAGTGATGGCTTGCTTTGATGTTCATGCTAACGGGGAATAAGATCTTGTCCCCTGCATTTATTTTTGTTACTACAATGCATCTTTTTCTCTATTCATTGTTAACTTTTCCTCTTAAATTCGTCATTTTGAAATTAAGCCATTACATAACCCAAAAAGAAGAGAAAAAAGATTCCCACACACTTCTATACATAATCAGACTAAGTTCTTGGTATGACATTATTTTACACATTCCCTTAGGCAAAATCTAGATATACTCCAACTGTGGTAATTGCTTGAAATGTTATTAAACTGTAAACAGCTAGAACTAAATATAAGTTTAACACAGAACACTAATGTTCCATGCTTCTAATTTTCAATAATTTTTCTTCAACGTAATTTTGATTATTTTGAAATTAACATGCTTTGCTCCGTGGTTGCATTTAAGATACTCTATTTTATTTAGATTACTCTATTTACATAACGATATAGGTGTACATTTCTTAGGACTTGTTCTTATTGAATGTACACATTCATGTTTTTCTTTAATTCTGGATAATTCTTAGCTATTACCAGTTCATATATTTCCTTTCCCCCATTTTCTTAATTCTTTCTATTTGTAACTTCTATTAAACATAAGTTGGTTTAGACAAAATACCAAAGATTTCAATGGCCGATGTTTTGTTATTTTCTGGCTATAACACATTTTATTGTTTTCTCTTTGCTCTAATAGTTATTTATGTTTCTACTTGTTCATGTGTCAAATCACATTTGGAAGGATATTCTGTAGCTCAAAATTGTTGGGTAAGCTTTTGTGATGATTCTAGAAGTCCTCTGACTCCCTATTCTGGAAAAATTCTCTACAAATATGTTATATGCTTGCTTTGTCTAGGACTAACAGATATAAGTGAAAACATTCTATTTTGTGGTATTTCTGTCTATTTCTCATATTTTCTGAAGTTTTGCTTTACAAATGGCTGAAGCTATATCAACTAATAAATATTAACTCATAACAATTTGCGTACTAAAAATAATATTAGCACTTAGTTTTTTATTCCCTGTTGTGCGTTGTATGGTGGCCCTCTAAAAGACATATCCATGCCCTGGCCAGCAGATCCTGTGACTATGACTTTATTTGGAAAAAGATTCTTTGCAGATGTAATTAAGGATGTCTACATGAGGTCATCCTGAATTATCCTGGTGTGCCCTAAATCCAATGACAAGTGTCCTTATTGGAGACCCACGTAAGAGAGACAAATAGTGAAAGGAAGAGAAAGCTATGGGAAAATGGAGATAGAGATTGCAGTTATGCAGCCACAAGGCAAGGAGACAGAGACTGTGGTTATGCAGCCACAAGGCAAGGAATCTGTGAAGCCACCGAAAGCTGGAAGAGGTAAAAAGGCATTCTTTCCTAGAGCCTTTGGAGGGAGCATGGCCCTAATGACACTTCGATTTGGGACTTCTCACCTCCAGAACTGTGAGAGAGTACATTTCTGGGATTTTTTTAAAGTCACCCAGTTTGTGGTAATTTGTTGTGGCAGCCTCGGGAAACTGATACATCTCTATGTGTCTTTATGTATTTTTCATACTTCCCCAATCTTTGTGTTTTCATGGGAAATTCAGACCTACTTTCATACTTCCTTTAACTCTGTCTGAACTTTAGTTTATTCTTTCACTTCCAGGTTAGGTTGGTGCAAAAGTAATTGTCATTTTTTGTCATTATTTTCATATTTATTTCTTACTAAAAAATATATTTTTTCCATTGCTTTTTTATTTATATTGACAAATACTGTATATCTGGTGTACAGCATAATATTTTGATATATGTATAAGTCGTAGAAGGGTTAAATCAAGCTAATAAACATATGCATTAACTCACTAATTTTTTTGTGGTGAGAGCACTTAAAATCTACTCTCTTAGCAATTTTCAGGAATATAATACCTTATTATCAACTATAATCCATGTACTACCATGTGATATAATGGATCTCTTGAACTTATTCCTCCTGTTTAACTGAAATTTTGTAACTTTTGAACATCTGCCCGATATCCTCCCTCCCAAGTCTCTGGTAACCACCTTTCTACTCTCTGCTTCTACAAGTTTCTCTTTTGTAGATTCCACGTATGAGCGAAATCATGTGCTATGTGTCTTTCTGTGCTTGGCTTATTTGCCTTAACAAAATGTCTTCCAAGTTCATCCATGTTGTAGCAAATGACAGGATTTCCTTCTTTTTAAGGCTAATAGTATGATATTGTGCATACATATCACATTTTCTTTATCTAATCATTTGTTGATAAACACTTAGGTTGATTCTCTACTTTGGGTATTGTGAATAATATTGCAATAAACTTATTCATCACTTTTTAAAAATTTATATAATTATGTCTTGAAATATTCAAGTATATGTATTTAAATGTTGCTAGTTGCTTGTTCTATTATCTAGAGTTTTCCAGTGTTTAGCATTTCTTTTGTGTATGTGTCTGCTAAATTTTGCTCGTAATATATCATTTTCCCATGTGCTTTTAAATTTGGTGTACTGAGTTCATCAAGGTTTTATCTGTGGAAATATCACTTGTCCTTTGTTGAGGATAGGTAGCTGAAAATAATGTTGAATATAGGGGCTGAAGATAATAAGGAGCTTAAGGATAAGAAACATGTCTCCCTAGGGTTATTATAGCAGGAGAATTTCCAGGCTATTTAGTTATCTATATTGCCAATAAAATTGCTATTTTCTTTTTATCTTGCATTGATTAACATTTTTATTTTCTTACTAAGATCTCTCAGTGGAAACTACTTATTATCATCATATCAAATATCTCCATATAGACTGTTACAATTCCTATGCTTTGTTATTCCAAATACAAAAAAAATTAGGTATGACTTATCTAGTATGTGAAGTATTACAGGTATTTACAGTTTTCACTTATCGTTTTTTGTGCTTGCCTTCTTCTCAGATGGCAAAGCGAGTAACTGTCCATTGCTTGGAGACTACCTAACGTGAGCCTATTACATTATATCTTGTGATATTTTCAGTCTGTTCTATTTTGGATACCGTCATTTAACAGTTAGGTAACTACTACTCATTTGTATCAGTTCCCTCTTGCTTCTAAATAAAAATGAATGAATAATACAGTAAGAAATTATGGTGCCAATACATTTTATATAAAATACAAGAATACCTGGCAGCTGTTTATGAAAATTCTAGGTCTATTGGTCCAAATATCCATATGATATACAAGCTTTATTAATGCCATAAAATCAGTATAATAAACTTATACCAACATACGAAAATGAAAAAAATCTAGCATTTTAATCTCATTATGATACTTGTTGCCTATCGCATATATATAAGCAAAATCTTTGCTGGCATTAAAAGCTTGAATAAATTGTAAATTATAGCAAAATCCAAGCGCACCAAAATTTCAAATTAAGTACTCCATGAGGTTTAGATTTTTAAATATTGTTAAAATTATTTTACTCTATAGTGGCTTTATAAAATTAAAAGGCTTACACACACCATTTTGTCATCAATTTCTTCATAGTAACTTGTTGAAAGTGATACAAAACTTACCGGATTATTCTGAAAATCAACTCAAGGCCCGGGGACTATCTAAGAAGAGTTGGGCATGTGAGATCGTAAGGGCCGATTTTGGGAAATGAAAAAGTTCAGTTTCTCTATAAATTCACCATTAATATCAAAGGGACACTGAGACAAGACCAGCATATGGGCCCCTGTGTCAGATTAACACTGCTTTCTTGAAGCATTAACCGATTCCTTATTGTCTTGTCTAATTTATTTTATTTTATTATTTTCTACAGTTCGGACTGAATTCTAATTTTTCTGGCTGCAGGTTTCCAAAATAATGTAAGGTTTCCCCCCACATTTTTCCTATTTTGAAAGCACTGAAAACTGAGTTGTGCTTTCTTTAAGTCCTGCAAACTGAAGCTAGACAACTTAAACTTCAGAAGAAAATAACAGCAAACTATTTACATACATAAGCCACTTTCATACCTGCCTACTGATGTATTACAGACTTCAGAGTAATGTGGCCTATATCGACTTTCTAGGGTTGTTCCTTTGTCTGTTGTTTTCTCCCTTCCTCCCGCTGTTTTCTCTTCGCAGGACATGAGACTTCACAACCTGCTAAAAATCAGCTTTCCTAATAACTCAGGACCTACCCATCTAGGAATAAACCCTCCTGGCCATGAGAGATCAGAAGAAGCCGGAGACCAGAGACTCATTTTCCTCTAAAATGCTTTCTCCAAAAGATTTTTAAAAGAAAAGGGGGAAATGTGAAGGGAAACTAAATCCTGGGGCCCCCAAATCACTAAGCTAACGGGAAAAGTCAAGCTGGGAACTGCTTCTCATTCTATTCAAAGTCATCCCTCTGTCACTGAGATAAATGTGTATCTGATTGCCTCCTCTGGAAAGGCTAATCAGAAACTCAAAAGAATGCAACCCTTTGTCTCCCACCTACCTGTGACATGTAAGCCCCTTCCCTACTTCCAGCAGTCTCACCTTTCCAGATGGAATCAATGTACGTCTCAAATATATTGATTGATGTCTCATGTCTCCCTAAGATATATGAAACCAAGCTGTGCCCTGATCACCTTGGGCACATGTCTCAGGCCTTCCTAAGGCTGTGTCACACAGGCACACATCCTCAACCTTGGCAAAATGAACTTTCTAAATTAAAAAAAAAAAATTCCTAGGACCAAGTCCTGTGTTTGGCATAAACTAAATTAAAAACGAAAACAAAAGTTTCTGTAAGATGCAGTAATTATTGATTGTGTTCCTTTTTAAAGTCGTGATTAATTTTGCATTTTATTCTGTTAGGCCTCTCCCTGTTAGTATCAATGTGGATCTTCAACATTTTGAAGTCGAATTTGTTTTTGATAATCTTTTCTTTCTCCTATTATGGCTTCTGAGCGAAATAAAATTATTGAATGTCAGAATATTACAATGTAAGTTACATTAACAATAGTTCCATTTTTTTTACCAGGAGCATTAGCAATCTGGTAAAAAAAAAAAGGGTCCTTGTAAGTTTTCCCACGTAAATTTGTAAATAACAAGGTTCTGTTCATTTTTTTAAGTCTAAAATTTCAAGCTCTTTGCGAAGTGATACACAGATTATTAATTTCTTAACACTTGTTTTGTTTTTCACATGTTCTCTGTATTCAGTTTCCTTTGACCATTGCAGTAGTCTCTATTACCTGACTTGCTCATAATATTTTCAAAGCTAAACTAGTGTAGTAATTATAAGTTGTTTTCCTGAATGATAGAGCTTGTTGAAGTAATTGTGAAAGCTTTGCTTAGCAAGAAGGAATCACGTTTAAGATGTTAGTTAACATTGGAATGTGTAGCAATCAGAGAGAAATATATGGCAGTTGGACCTAAAGGGGAATGGGTCCTGGATACACATCATGGTGAATTTAGTTGTTTAAATATTTGAGGTCAATGCTCACAATCAAAGCTTTCCTTAGTGACCTCGTGGCAGGAGTCTGCATTTGGGAAATGGAATTCTTGATCCAGAAAGTTTTACTATTTTTAGTCATTATATTAACAGATGAGTAGGTTAATGGGTACTTACCCCTTTTGCACTTTAGAGATTTCTGTTCTGAGGGAGCTTATAATCTCATTGGGAATAAAATCTATGTTTTGTGTTTAATGTTCCTCACTGCAGTTAACTCCCTGATGTGCACAAAATATCTTCAACGTGCTGAATGCTTAGTGTGGCTGTACAAAAAAATAATCTCTACAACAACCCTGTAAGTATTATTATTCTCTTTCAGATAAGAACCTGAGGCACAGAGAGCTTAAATGGTTTATATCAGCTATATTGAGAGAGACATTCAATCACACTTGCAAACTTGAATTTATTACACTTAATCTTCACTTACCAAGTAAAACATGTTATATGCATTGATATAATGCATATATCATCACACATACACAAATGAAAACACAAATGCATTCTTTAGCTTATGAACAAACTTGAGCTAATCTTTGCATTTACTCCTTACCTACCCCTTATGCCACATTTATAAGGAACAATTTCTCCTTCCCTAAGTTTTCTATACCTTCTTGTGCTTTTATGTTTTTGCAAATGATGCTTGCTTGGTGTGTAATGTCCAGCCCCGACTTTGTCTGCCTAGGTCTTCTTGTTTAAACTACAGCTTAAACGTCACTTCCTTTAGGAAAGCTTCCCTGGCATTTTCTCATTTATCCTCAGACTATAGTCTTTTTTGTTAGGCCTCCATGTGCAAGCCCGGACCCAGAAAGTCTAAAGTCCTGCCTGCCTCTGCTGATCACCACCTACCCCCAACCCCAACGCCTGCATTAGCCATTATCCCTGATTGCCCAGCAGAGCTTCCCAGGGACATAAGCTTCCTCTCACCCCATCCAGCCATCTTAACTGTTACTACGATAATGCGAATACTCTCCACCCCACCCTACCATCTTAACTACTCTTACCTCACCTGCCATTGTAACTGAACTTATGGTAATGTATACTCCTTGCCCCTACCCCCACCACTGTAACTGATGTTACTCTGTAACTTTCCACTGCCCACCCCAAACCTATCAAACCAACTCCTATCGCATCGCCCTTCACTAACGCCCTTTTCGACCTTAGCCCACCTGTACCCAGGTGAATGAACAGCCATGTCGCCTACACAAGGCCTGTTTGGGGGGAGTCTCTTCATTCAAAGCACGCATTTTAACATTTTTGAAGCCTATCAGGTGTTATATTTGTCTTTAATTTTTAGCCTTAAGGGTGATGTCCAGTACATAGTGTGTGTTCAATAAATGTCAGATCCTCCCCTGTTTATTTCATAGGAATCTGCATGCAATTATGTTTAAAACTTAATGGCTTATTCTATAAACCTACTAGCATGGCAGAAATTTAAAAAAGACATACAATGTCACCTGTTGGTATGAAGGTAGAAAATAAAGATGACTCTCATTGACTGTTAGTTGGAGTGTAAATCTATTCAACTTACTTTGGAAAACTAACGGGCCGTATCAGTTAAATCCAAACATTTGCTTACCTGTGGGTCAGAAATTCCATTTCCATGTGTAAACCCAACAGAAATATGTTCACTTGCTCATTAAATGATATCTATTTAAATGTTCATAGAAGCATTATTTCACTAGCTGAAAACTGGGAATTATCAAAACACGCTTTACTGTATTAGCTCGAAACTGGAAATTATCAAAATACCAATAAATAGGAGAAGAATAAATATATCATAATATATTCATCCAGTGAAATGCTGCCAATAATATAGAGTTACTGATATTCAACCACACTCAAAAATTTCAGATCAAACTCACAAAAAGAAGTCTAACACAAAGTATATAGTATACAATTCCATTTTTATCAAAATAAACTAATTCACACTATTAGAAGTCAGGAGAGGAATTACTCAAAGTGTGGGGGAGAAAGCACAAGGAGGGTTTCTGAGTTGCTAGTGATGTTCTGTTTCCTGATCTGGGTGCTGGCAATACAGGAGTATCAAAGCACTGAAATTCATTTGTCTACATTCTCATGTTCCTCTTTTTGTCAGTGTAGTGTACCTAATATTATAGAGTCCTCTCTTGTTTTCCATTCAACTTATCTGACTTCTTAGTTTTCCTATGAGCAGCTTATCAAGAACGATCAAGAGTCTGAGATTTTTATCCGATTTCAAACTAACAAATTAGCTTTAAAAAGTCTTATATCGGTATTCAGTTCCCCCATCTCATTTTTGGCATTTTGGTACAGTTGATGGCCAAAAACACAAGACTCCTAAGTAACAACCAAAGGACTTTATTACCAGTGGCAGTAACAGTAGCCAACCATTTGTGTTGGTTGCCTGAGCCTAGGTCCCACAGAGCGATGTGAAGAGGGCTAGGTGAAGCATGCGTAAAAGAGTGGGTTGCATTCGTATGAAAGGAGTGCGAACATGCAGTGTTTTGTTTTCTGTTCCTGCATTAGTTTGCTGAGGATGAAGTCCTTGGTGCATCATGAGAAACTAAACCTACAAAATTTCATTTTCTCTGACTCGGCTTGTGTGTTCTACTTCTTTGTTTGCTCTCCCTCCCTCCCCACCCCCAAACGTACAGACATATGCATACCCTAAAGGAGAAACATTGAGCATGTTTAGAAAGTCACATGTTTTATTGCAGGTTCACTGGTTATAGAAGCATGGGCCACGCTGGAATCTGAAATGTGGGATTATTTCAGTTCATTTGTTGAACCAATACAAAGAAATTGGAAGCTTATTAGATGATTGTTTCTTTTCTCTTGCTAGCACGATCAGGTAAGAGTGATTGTCATGATCTTATTATTGGGGGTAGAGAAGGAAAGGTAGAGGCCATAGGGTCATCAGCAAACCCCAGCAATCCCTTTACAGGATAGAAGAGAAATTTTCTACCTTTCTTCCTTTAGTGATAGACACTATATGAGAAAAAAATAACCACAAATCTTCAAACTTGGAAACATATACATTTTTTTTCTGAAGAAACGTTATTACAAGTAGGAAGAGGGAAAAATTGATTTTCACCCCCCTCTGCCTTGGTCTATTATTAATTCATCTCTGATTTTTTTCTGGAAGGTTCATATCTCTTAGGCACAGAAAGGGTTAGATGAGATGAATGCCATCCAGCTGTTTACAAATAATTAGGAGGCTGGACAACGATGGCTAGAGGTTGAATGTTCAATTCCCCATCTAAGTCCCACTAGTTTCTGAGGTTGTCTGTGTAAGGATGATGGAGGCAATATGGTTGAGGTGAGACATGAAGATGTGGAGCACAGAATTGTCTCCTAAAATGAAGGGATCATCAGGGCTAGAGTAGCAGAACAATTTAGAGCTGATACAAGAGTATAAAGGTTTGCACAATGGAGAAGGTTTATCTGAGTAATGCTGAGATGAATTAAGAACAGAAACTGACATGAAGAATGAAGACCAGCACAAAAGGATACCTCTGTGTAAGAAATGCTGCCTGGAATTGAGTCTTTAAGAAAGTAATGAAATTCCTAAGCCATGTAGTTTTTAGTGTTGAAGAGATTCAGCTATTAAACATCACACAAATAAGTATATCATGCTGAATTTTGATAATACCATGAATTTGATAATACATGCATAGAAAGGATAGGATAAGCCCAATTTATTTTAGAGAGACATCTGGGAAGGGTCCTATGAAGAAGTGATAATTAACTTGAGACCTGGGAGAAAATTAGCCAGACGAATTAGCCTGCAATGGAAAAATAGTTTTTTCAGAAAAGGGATTTTCAGAGCATATGATAAAAGATAGCAAGGCTGACATAAGTAGAAGAAATAGAGAATTTAGGACTATGTTTAAGACTTTAAATTTTCTTCCAAGTGCGACTGGAAATTATTTAAAAGTCTAGTTAAAAAAAAACAACAAAAACAAGACAATGTGATTTTAATTTTTAAAATGTCGCTTTGACTATTACATGAAGAATGAATCAAAGTTAAAAGTAGGAGTAAAAAAATAGTTTTTAGAACATATAAAGGTTCTCTAATGTTATTAACAGTAATAGGAAAGGAAAAATACTGTAATACTCAGAATTGTCAAGTTATCACACTATAAATGGAGGAGATCCGAACAAGAGAAAACTATGTTTTGAAAAATAACGATGTAGTCGTCTGTTTAAATCAATCATGCAAATACCAGAGATATGTAGAAACGTCTTGTGCAAGTTCTGTTTTTCCTACTGAAACAGAACATTTAGAAAGTCAATGTTTTTAGTGCAGGTATGCCACTCAGCTTACCAAAAATGTTATAGCTTATCAAGGAAGTAAATTCTAGATCTCCCCTTTACGAAATTGTGGCAGGATTCACCTGAATGAAGAGGGAAGAAGGAAGTTAATGTTTCAACTTACAGTTCTGAATGAATTGGTTTACTTTGTGACTGATGTAATGCACATGAATGAAGAGAGTTTCAAGATGCCATTACCCTGTGCCCACGTTTCTCTTAAGTGAAAGAGCATGTCTGACAGGATAAAATCAGATAGACACGCTTAACTGTATTTCCTTCTCATATATTTTTTGAAGTTCCAATAATTATCTTTTCCTCCACACAGTACAAAATAACAAGTAACACTGAGCTAAAGAGGAAAATATTAAGACTAAGGATCTGGAATGTGAATAGACAATCTTAGAGCGAGAGAGTCAGCTTATATAAATCACCAGGAGAAGATTCAAGAAAACTAGAGCAAAAGAGATGAGTAAAACTTCCCTCACTGATCATTTGTCCTGTTTAAGAGATTCTTCATGAAATGATGTGGAATAAAAACCATAGATACAACGAAAAACATCAAACTTTAAGGAGGCAGTTTGATATACTTCAAGAGGAAACATAATCGTGACTGTCTTACTTGGGCCTGGAAAACGCTTAATGATTTTAGCAGAGCTGTGTCTATACTATACTGCTTTCATCAAGTTTCCCCAGGCCTAACATAAGGAGAAAGGAACTTGAAAAATTGTAGAGAGTAAGCAAAACTGGTTTTCAGCATGCCCCACTGCATCAGTTATCTGTCACTATGGCACGCAACGTAACAAATGCAAAATCTACGTTACATACAACACTATGCGTCGAATTCTTATGCATCAGTGCATAAGCTGGGATCACCTAATCGAGGCTGGGTTTGGCTGGAGCAGCTCTGCTCATGTATCTCTCCGCCTCCTGGTTGATTTGACAGACGAGCTCAGAGGCATTCTCATGGCAATGGCAGAAGCACAAGACTGCCAACAGGAAAACAGAAGGTCCCTAAGAGCAAGGCTCAAACCAGGCAAACTGTCACTTCACTGCCTTCTATTAGCCAAAGCAAGTCACACAGATAAACCCAAAAAGTCAAAGGATGGGGCAATATACTCCACTCCTTAAGTTGGGGAGGCAGGAGTAAGTAAATATTTCTGAGCAATAATATAATCTATCACACCCTCCTTTCTTCTCTGCTCCCTCTCTGTTGGCCCCTTCTTTATCTCTGGGAGAAAAAAACAATTAGTAAGAAACGGACTCACAATATGGGCAACTTGATGTACTATCTTTTGGAAAAGTATTTGTATTTTGAAAAACAAACATAAGATAAGTGTAATCACTGATGGTGTCATTTCAGAGCTCCCATGTGAGCTGTATTTCTAGAGAGAACCTTAATAGACCACAGACCAGCCCTGAACGATGGGATTGGGTTTTCTTTTCCTTTCTCCTCCTCCTCCACCTCCTCCTCCTTCTTCTATTTCACTTCTGGATAATATTATTTAAGTAAGCTTTCTTTTGCTCTGTTTCTCCTTCAGAAACACTCAGACTCTTATGGAACCACGCAGGACCAAATGAAACGATATGATTACCATAATTGGCGAGCCACTAACTTTTAGGCTTTACTGGCCTAGTGAATTGTCGGTATTTTCGTAACAGAAAACCATAACGTCATAATTACAAAATAATCCAAAACCCAGCCTACTGAAACTGCAGCATCATCATTTTCATTTGTGTTCTTTATTATCTATGGGGATTCAAATTTCTGAAGACCTCTGGGCTTTTAACACATACCAAACCCACAACAGCTGCAAACTGCTATGGATGCTGTTTGATGTTAAACAGTGTAACACAGATATCTTACATTTTCATTTGGTCACTTTATTTTCTAAGTCACAGATACAAAACTTTCCAAAGTGCCACCAAGTACACAACTATGTCCAGTACTAAATTATTTACTTAAGAACTTTTCAGGGTTCTGAATTCCCTGTTCGTTTCCATTCCCTCCTCTGGCTCCTGCTTTGCACACGTTTTTCCGAAAGGCTTACCTCCATACCAACACCAGACAGAAAAATACAGGCACACAACCACTTAGTAACTGTCACATCTTATTATATTTTTAAAAGCAATTATTATATACAAGCTGCATTTATCAGATGAGGACTACCAGCCTGTGAAAGAATGAATAACTGATCCCGAGTTTATGTATCTAGTAGCTTGTAGAAGCAGATTTCAACAAACTTTTCCTACGAGGGAGGAGACAGTGGTAGTAATTATTGCATAGATATTGCAATAGCCACCACAATAATGATAATAATCATAGCTATATTTTATCACATGCTGCTCTTTGTCAGGCATCATGATAAAGTGTTCAAGTAAATTGCTGTTTTTTTCCATCATAATGATTGTGCGATTTATGTTTTTTATTATCTCTTTTGGTTGATGAGGAAACTGGCACAGAACATTCATGTTATTCCCTTAAAATTAACACTCAAGTGAATCCCTTAGCATGTTTTATTTCCTAAAAACACGCCAACTTTGAACTCAGAGTTTGACTCTTGACAACTATGTTCCAGAACCATCTGTCACCATAGATCTATGTATGGTGATGGATTAGAAATCAGGCGAAGGACCAGAACCCTATCTTCTCACTCCCAGACCACACAGTTGGACCACAGTGCAATTGACTGGGGATACTTCATTCCCTAATGTTTCGTGACAGAAGTTACAGCAAGAATTTATCAAATAGGAAAAGGCAATCTAAGATGTCAACAATTAAAACATCAGGAGGTAATCACCAAGGAGAGAAATTCAACCTGAGTCTTCTTAACACTTTGAGAACTAGGCAGGAATGGATTCCAAGGTATGGAAATCCCAGAGATAGTGACTATTTCAGGCTGGAGGAGGACAGAAGAGCAGGTCCTGGCAACTGGCACCTGGCTTTTGCCTGTTCCTCTCTCAACACTCATGGGACTATGTAAAACCATGACATCCTGGACACAATCATACCAGCCGATAACTGTCTGGGAAACCAGACATGCATGTTTGGTTAAGTAATCTTGCTACCCAGTGAGCAATGAAGAGAAAAAATATCACGTAAAATATATACAAAGAAAAAAGGAAAGCTGAGTGTTGGAGTCAGTACAGTGAGGAGAGAAAAATCCAAGGGTAGAGTGTTGTAAGATTAAATTCCAGCCCCATGGTAGACTAAAAGAAATATCTGATCTGCCAGACCATCCTGGTCAACATGGTGAAACCCCGTTTCTACTAAAAATACAAAAAAAAAAAAAAAAAAAAGAAAGAAATATCTGATCTGGTCGCTTATGCTTCCACAGCTTCAGTTTCCAGATCGTTAAAATGGAGGTAAGAAGTGGAGGGTAATTAAACGCCATTGAGTTTTCTTTCCTGCATTAACGTTCTAATTTCCATGTTTTGGAAAGTTTTCAGAATTTCTGAAAAAGAATTCATTTATCATACATAGTTAAAATATGCAAAATAATGAACTACTCTAACTTTGTAGGTATGCAACTCTGTGTTTTATCACATTTGTCAAGTCACGCCACAATGTAATGAGCCACTTTCAGTCTAGTTTTCGGCTAGGACTTTTGTCTCTGGCCATGTATACACTAGAACTTTCTGTAGCAATAGAGGCTCTTAGAATTTCTTTAAGTGAATTCCATTACTTCAGGGGATTCCAATCCAGACTTTAACACACATGAGTGGATGATAACAGAAAGAAATCTCTGTGCTTTTTGTTACTTGTGTGATTCATTTTTAAGCATGGACATCTAGATTTTTAAACTATATTTTTTCCTCCCTCTGTTAGCTAGGACTTCCCTGTCTTCCAAGATGAGCAAACGCTATAATCAGTTTTCCTCAGGCTTGAAATTATCAGTGCTACAACTTGAGTTTGCATGGCACCTTCCTTCCAAATTCTTGCTTCAGTTATTTGCTGTGAAAAAATTACTTTTGGGGGCTGAAATTTCTTGCTTGCTTTTCTCCCAGAAGTGAATTATTTTAAGAAATTAAACTAAAATACATCCAGATAAGGTTTATATGGCTACAAATGTCATTTTAAATAAACAGCCACCCCCTCCCTGATATCTTTTGTGCTGCATTGGTGAGAAAAAAATAAAACCTCAAATTATTAGGTACTTATTATTTTTATCAAAATAAAAAGGATTCCTATTTTCCTTAAATTTTCCGTGTATTACTTTTTCTTTAGTGTGCGTAACCTTTTGAAATGAGCTCAACACAACATTTGTTGACTATGTGAGGAGCAGTTAATACTATTCCCTAGTGCTTTGCAGCATTTGGGATAAAGCTCAGAAAAGGAGTTCCATAGAAACCGTACGTCAGCAAATTTAATTTTTTTTTACAATTAAAAACTGTGAGGTGGGTACCAATTGAAACCAAATGTCAATTTGAATTTCTTGTATTACAAATACTAACACTATATGAGCACAATATACTTCATAGCAATTAGTCATGAAGGTGAACTCTCATAATGTTTTAAAATACTTCCCAATCCTTTGGGAACCATAACACTGAATTTAGAAACAGAAATTCCCGCATTGTTGTAACTTGCAAGTCTCCTACGCAAAGTCATTTTTATACCTTTTAAAAAGTAATTGGCACTTTTTTCTTCTATAGTTGCAAGATATAAATTATTTTTATTATGTACTATTGGTGCTGTGAACTAAGGATATGGCTTCCCATTTATAACCCATAAAACCCAGGTTGTCTAATGAACTTGGTTTATTTAGGTAAATCGCAGAGTCATAGAAATTAAGAATGTCAGAGCTAAAAGAAATATCACAACGAAATTCCTGATCTTACCGATGAGGAAACTGAGGCTTAGCTGGTTAAATGAATTGTTCCACCGCCCACCGGTGCTTTTACATTTACATTCAAATCATTAATGTGCTTATTCAAGTTAAGCTATGGTGCAGGTCTTCTGTAAAACGATATGCAGTTTTTAAATTTATTTTTTATTTTTTTAAGAAAATTTTTTGTCTGCCCTCGCCCACCTCCTCGAAACCCCTCCGATATGCATATTTAATAATGTGTTAAACTTTTCCCAACTCAAGGTAAGCCTATAACAATGTATTTGATCATAGTTGGGGGAACAGATTTATTGTTAACTTAAATAATGTTACTCTGTCACTTCTTTTCTCCTTTAGAACCCACTGTAAAATTATTCATCCAGTATTTATTAAGTTTTTTCTATGTACCAAGCTGTGTTCTAGACAACAGAGACAAACAAGACTCATGTTGTTCATTATATTCAAGTATGTAAATAAATATAGTTCGAATCATTGATTTTCTTTTTAAATCTTTTAGGTTATTTTTCTATTTAACCTTCCAAAATTTTAAAATTTCCTTCATTAGACTCAAGCTACTCATTACAAAATATAACAAGTTTGCCAATATTATGTTTAAAGAAAAAATGAAATTTAATTTTTTTATTGTAGACAAAGTAAACCTTCCAAGGCTATGCTTGGATTTCCTCAGTAATTTAGACCGATTTTATTAACTAAAAATTTATTCCTAAAAAAACTGGGTAATGATACTATTCGTACATCTAAGGGATAAAAATTGTCATTTCCATAGAAATTTACAATTCACCAATCACTTGTAAATGATTCTGAAGGGTGATTACCATTGCATGCTGTGTTTAGCTATCTAAGACTTTAAGTCTGTATCAGTAGATGTTATCTATATCTATATTCATACTATCTAATCTACAAATACAAATATGTAATACGTTTTCATATACTTTGTCATTTATGTTTAAATGCGAAATTGTGTGACATATGCTACTGATTTTTGCTTTTCACAATAAAGAAGAGATGCATCATAAGAAAGTGAGAAGCCAGGGAAATTTAGGAAATACTTTTGGGGCTGTCAGATGCAGCAGCAACAGGATGATAAGTACTATTATAGACAGTTGCAAAGGAAACAAGCCCAGAATTGGACAGGGGCAAGGGTTGGGTGAACTTTACAGAAGCGATTCCTAAGCTGATTGTTGAGGATGTGCAAGAATCAATCAGAAACAGAAAAGGAGAAAGGATGGATATTCAAGGCAGAAAGAGAAACTTGGATTTAGATAAGGAGAGCAAGGAATAATTTCAGGGTGGAAAGTGATTGGGCAATGCGTGAGTGTCTGTTTGGAAATGGGAAGTGGCTGCTGAAGAGGCTGCAGAGAGAAGAGGAGGAGATATCATGGAGGCCTTTGTGTATCTTGCTGAGAAGTTTGACTTTGTAGCTTTAACTTTAATTTGAAAAAGTAAAAACTGTCATAAATGAAGATGATTGAGAAGCAAGACCTGTCGAAAGGACATATATGAATATGAAAGTTAGAGAGAATACTAACTTAAAACTGGATATGGCTACTAAAATACCTCCTTTCATAGTCTTTCTAAATAGTATCTGTCGAGCCAAAGATAAAGCAAAACAAACAAAAAAAATCTTCACTATACCTCAGGTTAAATTAACTGAAACTAATTGAAAATCCTAGAAAGAATCTCACTAGTTACAAAAGGTAACAGAACAGGATTGAGTAATATAATTTGCAGGCTGCTTCTAAATACTTCTATAGAGAGCTTCAGTACTAAGGAACATTAAGTGATTCTTTAAAAATAATGAGCTATCATGCAAGGCTAATATATAGTATATTACTAAGGAAAAATAAATAAAAGTTAAAGCTTAAGTAATATGTATAGAAGGATCGCATTTTGGGAACACATTGATGAAGAGGAACAACTACGTATTTATGTATACTTTTGAATAGATCCACAGAAGCACAAAAAAAAAGATGCAAAAGGATACTGAGCAAACTGATTAACATTGGTAATCTGTGGATAGAGAAGGTATCAACATTTATTTCTAAACTTTGTATTACTTCCGTTGTTAAAACAAACATGCATTATTTTTAATATCTAAAATATGTAAATTGGAAAAGCATAGGACAAATATAACTGTGGACAATTCAGAAAATAGTGAGAATATTACTGATTAAAATACAAGAAATGTGATCAAAGCAATATTCATTGAAAGAAGATTCATAGGTTTGAATATGTTCCTTATCAAAAGATTATGTAATTAGATAACAGTTTTAGAAAAAAATAAGAAAACCATCAAAAAATCAGATAATTTGAAGGATAAAATCATAAATTATAATATGGATAATCAATTATAATACAATAAATAGAATACTAGTTTTTTAAAGTAGTTCATACATGAAATTTTGGCAAATTAGGTATAGAACACTTGTTTTAAGTGTTTCATGCATGAAATTTTGGCAAATTAAATAATGATAGAAAACACTGACAAGGCTGGGCATGGTGGCTCATGTCCGTAATCCCAGCACTTTGGGAGACTGAGGTGGGCGGATAACGAAGTCTGGAGTTTAAGACCATCCTGGCCAACCTGGTGAAACCCTGTCTCTACTAAAAATATAAAAATTAGCTGAGCATGGCGGTGGGTGCCCATAAACCCAGCTACTCGGGAGGCTGAGACAGGAGAATCACTGGAACCCAGGAGGTGAAGCTTCCTGTGAGCGCAGACCATGCCACTACACTCAAGTCTGGTGACAGAGCTAGACTCCCTCTAAAAAAACAACAACAACAAAAAAAAACAGAAAGAAAGAAAACATTGTTAAATATAACTTGAAGCATAAAAAAGAAAAACTTGAGAGTTGTTTAAAAATATAGAGAAATAATACATCCATTCCATCTATCTGAAAAAAGTGAAATTTATGGAAAATAAAAATTATCTAAAATGATATAAGTATACAAAATCTGAACCAATTAACTACCATGGAGGAAAGTAAAAAATGTATCAGGATTCTCAAAAAAGTTCTCAGTAAAGATGTTGTGTTGTTTTTCTGATATAATTTCCATGCTAAACAAATGTTTAATCATATATAAAATAATGGAAAGCCAAGCAATTTGTTTTTGAATGGAGCACGATAAGGCAATCACAATTATCAGTAATTGGCAAAGGTAACAGACGCACAGGAGCCCATGTGTGCACACATATACACACATCTCCATGCAACCATGTTTCCGTAATAGTCCAATCTCAAGTATATTTAAATGAGAATACCTGAGTTCATGAAAACAAATTCAGTCATTCATTAAGTGACTCATCTGCTGAGAAAAAAGATTAGGGCTACTTCAGGAATGAAAAAACAGCTAATGATTAAAATTTTTTAAATATAATATGAATGTCACGACATCTCTATAGCATGAAAAGTAGTAAATTAAACTAATAGTAACTAACATTTTTAAGCAGGGCCAAGCAATAAGCAAAAATGGCCAAGTATGATCCTGGGAACTCATTTCAGTTTGCCAAGCAATTAGCTGGCTGAGACCTAGAGCACCCCCTGCTTCCAGGGAGAGGAGGTGTACTTTTACTTCACTTCTCCAAGGATGGATGACTTCCTACTATTAAGAGCAGGGCTACACACATATAATGAACTTCAGTGTTTCCAAAGGAAGGGCAGCTAGCTTTCCCAGACAACCTTGATATCCTGGTACCACAACATTTTGTTCCCACAGTGATGACAGTGGGTTCTCACAGTTCACCCCTAACAAGGAAAAGTAGGAAACAGGAAGTGTCCCTCCACTTGACTGACCACGGCATGGCTCCTTGCGGAAAGGTGGAAAAACTCAGAATATTCACACCTTCTCTTGCTACTCTTCCCCTGTAAATTTCTCCAATGAAACCTTTTCCTTAATGTTAGCTCCTGTCTTTTTGAGAAGCAGATGCCAAGATGGGATTAAACATGCAAGACATTTATTGGATAAAATGGGGAGGAATCCTGTGGGAGCTGGAATAGTCATCATACTGTGGTGTAAGTCTAACCGTTGTGCAGAGAGAAAAGAGGATAAATTTGGGTAGGAAATGTATTAGACTATGGCACAATTATAAGAATATTTCAACAGTCCTTGAGTCAAAATGGACTGTCAGAGGAGCCCTGTGTTTTCCAGAATGGGTTTGTTTTAGCATCTCTGCCACACTGCCATTGGCTGGGAACAGCTCATGAAAGGCATGGCATTTGTGCCAATATCAAAATGGAGGGCAGTAGCTGGGGACCTCTGTCAGTTATGATCCCTGCATATATCAGGAATAATAATAATAAACCAACTTCCACAAATAAGCCTCAGAATCTCATGACAGTATGTCCAGTTTTTAAATGATATGCTAATAAGTAGAAAAACAGAATAAATGTATCTTAATAGATTATATTATCACAGTTTTATAACAGAATATTAAAATTGACTATGTCTTTAAAAGAAAAATGTAAAACAAGTCTGCATATATGCACTGAAATAGGATTTAGTTATTTAATAAATCAGCCATTTTAAAGAATTTGTGCTGAAATGGTAAGATTTTTGAAATAAGTGAAATTTATCAGTATATAGCTCTGTTTCTGGTGTGGCCTTGATTACACACACACACAAAGCAGATGCAAGGAAACAAACATAAACATTCATGCGTAACTTTTGAAGGTTGAATGAGGAATAATTTGTCGTTTGTCCTTTATGCTTTTTAGCTTTTTTCAAAATTTTTATTATGCATAAAATGCAATCAGAAAATAATTTTGTAAAATAATTTTAAAATATACAAACTATCATAATAGAAATGTGGTCATCATTGATGCTGTTTGTCAAATATTTCTGGTCCCCTGCTTCCAAGCACATGGTAGGAATGCTCTTCCTGTGGCCTCATAGTTAAGTGGGGCATATGATTAGATTGAAACAATGAGTTGAGAGAAGTATGGTCTATCACTTCAAGGCTGAAGCATTTAATTGCTGATATAAGATACTCCAAAGTTCTTTTTCCCCTCTGCATTCATGACCAGAAATGTTGAAAGTGGTGGATATTTCATCAGCTTAAATATCTGAGAAGCAACCAGGAGCAAAGCCCCTCTACAAACTTGTGAGTGACATTTAGCATAAGTAAAACATAAACCTTTGCGTTTAAAGCACTGAGATATGCAAGTTGCAGTCTTT
>JAPYYA010000105.1:9624-23624 GCA_028533165.1 Leontopithecus rosalia | reverse complement strand
CTTTGTCTGTTTTATTCACTGATGCATCCCAAGCACCCAGTGCAGAACCCAGACCAGAGCAGGTCTCAATGTACGAATATACACATGTGAATGAAGGAGGGAAGGTATAAATTCTGAGGCTTAATGCTTTCTGACAGACAAAGCAAGTCAGTTGATGAAATGCACAAACTTCCAAGCTCTCTGAAGTTCTGAGGACTCCAGTCAACAGCCTCAGCTTTCTGAGCTGAGGGTCGATGGCAACATCTGTGGCTTAGGATTTTGCCTGTCACTTAGCAGTGGCCGGTAGCCTAGGAATGTTACGTGGTTAAATATTTACTATAAAGATAGAACACCAACACCTGCTGCATCCTGCCTCCCCGAGGAGGGCTGTGTGGGCGGTACACAGTGCTCAGAACCACACAGTGGCCCCGCCTCTCAGCATCCCTCTCCCACCTGCACGACACCTCACGCCCTCTCCTGCCAGCATCCAAAAAGGCTCCACTCTTTCCTCCTGGCACCCTGACAGGGATGGTTACACCCAAGCAAGGGTGTCATAAAGTCCCTTCATATTGAATGCCTTTTATGTAGACATTATTTCCTTTAACTACACAGATATCCATAAATCAAGTTTCTGATGCAAAGGCTCCAAAGGCTAGTCTATGAGAGTGCTCAGAAATTGCATTAGGAAGATGTAACAATCTGAAGTGTCAGAGGCAAAGCAGAATCTCCTCACTCGTCTAAGTAGTGATTCACCCTGGGCTGCCTGCCAAGGTCACAGGCTTCAGCAGTCCGTGGTTCCATGAAAATAGGAGCCTGATTTCCTGGTGTTTCCCATCTCTGCTGTCTGACAATCCACCTTGGGTCTGCCACCTTATCTTCTCACTCCACCGCTCCCCAGCTAGCCCATCGGGTTGAAAGCCATACGTTGAATTTTGAAGCTCACATGTTATTTTCACCGATAGGTAGAGGAAGACAAACCAAACCAATTCTTTCTATCTTTCTTTTTCTTTCTTTCTTTTTTTTTTTTTTTTTTTTTTTTGACATGGTCTCTCGGTGTGGCCCAAGCTGGAGTATAGTGGTAAGATCTTGGCTCACTGCAACCTCCACCTCCTGGGTTCAAGCGATTCTCCCGTCTCAGCCTCCCAAGTAGCTGGGACTAAAGGCACATGCCATCACGCCTAGCAAATTTTTTGTATTTTTAGTAGATATGGGTTTTTCCCATGTTGGCTAGGCTGTTCTTGAACTCCTGAGCTCAAAGTGATCCACCTGCCTCAGCCTCCCAAAGTGCTGGGATTACATACATGAGCCACTATGCCCAACCCCAATTTAACAAGAAGTATTAAAATGCCTTTCATGCATCTAACAAATATTTATTGAGTGCCTACTATGAGCCAAGCTCTTTTCAAGGCACTAAGTATTCAGCAAATAAGAGAGATAAATCCTCGTTCCCAAGGAACTTACATCCTAGTAGGGGAAAAATGAGATCTAGACAGATTTTTTTAAAGATCCAAAAATCAGATAACACAAAATGTTATCTGGAAAATTAAGAACCTCAATGAAGGGTGGGCGCTGTGGCTCATGCCTGTAATCCCAGAACTCTGGGAGGCTGAGGCGGATGGATCACAAGGTCAGGAGTTCGAGACCAGCCTGGCCAACATAGTGAAAGCCCGTCTCTACTAAAAATACAAAAATCAGCTGGGGTGTGGTGGCAAGCCTCTGTAATCCCAGCTACTTAGGAGGCTGAGGCAGGAGAATCAGTTGAACCCAGGAGGCAGAGATTGCAGTGAATCAAGATGGCGCCACTACACTCCAGCCTGGGTAACAGAGAGAGAGTCCATTACAAAAACAAAAACTCTATGAAGAGGTGTTAGTTAAACTAAGATGTGAAAGCCAAGACAAGATCTTCCATGCCAAGATTATGAGGTCGGGCATTACTGTCACAGAGAACAGCTGGTGCAAAAGTCCTGAGGCTGGAACAAGCTTGAAGTGTAGGAGGCAGAGAAAATTGTGTCCAGGGGAGAGTTGGCAGAAGGCAGTGGGTATGGATGAGGTGAGAGAGGCAGAGGGGTTTGGTCAGAGTCTTCGTGGATTCAAGAATGGGATGTGGATTTTACTAAATGCTGATACAAGGCTTTAAGCTGGCAGAAAGATGCAATCAGATTTATGTTTCTAAAAGATTATTCAAGGCCAGGCTCGAGGGCTCATGCCTGTAATCCCAGCACTTCCGGAGGCCGAAGCGGGTGGATCACAAGGTCAGGAGATCGAAACCATCCTGGCCAACATGGTGAAACCCCATCTCTACTAAAATATAAAAAATTAGCTGGGCATGGTGGCACATGCCTGTAATCCCAGCTATTCAGGAGGCTGAGGCAGGAGAATCACTTGAATGCAGGAGGTGGATGTTGCAGTGAGCCAAAATTGCACCACTGTACCCCAGCCTGGTTGACAGAGTGAGACTGTCTCAAAAAAGATGGTGGCCATGATCCTTGCTATACAGAAGGGTACACTGAGGTGCAGAGGGAAATATGAGCAGAGGTTCAGGAAGTGAAATGTTTTGCCTCAAGATCACCTAGCTAGTTCTTGTAGCGCCAGATCTCCCAGCCCCTTAGTCTTCCCACCACGACATATAGTTTTCCAATAAAGCACTATACTAGTCGGTATCTGTGGACCCCAAGGAGAGAAGAAAGAGAATCTCAAAACGAAGAGATTAATTGAGATCTTAGCAAAAGCATAAAGCCAGTATCCACTTGTCATGCCAGGGAGACAGCAGGCAAGATCCTGGCCCTCAAGACCAGCCAGAGGACTGGTGCCGTGGCTCATGCCTATAATGCCAGCACTTTGGAAGGCCAAGGGAGGATCCCTTGAATTTAGGAGTTGGAGACCAACCTGGGTAACATAGCAAGATCTCATCTCCACTAAAAATTAAAAAAAAAAAATTAGCTGGGCTTGGTGGCACGTGCCTTTAGCCTCAGCTTCTCAGGAGGCTGAGGCAGGAGGTCTGCTTGAACCTGGGAGATGAAGTCAGCTATGGTGCCGCCACTGCACTCCAGCCTGGGAAACAGAGTGAAACCCTGTCAAAAAAAATAGAAAGTTAAAGTTACAGAGTTGGTCATTTGGTAGATATTATTAAGCACCTACTGCGTGCCAGGCATTGGCACTGTACCAGGTGCTGGGCATACAAAAATGACCCAGACATAATACCTGCTTTTAAGGAACTTGAGTATCTGTAAGACAGAGAAAAATATATGTCTTTTATAAATGTTAAAAAAAAAAAAACACGACAGACCAGGTCTACACTATGCCAAAATCATCCATCAAGTTAGTAAATTCACCTGTTATATCTCTAACTTTACTGAATTCATTTCTCAGTTCTATTTTTAGTGGAATCTTTGTTGTTCGTAGGGCACAGGATGTTACAAACCAGCCCAACGCCGTCCTGCGGGTGAGGAGGGATTGAGAAAAGGAAATAAAGACAGAGACACAAGAGTAGAATTTACAGCATGGGTCCAGGGGACCAACGCAAGACTGGGAACCGCATTGGCCCTGAGCTCTGGGCTCCAAACACTTTTATTATGTGCTTAACCTCATTGATCTTATGGCCGTGGAAGAGGAGGGTGAAGGGGTACCTAAGATAGCCAGGGTGGGAGAGCACTTGAGATCCTTCTAAGACATGCTAAACTAGTAGTACTTTGAGTTTACCCATCGTTATCAGGGTGCTGCTGCATCAGAAGTATAGCAGAGGAGGAGCCACCCGGTCTGACCACACCCAACACATCAAGGGGTTTTTATCTCCCGGAGCATTGAGGACATAGAACAATTAAAATCACTCCATATTCGGAGAACCTAGGCACAGCCTGAGGTGTTCCCTGATCTCTACCCTGCAAGGCTTTTCTCCTTCTTGCCAGCTCCCATCTGCAAAGACCCTCCCAGATCTTGTGAGCCGAGGTCACCTCCCTTCTCAGAGATCTTTGCACAAGCCCTCTTTAGAGACCCTCATGCAGTCTCCATGTTGAGAAGGCATTTGTGGGACCAGAGCAGTATTCTCTGCTCTGCAGCCACCCCTCGGTGTTCCCTGGTGTTACTGCGCTCTCAGATGTTCTTTACCTTAGGCCTCCTGTGGCTGCTTGATTTCTTTTTTTTTGAAACGGAGTTTCGCTCTTGTCACCCAGGCTAGAGTGCAATGGCGCGATCTCGGCTTGGCTCAACCTCCGCCTCCTGGGTTCAGGCAATTCTCCTGCCTCAGCCTCCTGAGTGGCTGGGATTGTAGGCACGTGCCACCATGCCCAGCTAATTCTTTGTATTTTTAGTAGAGATGGGGTTTCAACTTATTGACCAGGAGGGTCTCGATCTCTTGACCTCATGATCCACCCGCCTCAGCCTCCCAAAGTGCTGGGATTACAGGCTTGAGCCACCGTGCCCAGCCTCCTTGATTTCTAATTAACTGCACCAATAATATAGTTTAGTTTGGTATATAAACTTCAGTGCACTGTAAGCCAATCAAGCTTATAATTATTTAACTAGAATTAATATAGGTCTCCCCCGGCCATCTTGACCCATGATCTTTAGGATTTTATATCTAAGTTCTGGGGATCTAATGCACACACAGTAACTAAGGTTAATAATATTGTCTCATTTACTTGAAATTTGGTAAGAAAGCAGATTTTTAAGTGTCCTTAACCACCCTCTACCCCAACACACACACAAATAGTAACTATGTTGTGGTGACAGATGTGTTAATTAACTTGATTGTAGTAATCATCAATGTATATCAAGTTATATTGTATACCTTGAAAATATACAATTTTTATTCATCGATTAATTGTTTAATTGGTTGTCTTATTTTTTTTAACTTGCCACACTGGTTTCTGATATCCTGCAGTTGAAGAAAAGCAATTATATACAGGGTAGACTTCAGATAGAGGAAATTAAAAATTTTATAAAGAAAATAATTTTAGTGGGACTCGGTGGCTCACACCTATAATCCCAGCACTTTGGGAGGCCAAGGCGGGTGGATCACGAAGTCAAGAAATCAAGACCATCCTGGTCAACATGGTGAAACCCCGTTTCTACTAAAAATGCAAAAAATTAGCTGGGCATGGTGACGCACACCTGTAGTCCCAGCTACTCAGGAGGCTGAGGCAGGAGAATTGCTTGAACCCACAAGGCGGAGGTTGTGGTGAGCTGAGATGTCGCCATTGCACTCCAGCCTGGATAACAAGAGGGAAAGTCCGTCTCAAAAAATAAAAAATAAAGACAAAAAATGTTTATTAATAATGATAGTAAACAGAAGAGCTAAGCCAACTTGAGTAATCAATGAATTCTTCCTAGAATGGATGATTTTAAACCACACTTAAGGTAAGAAACTTGTTTTGGTGTAGCAGGAGCGACCGTGAGAATTGGATCTCTCCGACACCGAATACAGGAGGAGGGTTTATTCGGCCAGGTGCAAGGTGGCATAGTTGCCTAACAGCCAAGCATTCCCTAACAAAGATTCCGTCTTTAAATAGGCATATACTTTAGATGTTACACGTGGAAGAAACTTAGGTTTATAGCTTAACATAAGAAAAGGGTCTTCGTTTACAGTCTCAGGAATTACATATGAAAAGGTTTCAGTTTACAGTCTTAGGAATGAAAAGGGGAAGTTGCTCTGAGATGCCCGGGTCTCCCTCTTCACCCCCCACTTTGAGACCCTCACCACTTTATAATATGAGTGAGAGGTCTCACTTTCATTCTCACTTTCCAGATTTTCTGAAGAAACTGACTGATAATGTTTCATGTAATACACTTATGATGTCATTTTTTGGCTGACTACAGCAGTGATGAATCCCCTAGTCATCTGAAGGAACAGGGGGAGTAGACAAGGGAGCAGCAAACAAACACCTAGTATTATTAGAACACTTACGATGAGGGTTTTGAATCCTCCCAAGGATGAGAACCAACCTCCAGATAAGGACTCAGGGTTAAATCCGTGCCACACCTGCACAGGCACATGTCTCGCACAATATCCTCCACTGCTTACCCCTGGTCACCTATGTGCAGATGGCAGTTGTTAGACTGAATTTTCCACAGACTCCCCCTTCGGCTGCTAGCAAATAACCTAGGGCCAACCAGTTCTGATAAATTGCATTTCTCATTTGAGTTTCTTGTCCGGCCAAGAGGGACAGAGCTTTGCCTGTTTCATTAGTGAGTATTTCCAAAACAGCGGATGATCCGGTTGAGCAGTAAATAGGGGTCCAGTATCCCCATGGGCCATCCTCAGCCCATGTGGCCGGCCCATAGTACCCAATAATTCTCTCCATCGGCCACTCATCATCTGTCCAATCCCCTACTTTTAGGTCTCTCTTCTCCCTAGCGAAGTAGACTGGATACCCCAACAGCCCACCTGTCTTAACAGATAATAGGAAGAAAGAGGGCTTAATGATGCCTATGACACAGCTACCTGTCCATCTCACGGATTACACACCTTATATTGAGTACCATTATATAAAAAGTTTCCCTTCTGTGTCCCCATGCATTTATAAGAACTGCAGGACAAAAGAATGGCAGTAACTTTTACTCCCTACCTGGTGTACATACTGAGGGCATTCTTCAAAATTAATGTTCCCACTCTGTAAGTCCAAATATTAAGAAGAACAAGTCCCACGATGAATCTCCTCAAGCTCCGGCTGTGCACGGACCAGCCAGCTTCTGGGATGTGGCTGGAGTGGGCTTGTTGTCCTTTTTAAGGTGATTCTGCAGTCCTTGCCTAGGTCCAACTCTCAGCTGTTGCTGGTTTTTACTCAGCTGTGGTGGATTCAGGCTGGGACTCCCTCTACCTTCACAGCTGTGGGATTGGTCAGGCTCAGGTCTGAGGTCCTTTCCATTGTGGCTTTAGAGGGACTGTACTCCTGTCCTTTATCCACACGTGATTACCTAGTGAGAAAGGGTGAACTGGGGAGAAAAAGGCTTACAGGACGTTCGTTATTTACTCAGGTTGAAGTATCCTAAGCGATTCTCCCTAGAGCTGATAACTAGCATTTTAACTCAATTTCTCCCCACTCCCGAGGAGTTCCTAGGAGTGCCCAGAGTAGGGGAGGGGGCCTAAGATATAAGACTTCATAGGGGAATGTCCTGTTTTCCTAGAGGGGGTGCATCTAATTTTGAATAACACCAAGGGAAGTGCCTGCACCCACTTTAATCTTGTTTCCTGACACACTTTCCCTAAGCTGTTTTGATGGTCCGGTTCATTCTTTCCACTTTTCCGGAACTCTGAGGTCGGTAGGCAGTGTGCAGTTTCCAGGTGATACCCAGGGCTTTGCTGTTTTCTGGACTAAATCTGCCACAAATGCTGGTCCGTTGTCTGCTCCGATGCGCAGTGGCATCCAAACCTAGGGATCAGATCTCGAAGCAGCGCACGGGTTACTTCATGGGCCCTTTCAGTCCCACCCAGAGTATGTGCACACCAGGACCAGCAAATACTTATGTCCCCCACACTTGGGCATTTCAGTAAAGTCTACCTGGAGACCTTCAAACGGAGCTGCTCCATTAGCTCGAATACCAGGGAGAACAGTTGGGGCCTTACCTCGAGCTGTGTTGCCAGCATGTAATGCATTGCTGTGCCACAGTTTTGGTCAAGGCTGATAAGTGTGAGTTGTAAAAGTACCGACCCAGCATCTTTTCAAGTGACTCTTGACCTAAATGAGTGGTCTCATGTATGGCTGGTACAACCGCTGCACATAGCAGGCCCTGGTGTTTGGCAGGCTTACACCAATGAGGTCTTTGGTATTCATTGGAGTCACCGATGTGTGGGGTGCTTTGATATTTAAATTCTTCCCAGAGTTGAGGCTAGAATCTTTGATTGCCATTTTTTTCTTTGTTTTTTTTTTCTGACAGCATGAAAAGGCTGTGTTAAATCGGCTAGCCCCAAAGCCAGGGCTGACGGAAGTTTCACTTTTAGCTTCTGCCCCATTTCAGGGGTGTCTTGTCTTCTCCCCTCCCCTCTTTGTCACTTTGAGTAAGGGTCTGGCCAGTACTGTGAAGTTTGGAAATCCACAATTTACAAAACCCACTGCTCCCAGGAGCTCTCTCACCTGCTTTTTAGTCTCAGGCTCTGTTACTTGGGAGGCGGCTTGCTTCCTCTCTGCTTCTAGGCTGCGTTCCCCCTTCTGGATGGTGAGCCTCAGACATTGCGTTTGCTTTTTGGCAAACCTGGGCTTTCCTTTTAGACACTTTATACCCACAGTCCTCCAGGTGCCGAAGTAAGGCATTTGTTTGCGCACCTGACTGCCGTGGGGTGTCCCAATAGAAGGTTATCAGCATACGAGGGCAGCATGCAAGCAAGAAGCTTCTAGGGGCGGTCACAGGCTGATGCCTCCCCAGCAATGATGAGAGTTTCTGAGCTCCTGGGAAGCTGGGTCCAGGTGTATTGAGTGGTTACACCTGCTTCTGGGTTTCTCCCATTGAAATGCAAATCGTTTTGACCCTCCAAGGCCAGTTCAATGCTAAGGAAGTATTCTTGAAGTCCAATTAAGTGACCCAACTATTCTCTGCTGGCAATAATTCCAATTGCATGTATGAGCTGGGTGCAAAGCCAAGCAAGCCCTGCCTGGGCCTGGGCGATGATATCAGTCTTCCGCTTCTGGCTAGAAGCCTCCACCCTCCTTCCCAAGGGACAACGAGAGCCTGGATAATCCCCAAAGGAGGCAGTTTTAGCTGCAGGGAGTTTTAGCTGCAGGGAGTTTTAGCTGCATGGGATAGTGGCCCTTGATTTGCACAACAGGTTTTGCCGGAGAAGGGGGGCAGGGGCAGTTCATCAAGTATAAGAAAGTCTGTTCTCTTAATATCTTAATAGATTTAACAGCACTGGCTTTGTTTCTTTCGATGGGAGTTACAGGGCTGTCCTCCGGACCATGGGCTCTCTGGGGGCATATGAGTCCAGTCCCCTCTCTTTTAGTCTAGTGACCCTTCCATTAGACCGAACAGAGCCCCTTCACACTCATACGGATCCTCCTGCTTAGGATCATCCTGTTCCTCAGTTAACTGTGGACATTTTTCCTTCCAGTGTCCTATTTCTCGACAAAATGCACACTGATCACGTTGCAGGCATGGGCGGGCACGCTGTGGGGCTTTCCAGGAACCCCCTTTTTTCCCATATTCTCGGGGGTGTTCCTCTCATAGCAGCAGCTATCAAGTCAGCCTCCCGTTGAGCCTCAAGTTCCTCTTCCCTACGATTTTCCCTCTGGGTTACTGCTCTCGGTTTACAAACACGTGGTTAGCTATTTCCAATAACTGTGAAGTATTCATGCATGCAAATCCTGCCTGCTTCTGCAAGTTTTGTCTAATGTCTTCTGCACACTGACTAATGCCATATTTATCATACGCTGATTTTCTAGGCTCTCAGGATCAAAAGGAGTGTACATGAGGAAAGCTTCACACAGTCTTTCATAGAATTGGGTAGGGCTTTCCTGTTTTCCTTGAAGAACCTCGGAGACTTTATTAATGTTCGTAACTCTCTGGGCCCCCTTTTTTTAGTCCTTCCAGCAAGGCTTCTCTGTACCAGATTAGCCTTTGCATGCCCTCCGGGGTGTTTGGATCCCACTGGGGGTCAGTTCCTGGTAACTGGACCCTGACATACTCTCGGGGGTTCTGGTAATCTGCAGGAACATGCTCCTCCAGCCAATTAGAAGTGGCTTGGAGTATTCTCAGCCTTTGGTCTGTGTTAAAAAGATGTATAAGCAGCTGATGGCTATCAGCCTAAATGGGGTTATGAGTCTGAATAATAGTTTGCAGTAGATCAATGAGAGCTTGTGGTTCTCAGTATAAGACGGGTTGTTATTTTTCCAATTGATAAGATCAGCTGAGGTGAACAGCAGGTATGTGAAAACATGCCTTTCTACCACGTGGCCGTCCTCATCCACTCCCGTGTACCTCTGCTCTCTCAAAGGCATCTGCACCCAGCCTTGGGTCACAGATGGGCTGCCAGAGGGGGAGTTCCCTCCAGGAAGCGGGCAGCAATGGGCGGAGTTTTTCCACACTCTCTTTTGTCTACTCTGGGGGATTTAGGGGTGTGCAGCTCTGGTGGGGATGCCGAGGCTTCCGGCCCTGGGGCAGGGAGTCCTCAAGGAGGAGGAGGCATTATCGACAAAAACTCTTCTGCCACTGGGTCGACCAAAACCCTGGGAGTTGTCTCTGCCACTGAATCTGCCCGGATCTTGAGATTCTGTGTTTCTCGGCAGCGAGGGGGTGATGGTTTCTGGCAGTCTGTCCCTTGGCCACTAAAACAGTCGCTGCCTGCTCTCTTAGCCAATTCAGAGGGTTTAACACTAACTGCAGCCATGAGTCTATGTATGGAAATTGATCGAGGTATTCTAGCTCGCCGTATATAACCTCATGCCTTACTTTGGAGACAAGGGGCCTGTCTAGGATCCCCTCTGGGGGCCAACCTACCCTAAAAGCTGGCCAATCTTCCCTACATAAAACACTTAATTTATCTGGTGTCGTAGTTGCTTTATAATTCCCACTAAATCCCTTCTTGAAATTTTTCAGCATGGTTTCTAAAGGGGTGGAAGGGCTATGGGAGTGACCCATATTAACATTTCAAAGAAACAATTCCCACAGGTAAGAGAGTGTTAGTTCACTCAGCAGTTCCGGTTCCCACCTAGCAAGATGCCGCATGGAGCACTCTCCAATTTATATTCACTTAAATCCTTTCACAATGCCCAGAGGCTTCTTCACTCAGCCTTCTGTGGCTGTCTCTAATTCTTTTTTTTTTTTTTCTTTTTTCTTTGAGACTGAGTTTCACTGTTGTTACCCAGACTGGAATGCAATGGCACTATCTTGGCTCACCGCAACCTCTGCCTCCTGGGTTCAAGCAATTCTCCTGCCTCAGCCTCCGGAGTAGCTGGGACTACAGGTGCACACCACCATGCCCAGCTAATTTTTGTGTTTTTAGTAGAAACGGGGGTTTCACCTTGTTGACCAGGATGGTCTCGATCACTTGACCTCGTGATCCACCCGCCTTGGCCTCCCAAAGTGCTGGGATTATAGGCGTGAGCCACAGCGCCTGGCCTGTCTCTAATTCTTATAAATTGTTCGACGCATGAGGCCCTTCCTTATGGGCCTGATACCTTTTACGACTGATGGGTCCAGTCAGACACATCTACACACACAGACACACATCCAATCGCTCTCCTTCCTATTCAAAACCATAAGCAAAAAGCTTCCAAGGTTAGTTACAAAGAAGACTACCTTCCAAAGTGCTGATCTGGCACCCGTGGGTGATCAGGCCACGCTTCCACCCAAAATGGGGTGGACTACTTTCCCGGGTTGAATCTTACCAAATTCAATGGTCTGGACTTCCCCAAATACTCATTCCTCCTCGGTGTTCAGCCACTGGGTGGATCCACACTGCAGGGCCTCCCTGCTCCACTCTGGTGAGGCTTTTCCACCGGGCAAATACCTGCCCAGGAGTGCTCTCAGGATGTGTCACCCCAGCAAGCAGGAGTCCCCCTGCAGGGATGCCCCACAGGGCTAGGCAAACCACCTAAGAGACTTTTTCCTGCCATCTGCTATCCGAGACTTGCTTCCCAGCCAATGCACCAAAATGTAGCAGGAGCGGCCATGGGAAACGGATCTCTTAGACACAAAACACAGGAAGAGGGTTTATTTGGCCAGGAGCAAGGTGGCATAGTTGCCCAACAGCCAAGCTCCCCTAATAAAGGAAGGTTCTGTCTTTATATAGGCTTATACTTTAGATGTTACACCTGGAAGAATCTTAGGTTTGTAGCTTAACATATGAAAAGGGTCTCAGTTTACAGTCTCAGGAATGAAAAGGGGAAGTTGCTCTGAGATGCCCGTGTCTCCCTCTTCACGGCAGAGAAAAAGATAATACTACCTATTGTTGACCTATTGTGTGTCTTTACAAATGTGATTAATTTTTTCTTTACAGTAAAAAGAATACTTAGCTGGACGTGGTGGTACACACCTGTCATCCCGGCTCTCAAGAGACTAAGGCAGGAGGATCACCTGAGCCCAGGAGTTCGAGGCTGCAATGAGCTATGATTATGCCCCTGCACTCCAGCCTGGGTGACAGAGTAAGACTCTGTTGCTAAAAAGAAAGAAAGAAGATTATAGGAGAAATTTTGTGCTTTAGTCGAAAATTATATTATGCATGGTCTTGAAGAGGCCCCCCTAGTTATCTGATTCCAATTTTGCTGAAGCTATTTTACCATTCTTTAAGTTGTAGAGAACTGATAGCAACCCAAAATAATTCTTGTCTGTAGACATGCAATTCTCTCCTGTGTAGTGGAGGAGCCACTGACCTCCCTCTTTCCTTCTGAAAACCAGTTTTGCCTCCATCCCATTTCTTTCAATGTTTCTTCTCTATAAATGTGTCTGTTCTTCAGATTCTCTTCTGAACTGGCTACAGCAGCTTCCTGATTCCCTCATAGATTAAGTGAATAGAATAAAATCTTTAACATGTTCACTTTTATGTCTGAGAGTCTCAACTTTATCTTATATTTAGTGGTCTTTTAATAGGGTAAAAGAGAGACAGGCAATATAGGAAAATTGGAATAAAATGAGTGGGAGAGGAAGAGACAAAAGGAAAAAAAAAGGCCATTTGATTGCAAAGTTTGAGAAAATAAATGAGTTACAAGTCAGGTCTTCTGAAGGATTCAACTTAATATAATTTTTTATTCTGTCACATGTTGAGTTGTGGCATTCGTGTAATTGGGGAAATAGACTTAAAAATAAAGTTTTCTCCCAACCCAGAACATCTCTCCACAAAGGAAGTGAAAGAAAATAATAAGCTTATTATTGAAGAAGCATTAAACCAGAAAGTGACACACATCCCAAGCAATACACCAAAAGATTGCAAAGCCAGAAAGAAATCTCACCCTTTCATACAGCCAGGCAGACGCAATCCGTTAAACATGTGTTCTCAAGAGCAATAATCATCAGTCCAAGAAAGAGGAGTTGACAGCACCTTTTTTTTTTTTTTTGAGACAGAGTCTCACTCTGTCACCAGGCTGGTGTGCAGTGGTGCAACATCTCGGCTCGCTGCTACCTCCACCTCCCAGGTTCAAGTAGGTGGGACTACAGGTGCCCGCCACCATGACTGGCTAATTTTTGTATTTTTAGTGGAGACGGGTTTCACCATGTTGGCCAGGGTGGTCTCGATCTCTTGACCTGGTAATCCACCCGCCTCAGCCTCCCAAAGTGATGGGATTACAGGCATGAGCCACCATGCCCAGCTGACAGCATCATTTATAACACATTGTTCATCCTAAATTCAGCTGGCAATGGGGGTGACCACCTGTGTTAGTTACTTGGTTTTATACAAAGGAAAAAGAAACTGCTGCTATCTTCTTGGCAGCAGGTAGTTTTGCCACTGAGTGCCAGTCACCTGCTGAAGCTAGGCTCCTACATGCTCACAGAAACTGCGACACAAGGACACGATTTTCCCTGGATGTTTACATTCTTAAGAGATGGCTCAGTGGGGCTTGGTGGCTCACGCCCGTAATCCTAGCACATTGGGAGACTGAGGCAGGCGGATCATGAAGTCGGGAGTTAGAGACCGGCCTGTTCAAGTTTTGCCAACATGGTGAAATCCCATCTCTACTAAAAATGCAAAAAGTAGCTGGGTGTAGTGGCGCACACCTGTAGTCCCAGCTACTCGGGAAGCTGAGGCAGGAGAATCATTTGAACCAGGGAGGTGGAGGTTGCAGTGAGCCAAGATTGCACCATTGCACTCCAGCCTGGGCAACAGAGCGAGACTCTGCATCAAACAAAACAAAACAAAAAACAGATGGCTCCCAGGTCCTTTAGAAAGATGTTCCTGGGTTGGGCCGGGCGCGGTGGCTCAAGCCTGTAATCCCAGCACTTTGGGAGGCTGAGGCGGGTGGATCACGAGGTCATGAGATCGAGACCAACCTGGTCAAAATGGTGAAACCCCGTCTCTACTAAAGATACAAAAAAATTAGCTGGGCATGGTGTCGTGTGCCTGTAATCCCAGCTACTTGGGAGGCTGAGGCAGGAGAATT
>JAPYYA010000104.1:0-23508 GCA_028533165.1 Leontopithecus rosalia | reverse complement strand
GAAAGGTCTTACAAATTGCTGCAAACACACACCACTTTAACTCTGTAAGTTGAACGCACACATGGAAGACCATTCAGTTAGGTTGCTCCGTTTAGGGTTCAGAAGCAGATATTTCCCAATACAGCGTGTACTCCCATTCACTCTGGAATATCAATTCGCAGCTCCCAAAAGCAACGCGTTTCAAACTCTCTGAATCTACAGCGTGATTCAAATCCCCGGCTGGAACGAACACACAGCAGAGCAGTTGGAAGCATACGTTTCTTCTGTGTTTTAGAGCAAGATTCAGCGCTGTTTCTTCAATGCTTGGATTTGGCTGGAAAGAGCCGTTTTCTGCTTGTCTACAGAAAGGGCTTACAAACTGCTGCAAACACACACCACTTTAACTTCGTAAGTTGAACGCACACATGGAAGACCATTCTGTTAGGTTGCTCCGTTTTGGGTTTAGAGGCAGATATTTCTCAATAGGGCCTGTACTCCCCTTCACTCTGGAATATCAAGGCGCAGCTCCCAGAAACAACGCGTTTCTAACTCTCTGAATCTAAAGGGAGATTTAACACCCCGGCTGGAATGAACACACAGCAGAGCAGTTGGAAGCATACATTTCTTCTCTGTTTTAGAGCGAGATTCAACGATGTTTCTTCAATGCTTGGATTTGGCTGGAAATAGCCGTTTTCTTCTTCTCTACAGAAAGGGCTTACAAACTGCTGCAAACACACACCACTTTAACTCTATACGTTGAACGCACACATTTAAGATCCTTCTGTTAGGTTTCTCCGTTTTGGGTTTAGAAACAGATGTTTCTGAATACTGCGTGTACTCCCATTCACTCCGGAATATCAAGGCCCAGCTCCGAGATGCATCGCGTTTCTAACTCTCTGAATCTAAAGGGAGATTCACCTCCCCGGCTGGAACGACGTCACAGCAGAGCAGTTTGAAGCGTATGTCTTTTCTGCTTTTTAGAGCGAGATTCAGCGGTGTTTCTTCAATGCTTGGATTCGGCTGGAAATAGCCGTTTTCTGCTTCTCTACAGAAAGGGCTTGCAAAATGCTGCAAACACACACCACGTTAACTCTGTAAGTTGAACCCACACATATAACACCATTCTGTTAGGTTGCTTCGTTTTGAGTATAGAAGCAGATATTTCTCAATACAGCGTGTACTCCCATTCAGTCTGGAATATCAAGGCACAGCTCCCAGAAGCAACGCTTTTTGTACTCTCTGAATGTAAAGGGAGATTCAACTCCCCGGCTTGAAGAAACACACAGTAGCGCAGTTTGAAGGATACTTTTCCCCTGGGTTTTAGAGCGAGATTCCGCGTTATTTTTTTAATGCTTGGTTTTGGCTGGAAACAGCCCTTTTCTGCTTCTCTACAGAAAGGGCTTACAAACTGCTGCAAACGCACACCACTTTAACTGTGTAAGTTGAACGCAGACTTTGAAAACCATTCTGTTAGGTTGCTCCGTTTTTGGTTTAGAAGCAGATATTTCTCAATACAGCGTGTACTCCCATTCACTCTGGAATATCAAGGCACAGCTCCCAGAAAAAACGCGTTTTTTACTCTCTGAATCCAAAGGGAGATTCAACTCCCCGGCTTGAACGAACACGCAGCAGAGCAGTTTGAATGATACGTTTCTTCTGGGTTTTAGAGCAAGATTCAGCGCTATTTATTCAATGCTTCCTTTGTGCTGGAAACAGCCGTTTTCTGCTTCTCTACAGAAAGGGCTTACAAACTGCTGCAAACACACACCACTTTAGCTCTCTAAGTTGGACGCACACATTGAAGACCATTCTGTTAGGTTCCTCCGGTTTGGGTTTAGAAGCAGATATTTCTCAATACAGCGTGTACTCCCATTCAGTCTGGAATATCTAGGCACAGCTCCCAGAAGCAACGCGTTTTGTACTCTCTGAATCTAATGGGAGATTCAACTCCCGGATTGAAGTAACACACAGCAGAGCAGTTTGAAGGATACGTTTCTTCTGGGTTTTAGAGAGAGATTCAGCGCTGTTTTTTCAATGCTTGGTTTGGCTGGAAATAGCCGTTTTCTGCTTCTCCACAGAAAGGGCTTACAAACTGCTGCAAACACACACCACTTTAGCTCTGTAAGTTGAACGCACACATTGAGGATTATTCTGTTAGGTTACTCCGTTTTTGGTTTAGAAGCAGATATTTCTCAATACAGCCTGTACTACTATTCACTCTGGAATATGAAGACACAGCTCCCAGAAGCAACGCGTTTCTAACTCTCTGAATCTAAAGGGAGATTCAACTTCCAGGCTTTAACGAAGACATAGCAGAGCATTTTGTAGGATATGTTTCCTCTGGATTTTAGAGCGAGATTCAGCTCTATTTCTTCAATGCTTCGTTTTGGCTTGAAACAGCCGCTCTCTGCTTCTCTACAGAAAGAGATTACAAACTGCTCCAAACACACCCCACTTGAACTGTGTAAGCTGAATGCACAGACTGAAAACCATTTTGTTAGGTTGCTCCATTTTGGGTTTAGAAGCAGATATTTCTCAATACATCGTGTACTGCCATTCGCTCTGGAATATCAAGGCACAGCTCCCAAAAGCAACACGTTTTGTACTCTCTGAATCTAAAGGGAGATTCAACTCCCCGGCTTAAAAGAACACACATCAGAGCTGTTTGAAGGATACGTTTCTTCTGGGTTTTGGCCCGAGATTCAGCGCTATTTCTTCAATGCTTTGTTTTGGCTGGAAACAGCCGTATTCTGCTTCATTACAGAAAGGGCTTACAAACTGCGGCAAACACACACCGCTTTCACTCTGTAAGTTGAACCCGCACATTGGAGACCATTCTGTTAGGTTGTTCTTGTTTGGGTTTAGAAGCAGATAATTCTCAATACAGCTTGTACTCCCATTCAGTCTGGAATATCAAGGCACAGCTCCCAGAGGCAACGCGTTTTGTAATCTCTGAATCTAAAGGGAGATTCAACTTCCCGGCTTGAACGAAGACACAGCAGATCAGTATGAAGCATACGTTTCTTCGGGGTTGTAGAGCGAGATTCAGCGCTATTTCTTCAGTGATTGATTTTGGCTGGAAATAGCCGTTTTCTGCTTCTCTACAGAAAGGGCTTACAAACTGCTGCAAACACACACCACTTTAACTCTGTACGTTGAACGCACACTTTGAAGACCATTCTGTTAGGTTGCTCCGTTTTGGGTTTAGAAGCAGATATTTCTCAGTACAGCGTGTAATCCCACTCACTCTGGAATATCAGGGCACAGCTCCCAGACCCAACCCGTTCTTGTACTCTCGGAATGTAAAGAAAGATTTAACTGCCCGGCTTGAATGAACACAAAGCAGAGCAGTTTGAAGGATACGTTTCTTCTGGGTTTTAGAGCGAGTTTCAGCGGTATTTCTTCAATGCTTGGTTTTGGCTGGAAATAGTCGTTTTCAGCTTCTCTACAGAAAGGGCTCACAAACTGCTGAAAACACACACCACGTTAACTCTGTAAGTTGAACGCAAACATTGAAGACCATTCTGTTAGGTTGATCCGTTTTGGGTTTAGAAGCAGATATTTCTCAATACAGCGTTTACTCAAATTCACTCTGTAATATCAAGGCACAGCTCCCCGAAGCAACGCGTTTTGTACTCTCTGAATCTAAAGGGAGATTCAACTCCATGGCTTGAAAGAACGCACAGCAGAGCAGTTTGAAGGATGCGTTTCTTCTGGGTTTTCCAGCGAGATTCATCGCTATTTCTTCAATGCTTGGATTTGGCTGGAAATAGCCCTTTTCTGCTTCTCTACAGAAAGGGCTTACAAACTGCTGCAAACACACCCCACTTTAACTCTGTAAGTTGAACGCACACATTGAAGACCATTCTGTTAGGTTGCTCTGTTTTGGGTTTAGAAGCAGATATTTCTCAATACAGCGTGTATTCCCATTTACTCTGGAATATGAAGGCACAGCTCCCACAAGCAACGCGTATTGTACTCCCTGAATCTAAAGCGAGATTCAACTCTCAAGCTTCAACTAACACACAGCAGAGCAGTTTTAAGAATACGTTTCTTCTGGGTTTTAGAGCGAGATTCAGCGCTATTTCTTCAATGCTGGGTTTTTCCTGGAAATACCCGTTTTGTGCCTCTCTACAGAAAGGGCTCAAAAACGGCTGCAAACCCACGCGACTTTAACTCTGTAAGTTGAACGCACACATTGTACACCATTCTATTAGGTTGCTCCGTTTTGGGTTTAGAAACAGATATTTCTCAATACAGCGTGTACTCCCATTCACTCTGAAATAATAAGGCACAGCTCCCAAATGCAACCCGTTTTTGAATCTCTGCATCTAAAGGGTGATTACTCTTTTTGACTTGAACAAACACATGGCAGAGAAGTTTGAAGGATATGTTTCTTCTGGGTTTTAGAGAGAGATTCAGCGCTATTTCTTAAATGCTTGGTTTTGGCTGAAAATAGCCGTTTTCTGCTTCTCTACAGAAAGGGCTCACAATCTGCTGCAAACACACAGCACTTTAACTATGTAAGTTGAACGCACACATTGAAGACCATTCTGATAGGTTGATCCGTTTTGGGTTTAGAAGCAGATATTTCTCAATACAGCGTGCACTCAAATTAATTCTGGAATATCAAGGCACAGATCCCAGAAGCAACGCGTTTTGTACTCTCTGAGTCTAAAGGGAGATTCAACTCCATGGCTTGAACGAACGCACCGCAGAGCAGTTGGAAGGATGCGTTTCTTCTGTGTTTTACAGCGAGATTCAGCGTTATTTCTTCAATGCTTGGATTTGGGTTGAAATAGCCGTTTTCTGCTTTTCTACGGAAAGGACTTACAAACTGCTGCAAACACACAGCACTTTAACTCTGCAAGTTGAACGCACTCATTGAAGACCATTCTGTTAGGTTGCTCCGTTTTGGGTTTAGAAGCAGATATTTCCCAATACAGCTTGTACTCCCATTCACTCTGGAATATCAACGCACAGCTCCCAGACCCAACGCGGTTTTGTACTCTCGGAATCTAAAGGGAGATTCAACAGCCCGGCTTGAACGAACACACAGCAGCGCAGTTGGAAGGATACGTTTCTTCTGTGTTTTCCAGCGAGATTCATCGCTATTTCTTCAAGGCTTGGTATTGGCTGGAAATAGTCGTTTTCTGCTTCTCTACAGAAAGGGCTTACAAACTGCTGCAAACACACACCACTTTAACTCTGTACGTTGAACGCACACATTGAAGACCATTCTGTTAGGTTGCTCCATTTTGGGTTTAGAAGCAGATATTTCTCAATACAGCGTGTACTCCCATTCACTCTGGAATATCAAGGCACAGCTCCCAGAAGCAACTGTTTTATATTCTCTGAATCTAAAGGGATATTCACCTCACCGGCTTGAAGGAACACACAGCTGAGCAGTTTGAAGGATACGTTTCTTCAGGGTTTTAGGGCGAGATTCAGCGCTATTTCTTCAATGCTTGGTTTTGGCTGGAAATAGCCGTTTTCTGCTTCTCTAGAGAAAGGGCTTACAAACTGCTGCAAACACACACCAGTTTAACTCTGTGTGTTGAACGCACACATTGAACACCATTCTATTAGGTCGCTCCGTTTTGGCTTTAGAAGCCGATATTTCTCAATGTAAAATTTACTCCCATTCACTCTGGAATATCAAGGCACAGCGCCCAGAAGCAACGCGTTTTGTCCTCTCTGAATCAAAAGGGAGATTCAACTCCCTGGCTTGAACGAACACAGAGCAGAGCAGTTTGAAGGATACGTTTCTTTTGTGTTTTAGAACGAGATTCAGCGCTATTTCTTAAAGGCTTGGTTTTGGCTGGATAGCCGTTTTCTACTTCTCTACAGAAAGTTGTTACAAACTTCTGCAAACACACACCACTTTAATTCAGTAAGTTGAACGCACAGATTGAAGACCATTCTGTTCCGTTGCTCCGTTTTGGGCTTAGAAGCAGATAGTTCTCAATACAGCGTGTACTCCCATTTACTCTGGAATATCAAAGCGCTGCTCCCAGAAGCAACGCGTTTCTAACTCTCTGAATCTAAAGGGAGATTCAACTTTCTGGCTTGAACGAACACACAGCAGAGCAGTTTGAAGGATTCGTTTCTTTTTTGTTTTACAGCGAGATTCAGTGCTATTTCTTAAAAGCTTGGATTTGGATCGAAATACCCGTTTTCTGCTTCTCTACAGTAACGGATTACAAACTGCTGCAAACACACCCCACTTTAACTCTGTACGTTGAACGCACATATTGAATACCATTCTGTTTGGTTGCTCTGTTTTGGGTTAAGAAGCAGATATTTCTCAATACAGCGTGTACTACCATTCACTCTGGAATATCAAAGTGCAGCTCCCAGAAGAAACGGGTTTCTAACTCTCTGAATCTAAAGAAAGATTCAACTTCCCGGCTTAAACGAACACACTACAAAGCAGTTTGGAGTACTCATTTCTTCTGGGTTTTAGAGCAAGATTCAGCGCTTTTGCTAAAATGCTTCGATTTGGCTGGAAATACCCGTTTCCTGCTTCTTTACAGAAAGGGCTTAGAAACTGCTGCAAACACACAGCACTTTAACTGTGTAAGTTGAACGCACACATTGAAGACCGTTCTGTTAGGTTGCTCCGTTTTGGGTTTAGAAGCAGATATTTCTCATTACAGCGTGTACTCCCGTTCACTCTGGAATATTAAAGCGCATCTCCCAGAATAAACGCGTTTCTAACTCTCTGAATCTAAAGGGAGGATTCAACTTCCCGGCTTGAACAAACACACAGCAGAACAGTTTGAAGGATACGTTTCTTCTGTGTTTTAGAACGAGATTCAGCGGTATTTCTTAAATGCTTCGATTTGGCTGGAAATACCCATTTTGTGCTTCTCTACAGAAATGGCTTACAAACTGTGGCAAACACACCCCACTTTAGATATGTAAGTTGAACGCCCACACTGAAGACCATTCTTCTAGGTTATTCCGTTTTGGGTTTAGAGTCAGATATTTCTCAATTCAGCGTGTACTGCCATTCACTCTGGAATATCAAAGCGCAGCTCCCAGAAGCAAGGCCTTTCTATCTCTCTGAATCTAAAGGAAGATTGAACTCCCCGGCTTGAACGAACACACAGCAGAGCAGTTTGTAGGATACGTTTCTTCTGTGTTTTAAAGCGAGATTCAGCGCTTTTTCCTAAATGCTTGGATTTGGCTGAAAATACCCGTTTCCTGCTTCTCTACAGAAAGGGCTTACAAACTGCTGGAAAAACACACACCAGTTTAACTCTGTAAGTTAAACGCACAAATGGAAGACCATTCTGTTAGGTTCCTCCCTTTTGGGTTTAGAAGCAGATATTTCTCAATACAGCGTTTACTCCCATTCACTCTGGAATATCAATGCGCAGCTTCCAGAAGAAACGCATTTCTATCTCTCTAAATCTAAAGGAATATTCAACTCCCCGGCTTGAACAAACACACAGCAGAGCAGTTTGAAGGATACGTTTCTTCTGTGTTTAAGAGAGAGAATCATCACTATTTTTTAAATGCTTGGATTTGGCTGTATATAGGAGTTTTCTGCTTATGTACAGAAAGGGCTTACAATCTGCTGCACACACACACCACTTTAACTCTGTAAGTTGAACGCAAACATTGAAGACCATTCTGTTCGGTTGATCCGTTTTCGGTTTGGAAGCTGATATTTCTCAATACAGCGTGTACTCCCATTCACACTGGAATATCAAAGCGCAGCTCCGAGACACAACACGTTTCTAACTCTCTGAATCTTAAGAGAGATTCTACTTTCTGGCTTGAACGAACACACAGCAGAGCAGTTTGAAGGATTCGTTTTTTTGTGTTTTAGAGCGAGATTCAGCGCTATTTCTTAACAGCTTGGAATTGACTGGAAATACCCGTTTTCTGCTTCTCTACAGAAACGGCTTACAAACTGCTGCAAACACACACTTTAACTCTGTAAGTTAAACGCACATATTGAAGACCATTCTGTTCGGTTGCTCCATTTTGCTTTAAGAAGCAGATATTTCTCAATGCAGCGTGTACTCCCATTCACTCTGAAATATAAAAACGCAGCTCTGAGAGGACATGCTTTCTAACTCTCTGAATCTAAAGGTAGATTCAGCTCTCCTAGTTGAACGAACGCCCAGCAGAGCAGTTTGACAACTGCGTTTCTTCTGTGTTTCAAGGCGAGATTTAGCGCTATTTCTTTAATGCTTGTATTTGAGTCAAAATGTCCGTTTTCTGCTTCTCTACATAAAGGGATTTCAAAGTGCTGCAAACACACATCAGTTTAACTCTGGAAGTTGAACGCACACATTGAAGATTATTCTGTTAGGTTGTCTGTTTTGCTTTTAGAAGCAGATATTTGTCAATACAGAGTGTACTCCCATTCACTCTGGAATATCAAAAGGCAGCTCCCAGAAGAAACGCATTTCTAACTCTGTGAATCTAAAAATAGATTCAACTCTCCTAGTTGAACGAACGCCCAGCAGAGCAGATTGATAGCTGCATTTCCTCTGTGTTTCAGAGCGAGTTTTAGCGCTGTTTCTTAAATTCTTGGATTTGGCTGAAAATACCCGTTTTCTGCTTCTTTACACAAAGGGTTTACAAAGTGCTGCAAACACAGATCAGTTTACCTTTTTACGTTGAACGCACACATTGAAGACCATTGTGTTAGGTTGCTCCGTTTTGCTTTTAGAAGCAGATATTTCTCAATACAGCGTGTACTCCCATTCACTCTGGAATATCAAAAGGCAGCTCCCAGAAGAAACGCGTTTGTAACTCTCTGAATCTAAAGGTAAACTCAAGTATCTTAGTTGAACGAACACCCAGCCGAGCAGTTTGACCACTGAGTTTCTTCTTTTTTTCATAGGGAGATTTAGCGTGATTTCTTAAATGCTTGGATTTGGCTGGAAATACCCGTTTTCTGCTTGTCTACTGAAAGGGTTTACAGAGTGCTGCAAACACACATCAGTTTAACTCTTTAAGTTGAACGCACACATTGAAGACCATTCTGTTAGGTTGCTCCGTTTTGCTTTTAGAAGCAGATATTTCTCAATACAACGTGTACTCCCATTCACTCTGGAATATGAAAAGGCAGCTCCCAGAAGAAACGCATTTCTAACTCTCTGAATCTAAAGGAAGATTCAACTCTCCTAGTTTAACGAACGTGCAGCAGAGCAGTTTGACCACTGCGTTTGTTCTGTGTTTCAGAGCGAGTTAGAGCGCTATTACTTAAATACATGGATTTGGCTGAAAATACCCGTTTTCTGCTTCTCTACAGAAAGGGTTTACAAAGTGCTGCAAACACACATCAGTTTAACTCTGTAAGTTGAACGGACATATTGAAGAGTATTCTGTTAGGTTGCTCCTTTTGCTTGTAAAAGCAGATATGTCTCAATGCAGCGTGTACTCCCATTCACTCTGAAATATCAAAAGGTAGCTCCCAGAAGAAACGCGTTTCTCTCTGAATATAAAGGTACATTCACCTCTCCTACTTGAACGAACGCCCAGCAGAGCAGTTTGACAACTGCGTTTCTTCTATGTTTCAGAGCGAGATATAGCGCTATTTCTTAAATGCCTGGATTTGGCTGGAAATTCAGGTTTTCTGCTTCTCTACATAAAGGGTTCAGAAAGTGCTGCAAACACACATCACTTTAACTCTAGAAGTTGAACGAACACATTGAAGACTATTCTGTTAGGTTGCTCCGTTTTGCTTTTAGAAGCAGATATTTCTCAATACAGTGTGTCCTCTTATTCACTCCGGAATATCAAAAGGCAGCTCCCAGAACAAACGCGTTTCTAACTCTCTGAATCTAAAGGTAGATTCAACATTTTTAGTTGAACGAACGCCCAGGAGGGCAGTTTGACAACTGCGTTTCTTCTGTGTTTCAAGGCGAGATTTAGCGCTGTTTCTTAAATGCTTGTATTTGGGTGGATATTCCCGTTTTCTGCTTCTCTACATAAAGGGTTTGCAAAGTGCTGCAAACACACATCAGTTTAACCTTGGAAGTTGAACGCACACATTGAAGACCATTCTGTTAGGTTGTTCCGTTTTGCTTTTAGAAGTAGATATTTCTCAATACAGCGTGTACTCCCATTCCCTCTGGAATATCAAAAGGAAGCTCCCAGAAGAAACGCATTTCTAACTCTGTGAATCTAAAAATAGATTCAATTCTTTTACTTGAACGAACGCCCAGCAGAGCAGTTTGACCACTGCGTTTTTTCTGTGTTTCAGAGCGAGATTTAGCGCTATTTTTTAAATGCTTGGATTTGGCTGGAAATACCCGTTTTCTGCTTCTCTACAGAAAAAGTTTACAAAGTGATGCAAACACAGATCAGTTTACCTCTTTGAGTTGAACGCACAAATTGAACACCATTCTGTTAAGTTGCTCCGTTTTGCTTTTAGAAGCAAATATTTCTCAATACAGCGTGTACTCCCATTCACTCTGGAATATCAAAAGGCAGCTCCCAGAAGAAACGCGTTTGTACCTCTGATTCTAAAGGTAGATTCCAGTCTCCTAGTTCAACGAACGCCCAGCAGAGCAGTTTGACAACTGCGTTTCTTCTGTGTTTCAGAGCGAGCTTTTGCGCTATTTCTTTAATGCTTGGATTTGGCTGGAAATACTTGTTTTCTGCTTCTCTACAGAAAGGGTTTACAAAGTGCTGCAAATACACATCAGTTTAACTCTGTAAGTTGAACGCACACCTTGAAGGCCATTCTGTTAGGTTGCTCCGTTTTGCTTTTAGAAGCAGATATTTCTCAATACAGTGTGTCCTCTTATTCACTCTGGAATATCAAAAGGCAGCTCCCAGAAGAAACGCGTTTCTAACTCTCTGAATCTAAAGGTAGATTCAACTCTTTTAGTTGAACGAACGCCCAGTAGAGCAGTTTGACAACTGCGTTTCTTCTGTGTTTCAGAGCGAGATTTAGCGCTATTTCTTAAATGCTTGGATTTGGCTGGAAATACTTGTTTTCTGCTTCTCTACAGAAAGGGTTTACAAAGTGCTGCAAACACACATCAGTTTAACTCTTTAAGTTGAAGGCACACATTGAAGACCATTCTGTTAGGTTGCTCCGTTTTGCTTTTAGAAGCAGATATTTCTCAATGCAGCGTGTACTCCCAATCACTCTGTTATGTCAAAAGGCAGCTCCCAGAAGAAACGCGTTTCTAACTCTCTGAATCTAAAGGTAGATTCAACTCTCCTAGTTGAACGAATGCCCTGCAGAGCAGTTTGACAACTGCGTTTCTTCTGCGTTTCAAAACGAGATTTAGCGCTATTTCTTAAATGCTTGGATTTTGGTGGAAATTCTCATTTTCTGCTTCTCTACATTATGGGTTTGCAAAGTGCTGCAAAGACACATCAGTTTACCTCTGTAAGTTGATCGCACACATTGAAGACCATTCTGTTAAGTTACTCCGTTTTGCTTTTAGAAGCATATATTTCTCAATATATTGTGTACTCACATTCACTCCGGAATATCAAAACGCAGCTCCCAGAGGAAACGCGTTTCTAATTCTCTGACTCTGACGATAGATTCAACTTTCCTATTTAAACGAACCCTCAGCAGAGTAGTTTGACAACTGCGTTTCAGCTGTGTTTCAGAGCGAGATTTAGCGCTATTTCTTAAATGCTTGGATTTGGCTGGAAATACCCATTTTCTGCTTCTCTACAGAAAGGGTTTACAAAGTGATGTAAACACATATCAGTTTAACTCTGTAATTGAACGCACATTTTAAAGACCATTCTGTTAGGTTGCTCCGTTTTGCTTTTAGAGGGAGATATTTCTCAATACAGCATGTACTCCCCTTCACTTTGGAATATCAAAACGCAGCTCCCAGAAGAAACGCGTTTCTAACTCTCTGAATCTAAAGGTAGATTCAACTCTCGTAGTTGAATGAAGGCCCAGCAGAGCAGTTTGAAAACTGCGTTTCTTCCGTGTTTCAGAGCGAGATTTTGCACTATTTCTAAAATGCTTTCATTTGGCTAGAAATATCGTTTTCTGCTTCTCTTCAGAAAGGGTTTACAAAGTGCTGCAAACACACATCAGTTTAACTCTGTACGTTGAACGCAAGCATTGAAGACCATTCTGTTAGGTTGCTCCGTTTTGCTTTTAGAAGCAGATATTTCTCAATACAGCGTGTACTCTTATTCACTCTGGAATATCAAAATACAGCTCCCAGAAGACACGCTATTCTAACTCTCTGTATCTAAAGGTAGATTCAATTCAGAGAAATATTCAACTCAGAGAAATATCTGCTTCTAAAGGCAAAACGGAGTAACCTGACAGAATGGTCTTCAATGTGTGCGTTTAACTGACAGAGTTAAACTGATGTGTGCTTGCAGCACTTTGTAAATCCTTTCTGTAGAGAAGCAGAAAACGGGTATTTCCAGCCCAATCCAAGGATTTAACAAATAGCTCTAAATCTCGTTCTGAAACACAGAAGAAACGCAGTTGTCAAACAACTCCGCTGGACGTTCGTTCAACCAGGAGAGTTGAATCTACCTTTTGATTCAGAAGGTTAGAAACACGTTTCTTCTGAAAGCTGCGTTTTGATATTCCAGAATGAATGGGAATACACGCTCTATTGAGAAATGTCTGTTTCTAAAAGCAAAACGGAGCATCCTAACAGAATGGTCTTCAATGTGTGCTTTCAACTTACGGAGTTAAACTGATGTGTGTTTGAAGCACTTTTTAAACCCTTTTATGCAGAGTGGCAGAAAACTGGTATTTCCAGCCAAATTTAAGCATTTATGAAATAGCGATAAATCTCGTTGTGAAACACAGAAGAAACGCAGTTTTCAAACTGCTCTGCTTGGCGTTCGTTCAACTAGGAGAGTTGAATCTACCTTTAGATTCAGAGAGTTAGAAACATGTTTCTTCTGGGAGCTGCGTTTTGATATTCCAGTGTGAATGAGAGTACACGCTGTTTTGAGAAATATCTGCTTCTAAAAGCAAAACGGAGCAATGTAAGAGAATGGTCTCCAATGTGTGCTTTCAACTTACAGAGTAAAACTGATGTGGGTTTGCAGCACTTTGTAAACCCTTTCCGTAGAGAAGCAGAAAACTTGTATTTCCTGCCAAATCCAAGCATTTAAGAAATAGCGCTGAATCTCGGTCTAAAACACGAAAGAAATGCAGTTGTCTAACTGCTCTGCTGGACGTTCGTTCAAGTAGGAGAGTTGAATCTACCTTTAGATTCAGAGGGTTAGAATCGCGTTTCTTCTGGGAACTGCGTGTTGACATTCCAGAGTGAATGGTTGTACTCACTGTATTGAGAAATATCTGCTTCTAAAAGCAAAACGGAGCAACCTAAGAGAATGGTTTTCAATGTGTACATTCAACTTACAGAGTTAAGCTGATAGGTGTTTTCAGCACTTTGTAAACTTTTTCTGTAGACAAGCAGAAAACGGGTATTTCCAGGCAAATCCAAGCATTTAAGAAATTGCGCTAAATCTTGCACTGAAACACAGAAGAAACGCAGTTTTCAAACTGCTCTGCTGTGCGTTCGTTCAACTAGGAGAGTTGAATCTACCTTTAGATTCAGAGTTAGAAACGTGTTTCTTCTGGGAGCTGCGTTTTGATATTCCGTGTGAATGGTAGTACACGCTGTATTGAGAAATATCTGCTTCTAAAAGCAAAACGGAGCAACCTAACAGAATGGTCTCCAATGTGTGCTTTCAAACTACAGAGTAAAACTGATGTGTTTTTGCAGCACTTTGTAAACCCTTTCTGTAGATTAGTGGAAAACGGGTATTTCCCCCCAAATCCAAGCATTTAAGAAATAGCGCTAAATCTCACTCTGAAACACAGAAGAAACATAGTTGTCTAACTGTTCTGCTGTACTTTCGTTCAACTTGGAGAGTTGAATCTATCTTTAGATTCAGAGTGTTAGAATCGCGTTTCTTCTGGGAGCTGCGTTTTGATATTCCAGAGTGAATGGGAGTACACGCTGTATTGAGAAATATCTCCTTCTAAAAGCAAAATGGAGCAACCTAACAGAATGGTTTTGAATGTGTGCGTTCAACTTACAGAGTTAAACTGATTTGTGTTTGCAGCGCTTTGTAAATCCTTTCTGTAGAGAAGCAGAAAACGGGTATTTCCAGCCAAATCCAAGCATTTAAGAAATAGAGCTAAATCTTGCTCTGAAGCACAGAAGAAATGCAGTTTTCAAACCGCTCTTCTGTGCATTCATTCAACTAGGAGATTTGAATTTACCTTTAGTTTCAGAGGGTTAGAAACTCATTTCTTCTGGGAGCTGCGTTTTGATATTCCAGAGTGAATGTGAGTACATGCTGTATTGAGAAATATCTTCTTCTAAAAGCAAACGGAGCAACCTAACAAAATAGTCTTCAAGTGTGCGTTCAACTTACAAAGTTAAACTGACGTGTTTGCAGCACTTTTTAAACCCTTTCTGTAGAGAATCAGAAAACAGCTATTTATTGCCAAATCCAGGCATTAAAAAAATAGCTCTATATCTCGCTCTGAAACATAGAAGAAACTTATCTTTCAATCTGCTCTGCCTAGATTTCTCTCCGCTAGGACAACTGAATCTACCTTTAGTTTCATAGAGTTAGAAACACGTTTCTTCTTGGATCTGCTTTTTAATATTCTACTGTGAATGGGAATACACGCTGTATTGAGAAATACTTGCTTCTAAAAGCAAAACGGAACAATGTAACAGAATGTTCTTTAATGTGTGCGTTCAACTTACATAGTTAATCTGATGTATTTTGCAGCTGTTTGTAACCTCTTTCTGTAGAGAAGCAGAAAACGGGTATTTTTAGCCAAATCTATGCATTTAAGAAATAGCGCTAAATCTCGCTCTGAAACACAGAAGAAACATATCCCTCAAACTGCTCTGCTTTGGTTTTGTTTAACTAGGAAAGTTTAATCTACCTTTGGATTCAGAGAGTTTGAAACGCGTTTCTTCTTGGGGCTGAGTTTAATATTCCAGAGTGAATTGGGAGTACACACTGTATTGATAAAGATCTGCTTCTTAAAGCAAGACGGAACTACCTAACAGAATGGTCTTCAATATGTGCATTCTACTTACATAGTTAAACTGATGCGTGTTTGCAGCGTGTTTTAAACCCTTTTTGTAGAGAAGTAGAAAACGGGTCTCTCCAGCCAAATCCAAACACTTCAGAAATAGCGTCAAGTCTCCTTCTGAAACACAGAAAAAAGAATTTCTCTGCTGTGTGTTGGTTTTACTAGGAGATTTGTATCCACTTTTACATTCAGAGAGTTAGTAACACGTTTTTTTCTAGGAGCTGCGTCTTAATATTTCTGAGTGAATGGGTGTACACGCTGTAATGAGACATATCTGCTTCGAAATCCAAAGGGCAACTTCTGAACAGAATGGTCCCCAACGTGTGCATTCATCTTACAGAGTTAAATTTATGTGTGTTTGTAGCGATTTGTAAACCGTTTCTGTAGAGAAGCAGAAACGTGTATCTCCAGCCATATCCAAGCATTTAAGATATTGCGCTAAATCTCCCTCTATAACACACAAGAAACCGATCTTTCGAACGGCTCTGCTGTGTGTTGGTTCAACTAGGATATTTGAATCTTCGTTTATATTCAGAGAGTTAGAAACACGTTTCTTCTAGGAGGTGCATGTTTATATTCCAGAGTGAATCGGAGTACACGCTGTAATGAGAAAGATCTGATTCTAAAACCAAAATGCAGCTACCGAAGAGAATGGTTTTTAATATGTGCATTCAACTTACAGAGTTAAACTGATGTGGGTTCGCAGCAGTTTGTAAACCCTTTCTGTAGAGAAGCAGAAAATGGGTATTTCCAGTCATATCCAAGCATTTATGAAATGGCACTAATTCTCCCTCTAAAACACAGAGCAAACGAATCCTTCAAACTTCACTGCTATGTGTTGTTTCAACTAGGAGAGTTGAATCCTCGTTTATATTCATTGAGTTAGAAAGACGTTTATTCTTGGACCTGCATGTTGATATACCAGAGTGAATGGGAGTACACGCTGCAATGAGAAATATTTGCTTCAAAAACCAAAACGCAGCGACATAAAAGAATGGTCTTCAATGTGTTCATTCAACTTACAGAGTTAAACTAATGTTGGTTGGCAGCGTTTTGTAAACCCTTTCTGTAGAGAAGCAGAAAACGGGTATTTCCAGCCAAATCCAAGCATTTAAGAAATATCGCTATATCTCCCTCTAAAACACAGAGGAGACAAATGCTTCAAACTGCTCTGCTGTGTGTGGATTCAGGTAGGAATGTTGAATCCCCATTTAGATTCTGAGAGTTAGAAATACGTTTCTTTTATGAACTGTGTCTTGATATTTCAGAGGGAATGGGAGTACTCGCTGTAATGAGAAATATCTGCTTCTAAAACCAAAACGCAGCTACCTAACGGAATGGTCTTCAACGTGTGCATTCAACTTACAGAGGTAAACTCACGGGAGTTTTCAGCGGTTTGTAAACCCTTTCTGTAGAGAAGCAGAAGACGGGTATTTCTAACCAAATCCAAGCATTTAAGAAATAGTGCTAAATCTCCCTCTAAAACACAGAAGAAAGAAATTCTTCGAACTGCTCTGCTGTGCATTGGTTTAATTAGCAGAGTTGGATCCACATTTAGATTCAGAGAGTCAGAAACACGTTTTCTCCAGGACCTGCGCCTTGATATTTCAGAGTGAATGGCAGTACACGCTGTAATGAGAAATATCTGCTTCTAAAACACAAACACAGCTACCTATCAAAATGGTCTTCAGTGTGCACATTCAACTTACTGAGATTAACTGATTTGTGGTTGCAGCAGTTTCTATACCCTTTCGCTAGAGAAGCAGTAAACGGATATTTCCAGCCAAATCCAAGCATTTAAGAAATAACACTAAATCTCCCTCTAAAACACAGAAGAAACGAATCCTTCGAACTGCTCTGCTCTGTGTTGGTTCAACTAGGAGAGTTGAATCCACGTTTAGACTCAGAGTTAGAAACACGTTCCTTCTACGCGGTGCGTCTTGATACTCCAGGTGAATGGGAGTACACGTTGTAATGAGAAATATCTGCTTTAATACCAAAACACCGCTACCTAATATAATGGACTTCAATGTGCGCATTCAACTTACAGAGTTAAACTGATGTGTGTTTGCAGCGGTTTGTAAACCCTTTCTGTAGAGAAGGAGAAAACGGGTATTTCCAGCCAAATCCAAGCTTTTAAGAAATATCGCTAAATCTCCGTCTGAAACACAGAAGAAACGTATACATCGAACTGCTCTGCTGATTGCTGGTTTAACTAAGAGAGTTTATGCCGTGTTTAGATTCAGAGAGTTAGAAACACGTTTTTTCTAGTAGCTGCGTCTTCATATTCCTGAGTGAATGGGAGTACACGCTATATTTAGAAATATCTGCTTCTAAAACCAAAACGCAGCTACCTAACAGAATGGTCTTCAATGTGTACATTTAACTTACAGAGTTAAAGTGACGTGTGTTTGCAGCAGTTTGTAAACCCTTTCTGTAGAGAAGCTGAAAATAAATATTTCCAGCCAAATAAAAAAATTTAAGAGCTCGAGCTATATCTCCCTCTAAAACACAGAAGAAACGAATCCTTTGAAATGCTATGCTGTGGGTTGCTTCAACTAGGAGATTTGAATCCACGTTTAGATTCAGAGAGTTAGAAACACGTTTCTTCTAGGAGATGCGTCTTCATATTCTAGAGTGAATGGGAGTACAGGGTGTAATGAGAAATATCTGCTTCTAATACAGAAATGCAGCTATCTAGCAGAATGGTCTTCAACGTGTGCATTCAACGTACAGAGATAAACTAACGGGTGTTTGCCGCGGTTTGTAAACCCTTTCTATAGAGAAGGAGAAAATGGTTATTTCCAGGGAAATCCAAGCATTTAAGAAATAGCACTATATCTCCCTCTAAAACACAGTAGAAAGAAATCCTTCGAACTTCTTTGCTGTGTGTTGGTTCAACTAGGACAGTTGAATTCACGTTCAGATTCAAAGAATTAGAAACACGTTTCTTCTAGGAGCTGCGTCTTGATATTCCACAGTGAAAGGGAGTACACGCTGTAATGAGAAAAATCTTCTTCTAAAACCAAAACGCAGCTACCTAACAGAATGGTCTTCAATGTGTGCATTCAACTTACAGAGGTAAAGTGACGGGTGTTTTCAGCAGTTTGTAAACCCTTTCTGTAGAGAAGCAGAAAACGGGTATTTCCAGCCAAATCCAAGCATTTAAGAAATAGCGCTAAATCTCCCTTTAAAACACAGAAGAAACGACTCCTTCGAACTGCTCTGCTGTGTGTTGGTTTCATTGGAGAGTTGAATCCACCTTTAGATTCAGAGAGTTACAAACACGTTTCTTCTAGGAGTTGTGTCTTGATATTCCAGAGTGAATGGGAGTACACGCTGTAAAGAGAAATATCTGCTTCTAAAACCAAAACGCAGCTACCTAACAGAATGGTTTTCAATGTGTGCATTCAACTTACCAATTTTAACCGATGTGTGTTTGCAGCACTTTGTAATCCCTTTCTGTAGAGAAGAAGAAAACGGTTATTTCCAGCTAAATCCAAGCATTTAGGAAAAGGAGCTAAATCTCCCTCTAAAACCCAGGAGAAACTAATTCTTCAAACTGCTCTACTGTGCGCTCGTTCAACTGGGAGTGTGGAATAGATGTTTAGATTCAGAGAGTTGGAAACACTTGTCTTCTAGGAGCTGCGTCTTGATATTCCAGAGTGAATGGGAGTACAAAGTGTAATGAGAAATATCTGCTTCTAAAACGAAAACCAAGCTATCAAGCAGAATGGTCTTCAATGTTTGGATTCTACATACAGAGCTAAACTGATGTGTGTTTGCAGCAGTTTTTAAACCCTTTCTGTAGAGAAGCAGAAAACTTGTATTTCCAGCAACATTCAAGCATTTAAGAAGTAGCACTAAATCTCTCTCTAATATAGAGAAGAAACTAATCCTTCTAACTGCTCTGCTGTGTGTTCGTTCAACTAGGAGAGTTGAATCCACGTTTAGATTCAGAGTGTTAAAAAACACCTTTCTTCTAGAAGCTGCGTTTTTATATTCCAGACTTAATGGGAGTACACGCTGTAATGAGATATACCTGCTTCTAAAATGAAAACGCAGGTACGAAAGAGTACGGTCTTCAATGTGTGCATTCAACTTACAAAGATAAAGTGATGTGTGTTTGCAGCAGTTTGTAAACGTTTTTTGTAGAGAAGAGAATAATCGGTATTTTCTGCCAGATACAAGCATTTTAGAAATAGCGCTAAATCTCCCTCTAAAACACAGAAGATACTAATCCTTCGAAATTCAGTGTTGTGTTTTGGTTGAACTAGGAGAGTTCAATCCACATTGAGATTCAGAGAGTTAGAAACGCGTTTCTTCTAGGAGCTGCATTTTGATATTCCAGAGTCAATGAAAGCACACACTGTAATGAGAAATATCTGGTTTTAAAAGGAAAACGCAGCTTCATAACAGAATGGTCTTCAATGTGTGCATTCAATTTAAAGAGATAAACTGATGTGTGTTTGCTGCAGTTTGTAAATCTTTTCTGTAGAGAAGCGAAAAACCAGTATTTCCAGCCAAATCCAAGCATTTAAGAAATAGCGCTGAATCTTTCTCTAAATCACAGAAGAAACGAATCCTTCGAATTGCTCTGCTGTGTGTTCGTTCACCTAGGGCAGTTGAATCCATGTTTAGATTCAGATAGCTAGAAACAGCTTTCTTCTAGGAACTGCGTCCTGATATTCCAGAGTGAATGGTAGTACACGCAGTAATGGGAAATATCTGCTTCTAAAAGGAAAACGCAGCTACCTAATCGAATGGTCTTCAATGTGCATTCAGCTTACAGAGATAAAGAGATGTGTGTTTGCAGCAGTTTGTAAACCCTTTCTGTAGAGAAGCAGAAAACTAGTATTTCTAGCCAAATCCAAGCATTTAAGAAATAGCGATCAATATGCCTCTAAAACACAGAAGAAACGAATTTTTTGAACTGCTTTCCTGTTTATTCATTCAACTAGGAGCGTTGAATCCTCGTTTAGATTCAGAAAGTTAGAAACACGTTTCTTTTTGGAGCTGCGTCTTGATATTCCAGAGTGAATGGGATAATAAGCTGTAGTGAGAAATATCTGCTTCTAATACGAAAACGCAGCTACCTAACAGAATGGTCTTCAATGTGCGCAATCAACTTACTGAGATAAACCAATGTGTGTTTGCAGCAGTTTGTAAATCCTTTCTGTAGAAAAGAAAAAAAAGGGTATTTCCAGCCAAATCCAAGCATTTAAGAAATATGACTAAATCTCCCTCTAAAACACAGGAAAATCGAATCATTCGAACTGATGTGCTGTGTGTTCATTCAGCTGGGAGCGTTGAAGCCACTTGTAGATTCAGAGAGTTAGAAATACTTTTCTTCTAGGGGCTACGTTCTGATATTCCAGAGTGAATGGCTGTACACGCTGTAATGAGAAACATCTGCTTCTAAAATGAAAACGCAGCTACCTAATAGAATGGTCTTCAATATTTGCATTCACCTTACAGAGTTAAACTGATGTGCATTTGCAGCAGTTTGTAAATTCTTTCCGTAGAGAAGTAGAAAACGGTTATTTTCAGCCAACTTCAATCATTTAATAAACACCGCTAAATCTCCCTCTGAAACACAGAAAAAAACGTATCTTTCAAACTACTCTGATGTTTGGTCGTTCAACTAGGAGCCTTCAATCTACTTTTAGATTCAGAGTGTGAGAGACACGTTTCTTCTAAGAGCTTCGTTTTGACATTCCAGATTGAATGTTACTACATGGTGTAATGAGAAGTATCTGCTTTTAAAACAAAAGCACAGCTACCTAACAGAATGGTCTTCAATGTGTCCATTCAAGTTACAGAGTTAAACTGATGTTTGTTTGAAGCAGTTTGTAAACCCTTTCTGTAGAGAAGCAGAAAACTGCTATTTCCAGCCAAGTCCAAGCATTTAATGATAGCGCTAAATCTCCCTCTAAAACACAGAAGAAACGTATCCTTTAAACTGCTTTGCTGCGTGTTTCTTCAACTAGGGGAGTTGAATCTACGTTTAGATTCAGAAAGTGAGAAACACGTTTCTTCTAGTAACTGCGTTTATATATTTCAGAGTGAATGGGAGTACACACTGTATTGAGAAATACCTGCTTCTAAAACGAAAACACAGCTACCTAATAGAATGGTCTTCAATGTGTGCATTGACGTTACAGAGTTAAACTGATGTGTTTTTGCAGCACTTTGAAATCCCTTTCTGTAGAGAAGCAGTAAACGGGTATTTCCAGCCAAATCCAAGCATTTCAGAGAAAGCGCTAAATCTCCCTCTGAAACACAGAAAAAACGTATCCTTCAAACTGTTCTACTGTGCTCTCCACTAGGAGAGTTGAATCTATGTTTAGATTCAGAGCGTTAGAAACACGTTTCTTCTAGGAGCTGCTTTTTGATATTCCAGAGTGAATGGGAGTACACGCTCTAATGAGAAATATCTGCTTCTAAAACGAAAACGCAGCTACCTAACATAATGGTCTTCAATGTGTGCATTCAACTTACAGAGTTAAACGGATGTGTGTTTGCAGCAGTTTGTAATCCCTTTTGTAGAGAAGCAGAAAACGCTTATTTTCTGCCAAATCCAAGCATTTAAGAAATAGTGCTAAATCTCCCTCTAAAACACAGAAGAAACGTATCCTTCAATTGCTCTGCTGTGTGTTCGTTCAACTAGGAGAGTTGAATCTATGTTTATATTCCGAGTGTTAGATACACGTTTTTTTCGATTGAAGATGTCCGGTTAAGGGCAGCTCAGGATTGCAGCTCTCAGTGAATGCGCAGTCGGTGAGTCCAGGCTGCATTTCCAGACGGATATGTATTACCCACAGTACGCGGAAATTCCCAGGTGTCAGAGAGACACGTGATGCCGTGGAGCTGTTTTGACTGGCGCTGCCATTTCGGTCGGTGCTGCAGCACAGCGACACTCTGCACAAGGAGTACTGGCCTGGGCACTTAGTTAAACTGGCAATCTGAGATTTGGTACAGCAGATTAGAATATCCATCTGATTGCATGGGAATTGGACACTGAGCCATATCAGGAGATTCCCAGGAGGCGACATTTGATTCGGTGCAGTGCGTTGCTGCATGGGAAATTACACAGATCTCAGTGCCCTAACAGCAGGAGATTGAAATAACTGGGAGAGAGTCAACCTTTCAACTTAGAAAATAAATGGCTCTGAGGCAGTGAGCCTGGTGATCAGGCTCGGTGTGTCCCACCCTTAGATGGACAAGCAGTGTGGTGATTTGATACTACCGGTGTTGACAGTTTCACTGCAGACACAGCTGAGACAGGGATGGTGCAACTCGGTGGGGGAGGTGGGTCCGCCATTGCCGAGGAATTTCGCCCCTATGGAGGTATACTCCCACTGCTGACACAGCCTGCCATTGCCGAGGCAATCGACCATAACAGAGAGACTCTGCCAATACAGAGGGAACAGAGCGGAGCCCACAACAGCAGGGAGGAGCTCATGGCAGTAGGGTGAAGCCCACAGCAACAGGGCAGAACACAGGACAGCAGAGCGAAGCCCAGGACAGCAGTGGAGCCCACAGCATCAGGGTGGAAACTCGGTGGTCAAATAGTTAATAGATTGACTCCTAGCTGGGCAGGACAGTGCAGTGGATACTCATAAAAAAACCCTAACTCACCGAGACAGAGCACCTGAGGAAAAAAAGGGGTTTCATGAGTTCTGCTGCAGAAGACCTAAAAATCCCAGCCTAACAGCCCTGAATGAACAAAGGAGTTCATAGCTCAGCACTTGAACTCCAATAAAGTACGGACTGTCTACTCAAGCAACTCCCTGACCCCTGTATATCCAAAGAGTCACCTCAAAATAAACTGATCAGACTGACATTTGGCAGGCATCATTCTGGGACAAAGACAGCAGAAGAAGAAACTGGTAGCAACTCTCACTGTTCTGCAGCTGCTACAGGTGTACCCCAGACAAGCAGGGCCTGGAGAGGACCTCAACAGTCGTACAGCAGAGGGGCTAGACTGTTAGAAGAAAAACTAACTAACGGAAATACTTCATCATCAACAATCTGGGCATCCACTCAGAGACACAATCGAAAAGTCAGCAACTACTCAGACGACAGGTGGATACACCCACAAAGATGGAAAGAAACCAGCGCAAAAAGGAGAAAAACACCCGAAACCAGAACACCTCACCGCCTCCAAAGACCAAAACTCCTCACCAAGAAGGAAACAAAGCTGGATGGAGAATGAGTGTGATGAAATGACAGAATCAGACTTCAAAAGGTGGATAATGAGAAACTTCCGAGAGCTAAAAGAACATGTTCTAAATCAATGCAAAAAAACTAAGAACCTTAAAAAAAGATTTGAGGAAATGATAACAAGAATAGACAACTTAGGGAGGAATATGAATGAATTGAAGGAGCTGAAAAATACAACACGATAACTTCACAAAGCATTCACAGGTTTCAACAGCCAAATTGACCAAGCAGAAGAAAGAATATCAGAAGTCAAA
>JAPYYA010001039.1:0-30305 GCA_028533165.1 Leontopithecus rosalia | reverse complement strand
AAATCCAGGCAAATCCAGGATTTGCCTTGCCATGACTGAATTTGCCTTACCTTGCCTTACCTTGGCTTTTCTGTATTTGCCTTGCATGGCCTTACCTGGATTTGCCTTGCCTTGCCTGGATTTGCCTTTCTGTGCCCTGCGTGGGTTGGCCTAGCCTGGATTTGTCTTACTTTTCCTTGCCTGGATTTGCCTTTTTTTGCCCTGCCTGGATTTGCCTTTCATTGCCCTGCCTGGATTTCTCTAGCCTGGATTTGCCGTGATTTGCAATGCCTAGATTTTCCTTACCTTGCCTTGTCAGAATGTGACTTGCCTGAATTTTCCTTGTCTTGCCTTGCCTTGCCTGGATTTGTCTGGCCTTGCCTTACCTCGATTTGCCTTGCCTGGATTTTCTTTGCCTGGATTTTCTTTGCCTGGATTTGTGTTGCCTAGATTTGCCTTGCCTGGGTTTTTCCTGCCTTGCCTTGCCTAAATTTTCCGTTACTTGCCTTGCCTTACCTTGCCTTGCGTTTCCTGGATTTGCTTTTTCTGGATTTGCTTTGCCATGCCATGTCTTTACTTGGCTTGCCTTTTCTTACCAGGATTTGCCTTGCCTTCCCTTGCCTTGTTGTGCCTTCCCTGGATTTGCCTTGCCTTATCTTGCCTTTCATTGCCCTGTTTGGATTTGCCTTGCCTTTCCTTGCCTTGTCTTGCCTTGACTTGCCTGTATTTGCCTTGCCTTTCCTTGCCTGAATTTTTTTGCCTTGCTGTGCTTAACCTGGATTGACCTTGCCTGGATTTGCCTTGTCTTGCTTTGCCTTGCCTTGCCTTAATTTTCTTTGCCTTGACTTGCCTGGCCTGGATTTACCTTTCCTTGCCTTGCTTTCCCTTGCATTGCCTTGATTTTCTTTTCTTGCCTTGCCTTGCCTTGCCTGAATTTGCCTTGCCTTGCCTTGATTTGCCTTGCTTGGTTTTGCCTTTCCTTGCCCTGCCTTGCCTGAATTTGCCTTCTATTATCTTGCCTTGCCCTGCCTTGCATGAATTTGCCTTCTATTATCTTGCATTGCCTTGCCCTGCGTTTATTTGCCTTGCCTTGCCTTGCCTTGCCTTGCCTGGATTTTCCTTGGGATAACTTGCCTCGGCTGAATTTGCCTTGCCTTCCCTTGTTTTGTCTTTCCTTGCCTTGAATTGCCTTGATTTGCCTTGCCTTGCCTTGCCTTCTGATTCCTAAAATTGCATTACCTTGCCTTGCCCTGTTCTGCCTTTATTTGCCTTAACGTGCCATGCCTTTTCTTGTCTTGCCTGGATATGCCTTGCCTTACCTTGCCTTGCTTGTCTTTCATGAATTTGTGCTGCCTTACCTTGTCTGTGTTTGCCTTTCCTGGATTTGTTGTTCCTTGACTTACTTGGATTTGCCTTGCCTGGATTTATCTTGAGTTGTCTTGCCTGTATGTGCCTTGCCTGAATTTTCCTTGCCTTGAATTCCCTTGCCTGGATTTACCTTTCCTTGCTTTGCTTTCCCTTGCCTTGTCTTGATTTTCTTTTCTTGCCTTGCCGTGCCTTGCCTTGATTTGCCTTGCCTTGCCCTGCTTTGCCTTACTTGGTTTTGACTTGCCTTGCCTTGCCTTGCCTGAATTTGTCTTGTATTACCTTGCCTTGCCTTGCCTTGTCTTGCCTTGCGTTGAGTTTATTTGCCTTGCCTTGCCTTGCCTGAATTTACATTATGTTACCTTATCTTGGCTTGATTTGCCTTGCCTTCCCTTGCCTGGGCTTTCCTTGCCTTGATTTGCCTTGCCTTGCCTTGCCTTCCGTTTCCTGAATTACCCTTGCCTTGCCTTGCCCTGCCCTGCCTTTATTTGTCTTACCTTACCTTGCCTTGCCTTGTCTGGATATGTCTTGCGTTATCTTGCCTTGCTTGTCTTGCCTGGATTTATACTGCCTTGCCTTGTATGTATTTGCCTTTCCTGGATTTGTTGTGCCTTGCCTTGCTTGGATTTGCCTTGCCTGGATTTGCCTTGCCATGCCTTGCCTGGATGTGCCTTGCCTGGATTTGTCTTCTTTTGCCTTGCCTTGCCTTGATTTGCCTTTCCTGGATTTGCCTTCCCATGCTGTTTTTGGATTTGCTTTGCATAAATTTGCCTTGCTTAAATTTTCCTTGCCTAAATTTTACTTGCCTAGATTTTCCCTTCTTTGCCTTGCCATGCCTGGATTTGTCTTGCTTTTTTTGTCTTACCTAGATTTGCCTTGACTGGATTTCCCTTTCCTTGCCTTGCCCAGATTTGCCTTGCCTTGCCTTCCGTTTGCTGCATTTACCTTTCCTTTCCTTACTATGCCCTGCCTTTATTTGCCTTAAGTTGCCTTGCATTTTTATGCCTTGTCTTGCCTGAATATGCCTTGCTTTACCTTGCCTTGCTTGTCTTGCCTGGATTTGCGTTGCCTTGCCTTGTCTGCTTTTTCCATTCCTGGATTTGCTGTGCCTTGCCTTGCCTGGATATGCCTTGCCTGGATTTGCCTTCTTTTGCCTTCCCTTGCCTAAATTTGTCTTGCCTGGGTTTGCCTTTCCATGTCGTTTCTGGATTTGCCTTACATGAAATAGCCTTGTTTAAATTTTATTTTCCTGAATTTCCCTTTCCTGGATTTTCCTTACATTTCCTTATCTTGCCTGGATTTGCCTTGCCTTGCTTTACCTTGTTTTGGTTTGACTTGCCTTGCCTTATGTTGCCTTGACTTGCCTTGCCTTACCTTGCCTTGACAGCCTTACTTTGCCTTGATTGATTGGATTTCCCTTGCCTGGATTTGTTTTACCTAGATTTGCCTCACCTTGCCTTGCCTAAAATTACCTAGTTTGGATTTGCCTTGAATTGTTTTGTCTGGAATTGCCTTGCCTCGATTTGCCTTCCCTGAATTTGACTTGCCTTGCCTTGCCTTGTCGTGCCTGGATTTGCATTGCCTAGATTTGCACTGCCTTGCCTTGCCTGGATTTGCCTTGACTTGGCTTGCCTGTATTTGCCTTGCCTTGGCTTGCCTGGATTTCACTTGCCTTGCTTTGTCTTTCCTTACATAAATTCGACTTGCCTTGCCTAGATTTATTTTGACTGGCTTTGCCTTTCCTTTTCTGAATTTCCCTTACCTTGCCTTGCCTTCCCTTGCGTTGCCTAGATTTATTTTGCCGTGCCATGCCTTGCCTTGCCTTGTCTGTATTTGCCTTGCCTGGGTTTGAATTGCCTTGCCTTGCCTGTATTTGCCTTGCCTTGGCTTGCCTGGATTTACCTTGCCTTGGCTTGCCTGAATTTCTCTTGCCTTGTTTTGCCTTTCCTTACATGAATTCGTCTTGCCTTGCCTTGCGTTGACTAGATTTACTTTGCCTGGGCTTGCCTTGCCTTGCCTGTATTTGCCTTGCCTTGTTTGGATTTGCGTTGCCTTACCCATATTTGGCTTGCCTTGCCTTACCTACATTTGCCTTGCCTGGATTTGTTTTGACTTGCCTTGCCTGGCTTTTCTTGCCTTCCCTGGCTTTTCTTGCGTTGCCTGGATTTGCCTTGCCTTGCCTTGCGTTGCCTGGATTTGCCTTGCCTTGCCTTGCCTGGATTTGCCTTGCATGGCCATGCCTGGATTTGCCTTGCCTGGATTTGCCTTGCATGGCTATGCCTGGATTTGCCTTGACTGAATTTGCCTTGACTGGCCTTGCCTGGATTTGCCTTGCCTGGATTAGCCTTGCCTTGTTTTCCTTGGGTTTGCCTTTCCTGGATTTGCCTTGCTTTGCCTCTCTTAAATTTGCCTTTTCTTGGTTTGGTTTGCTTTGCCTTGCCTTGCCTTGATTTGCCTTGCCTAGATATTCCTTGCCTTTCATTGGTTTGCCTGAATTTTCCTTGCCTTGCCTTGCTTGCCTGGATTTGCCTTGACTAAGTTTGTGTTGCCTGCATTTGCCTTGTTTTGCCTTCCCTGCATTTTTTTTTGCCTGGATTTTTCTCACCTTGCCTGGATTTTTCTTGTCTAAAATTTTCTTGCCTGGCGTTGCCTGGATTTATCTTGCCTAGATTTGCCTTGCCTTGCCTTGACTGGATTTTCCTTGCCTTGCCTTGCCTGGATTCCCCTTGCCTTGATTTGCCTTGTCTTGCCTTGCCTGGATTTCCATTACTTGGATTTGCTTTGCCTTGCCTTGCCTGGATTTGCCTTGCTTGGATTTGCCTTGCCTTGGCTGGATTTGCCTTGCCTAGATATGTCTTGCTTTTCCTTATTTGGATATGCCTTCCCTGGATTTATTTTGCCTGGAATTGCCTTGCCTTGCCTTCCCTATTTTTGCCTTGCCTTGCTTTATATTGCCTTTCCTGGATTGACTTTGATTTGTTTTCCCTTGCCTTGCTTTTCCTAGACTTGCCTTGGCTTGCCTTGCCTTTCCTTGCCTTGTCTCACCTTACCCTGCCTTGCCTCGCCTTGTCCTGCCTTGCCTTGTCTTCTTTGAATTTGCCTTTCTTTGAATTTGCCTTTCTTTGATTTGCCTTGCTTTTCCGTGCCTGGATTTGCCTTTCCTGGATTTGGCTTGCCTTGCCTTTCCTGGATTTGCCTTGCCTGAATTTGCCTTGCCTTGTTTTTCTGGATGTTCCTTGCCTGGATTTGACTTGCCTTGCCTTTTCTGTGATTTTCTTTCCTAAATTTTCCTTGTCTTGCCTTGCCTGGATTTGCCTTGCCTTTCGTTCCCAAGATTTGTCTCTCGTGGATTTGCCTTGCCTTTCCCTGCCTGGATTTTCCTTGCCGAGATTTGTCTTGCCTTGCTTTGTCTTGCCTGGATTTGCCTTGCTTTGACTTGCCTTGCCTAGATTTATTTGCCTTGCCTTGATGGGATTTTTCTTTCCTTGCCTTGCCTGAATTTGCTTTGCCTGGATTTGAGTTGCCTGCATTTGCCTCGCCTGGATTTGAGATGCCTGCATTTGCCTCACCTTGCCTTGCCTGGATTTGCTTTGCCTATCCATGCCTGAATTTGCCTTGCCATTCCTTTCCTGGATTTGTGTTGTTTGGATTTGCTTTGCATTGTCTTGCCTCGATTTACCTTGCCTGGATTTGACTTGCCTTGCCTTGCCTTGTCTTGCCTGGATTTTTGTTTCGTAGATTTACATTGCCTTGCCTTTCTTTGGCTTGCCTGGATTTGCCTTTCCTTGGCTTGCCTGTATTTGCCTTGCCTTGTTTTGCTGTTCTTTGCCTGAATTTGTCTTGCCTTGCCTTGCCTAGATTTATTTTGCCTTGCCATGCTTTCCCTTGCCTTGCCTTTCCTTGCCTGTATTTGCCTTGCCTGGCTTTGACTTGCCTTGCCTTACCTGTATATTTTTTTTGCCTTATCTTGCCTGGATTTACCTTTTCTGGCTATGTCTTTCCTTGCGTTTCCTGGATTTGCCTTTAAGGTATTTATTTTTCCTTGACTCTCCTGGATTTGCCTTGCCTGAATTTGCCTTGCCATTACTTGTTTGGGTTTGCCTTGCGTTGCTTTTTCTTACCTTGCTTTGCCTTACCTTACTTTGCCTGGAGTTGCCTTGCCTAAATTTACCTTCCCTGGATTTGCCTTGCCTTGCCGTGCCTAGATTTGCCTTGCCTGGATTTGCCTTGCCTTGCCTTGCCTGACTTGCCTTGCCTTGCCTGGATTTGCCTTGCTTTACTTTGCCTTGCGTTGCCTAAATTTGGCTTGCTTTTCCTTCCATGCATTTTCCATGCCTGGATTTGCCTCGCCTTGTCTGGATTTTTTTTACCTGAAATTTTCTTGCCTTGCGTTGCCTGGATTTATCTTGCCTAGATTTGCCTTTCCTTGCTTTGACTGTATTTGCCTTGCCTTGCCTTGCCCGGATTTACCTTCCCTGGATTTGCCTTGTCTTGTCTTCCCTGAATTTCTTTTACCTGGATTTTCCTTGCCTTGCCTTGCCTGGATTTGCCTTGCTTGGGTTTGCCTTGCCTTGCCTGGATATGTCTTGCTTTTTCTTGTCTAGATATGCCTTGCCTGAATTTACCTTGCCTTGATTTATATTCCCTTTCCTGGATTGACTTTGATTTTCCTTGCCTTGCCTCGCTTTGCCAAGATTTGCCTTGCCTCCCCTTGCCCTGGTTTGCCTTGCCTTGCCCTGCCTTGCCTTGCCTTCTTTGGATTTGCCTTTTTTTAATTTTCTTTGCCTCGCCGTGCCTGGATTTGCCTATTCTTGACTTAGCTTGCCTTGCCTTTACTTGATTTGCCTTGCCTCGTTTAATCTGGATGTTTCTTGCCTGAATTTGACTTGCCTTGCCTTGCCTGAGATTGTCTTTCCTGGATTTTCACTGCCTTGCTTTGCCTGGATATTTTTTTGCCTGGATTTCTCTTGCCTTTCCTTGCCTGGATTTGCCTTGCCTTACCTTGCCTGGATTTGCATTGCCTAGATTTGCCTTGCCTTGCATTGCCTGGATTTGCCTTGCCTTGCTTTTTCTTAATTTGCTTAGCCTGGATTTGCCTTGTCTGCATTTGCCTCGCATTGGCTTGCCTGGATTTGCCTTGCCTACCCTTGCCTGGATTTGTCTTGCCTGGATTTGCCTTTCCTTTCCTTTTCTGGATTTGTTTTGTTTGGATTTGTTTTGCATTGCCTTGCCTTGTTTTGCCTTGCCTGGATTTTACTTGCCCTGCCTTGCCTTCTTTTGCCTAGATTTGCATTGTATGGTCTTGCCTTGATTTTCCTTGCCTTGGCTTGCCTGAATTTACCTTGCCTTGCTTTGCCTTTCCTTGCCTCAATTGCCTTGCCTTGCGTTGTCTTGCCTTGCATTGCCTAGATTTATTTTGCCTTCTTGCCTGTATTTGCCTCATTCCCTTGCCTTTCCTGTATTTTCCTTGCCTTGCCTTGTCTGGATTTGCTTTACCTTGCCTTGCCTTGCCTGTATATGCCTTTCCTCGCTATGCCTTTTCTTGCTTTTTCTGAATTTGCCTTTACTCGATTTACCTTGCCTTGCCTCTCCTGGATTTGCCTTGCCTGAATTTGCCTTGTCTTGACTTGATTGGATTCGTGTTGCCTGGGTTTGCCTTACCTTGCTTTGCCTGAATTTGCCTTGCCTAGATTTGCCTTTCCTTTCTTCCCTGCATTTACCTTCCTGGATTTGCCTTGCCTTGCCATGCCTAGGTTTGCCTTGCCTGGATTTGCCTTGCCTTGCCTTTTCTGAATTTGCCTGGCCGAAATTTGCCTGGAAGTCCCTTGCCTGGATTTGCCTTTTCTGCATTTGCCTTGCCTTCCTTTGCCTGGATTTGCCTTGCCTGGATTTGCCTTGCTTTGCCTTGCTAGATTTGCCTTGCATGGATTTACCTCGCTTTTTCTTGCTTGGAATTGTTTGGCTTTGCCTTTCCTATATTTACTTTGCCTGGATTTGCCTTGCCTGCATTTGCTTTGCCTTGCCTTGACTGGATTTGCCGTGCCTGAATTGTTCTTGCCTGGCCTTTTCTTGCCTTGCCTGGATTTGTCTTTCCTTGTTTTGCCTTGCCTTGCCTGGATTTGCCTTGCCTCTCCTTTCCTTTCCTTGCCTTGCTTGTCCTTGCCTTTCCTGGATTTGCCTTGTCTTGCCTTGCCTTTCCTGGATTTGCCTTGCCTGGATTTGCTATGCCTTCTTTTGCCTGGATTTGTCTTGCCTATATTTGCCTTACCTTGCCTTTCCTAGATTTGCCTTGCCTGGATTTGCCTTGTTTTGCATTTCCTGGATTTGCCTCGCCCATGTTTTCCTTGCCTTTCCTTGCCTTGCCTCACCTCTATTTGCCTTGCCTTGCCTTGTTTGCCTTGCCTTGCCTTGATTTGCCTTGACTTCCCTTGCCTTTCCTGGATTTGCCTTGCCTTGCCTTGCCTTGTTTTGCCTGGCTTTGCTTTGCTTTGCCTTGCATTTTCTTGCCTTGCCTTTTCTTGCCTTGCCTTGCCTTGCCTGGATTGCCTTGTTTTGCCTTGGCTTGCCTTGCTTTGCCTTGCATTGCATTGCCTTGCATTGGCTTGCCTTGTGTTGCTTTGCCTTGCCTTGCCTTGCCTGTTATTTTGCCTTTCCTAGAATTGCCTTGCCTTAAAGTTTCTTGTCTTTTCTTAGCTGAAATTTTCTCACCTGGAAATATATTTTATGTCCTTTCTCTGACTTGCCTTGCCTGGAATTTTCTTTCTGGCCATTGCTTTGCCTGGAGTTGCCTTGCCTTGCATTGCCTGGAGTTGCCTAGCCTTTCATTGCCAGGAATTCCCTTTCCTGAAATTACCTTGTTTTGCCTTGTCTTGCCTTACCTGGAATTTTGTTGCCTAGAAGTGCATTTGCTTGCCTTATTTTTTCTTGCCTGGTATTGCCATGTTTGAAATTTCCATACCTTCTTGAAAATTTTTTTTGCATTCCCTTGCTGTGCCTAGCCTGGAATGGTTCTGTTTGGAATTGCCTTCCCTTGGCTTGTCTTGCCTTGCCTGCAACTGCCTTTCCTAGAATTTCCATGCCTTGCCTAGCCTTGTCTGGAGTTGCCTTCCCTGGAATTTCCTTTCCTTACCTTACTTGTAATTGCATTGCCTGGGATTCCTTTTTTCTGCCTTCTCTTGCGTTAATTATTCTGGAATTGTTTTTCTGACAATTTTCTTGACTGCAATTTCCCTGCCTTGCATTGCCTGGAGTTGCCTTCCCTGGAATTTCTTTGCCTTGCTTTTCCTAAAATTGCCTTCCCTGGAATTGTTTTTTTCTGCCTTGTCTTTCCTTGAATTGCCTGGAATTGCCTTTCCTGCAATTGCCTTCCCTAGAATTGGATTGCATTGCCTTGCCTTCTTTTTCTGTGCCTTGCCTGGTATTGCCTTTCCTGGCATTGTTTGTCTTGACTTGCTTTGCCTTGTCTGGCCTTGCCTTTCTTTTTGTAGAATTGTCTTATCTGCAATTGTCTTGCTTTGCCTTACCTGGGATTGCCTTGCCTGGAATTGCCTTGCATTTCCTTGCTTCTCCTTGCCTGGAATTCCCCTGCCTTGCCTTTCCTGGAATAGCCTTGCGTGGAATTGTTCTGTCTTTCCTTGCCTTGACTGTAATTGCCTTTCTTCGAATTGCCTTGTTTTGCTTTCCCTAGCCTGGAATTGCCTTGCCTGGATTTGTCACGCATGCAATTGTCTTGCCTGGAATTTCCTTTCATTCCCTTGCCTTTCCTTGCATGGGATTGCCTTGCCTGGAATTGTCTTGCCTGGAATTGCCTTGCTTGCCTTGCGTTGCCTTCCATTGCCCTGAATTGCCTAGCCTGAAATTGTCTTGCCTTGTCTTGTCTGGAATTGCCTTGCCTGGAATTGAATCTCTGTGACTTGCCTTGTTTTTCTGTGCCTAAAATTGACTTTCTGAAATTGCATTGTGTTGCCTTGCCTTGCCTAAATAAGCCTTACCTGGAATTGCCCTACATTTCAATTCCCTGCCTTGCCTGGAATTGCCTTTTCTAGAATTGCGCTGCATTCTCTTGCCTTGCCTTCCCTAGCCTAGAATTGTCTTTCCTGGTATGCCTTGCCTTGCATTGCTTTGCCTTCTGTTGCCTTGAATTTCCTAGCCTAAAATTGCCTTGCCTTGCTTGCCTCTAATTACCTTGCCTGAAATTTCCCTCCTATGCCTTGCCTTTTCTTTCCTCACATTGCCTTACCTGGAATTGGCCTGCTTTGCCTTGTTTTGCCTTATATTGTATTCCCTTGCCTGGAATATTTTTGCCTTGCTGGAAATTTTTTTGCATTGGCTTTCTTTGCCTAGCCTGAAACTGCTGTGTCTGGAATTGCCTTGCTTTTTCATGCCTTGCCTTGCCTGGTATTGCCTTGCCTAGAATTGTCTTCCCTTGCTCTGCGTTGTCTGGAATTACCCTGCCTTGCCTTGCATTGCCGGAAATTGCCCTGCCTGCAATTGCCCTGCCTTGCCTTGCCTTGTCTTGCCTAATTTTGCCTTGCCTTGCCTGAATTTACCTTGCCTGCAATTCCCTTGCCTAGCCTTGCCTGGAATTTACATGCCTGGAATTGCCTTACATTGACTTGCCTTGCCAGAAATTTTCTTGCCTGGAATTGTCTTGGCTTGCCTTGCCTTTCTTGCCTTCCCTGGAATTGCCATGACTCTGCCTTTCCTGGAATTTCCTTGCCTTGCTTACCTTGCCTGGAATTGCCTAGCCTGGAATTGCTTTGCCTTGCCTGCCTGGAGTTGCCTTGCCTGGATTTGCCTTTCCTGGAATTGCCCTGCGTTGCCTTACATGAAATTGCCTTGCCTGGAATTGCCTTGTCTTACCTTGCCTTGCCTGGAATTGCCTTTCTGCAATTGCCTAGCCTGGAATTGCCTTCCTTTCCTTGCGTTGCCTTGCCTAGAACTGCCTTACCTGTATTTGCTTTGTCTTCTCTTGTCTTGCCTTGTCTTTTTTTTTCTTGCCTTGCCTTACCTAGAATTCTGTTGCCTGGAATTGCCTTGCCTTTTTTTGTCTTTTCTTTCCTTGCCTTGCCTTTTCTTACCTTGCCTGAAATTATTTTTGTTGCCTTGCTTTGTCTAGCCTGGAATTGCCCTGCCTGGAATTGCCTTGCCTTGCCTTGCCTTGCCTTGGCTTGCCTGGAATTGCCTTGCCTATAACTGTCTTGCTTTGTCTTGCCCAGAGCTGACCTGCCCTGCATTATCTTGCCAGTAATTTCCCTGCCTGGAATTGCATTGCCTTGCCTTTTCTTACCTGGAATTACCATCTTTTTCCTTCTCTCAAATTGACTTTCCCAGAATTGCCTTGCCTTTACTTGCATGGTATTATCTTGCCTGGAATTGTCTTGCCTAGAATTGTCTTCTCTGGAATTGCCTTGCTTTGCCTTGCCTTTCGTTGCTTTGTATTGCCTGGAATTGCCTAGCCTGAAATTGTTTTGCCTTGCCTGGAATTTCCCTGCATGGAATTAGCTCTCTTACACTTGCTGTGCCTAAAATTAACTTTCCTAAAATTGCCTTGCCTTGTCTTGCTTTCCCTAAAAGGGCATTGCCTGGAATTGCCCTACATTGCCTTGTCGTGCCTTGCCTAAAATTGCCTTGCCTAGAATTACACTGCCTTTTCTTCACTTGCCTTGCCTAGCCTAGAATTGCCTTGCTTCAAATTGCCTTGCTTCGAATTGCCTTGAATTGCATTGCATTGCCTTGACTTGCTTTTTCTTGCCTGGAATTGCCCTGCCTTGCCTTCCCTGGAAAAGCCTTGCCTGGAATCGCCTTGTCTTGCCTTGCCTTGACGAGTTGCCTTGTTTGAAGTGCCTTGCCTTGCCTTTCCTCGCCTGAAATTTCCTTGTCTAGAATTGCCTTGCTTGCGGTGCCTCATCTTGCCTTGACTGGAATTACCTTGCCTTACATTGTCTTGCCTGGAATTTCCTTGCCTATAATTGCATTGCTTTGCCTTCCCTGAAATTGCCTTGTCTCGAATTGCATTTGCTTGCCTTGTCTGGAATTACCTTGTCAGGAATTGCCTTGCCTCGTCTTGCCTTGCCTGAAATCACCTTGCCTTGAATGGCCTTTACTGCAATTGTTTTGCCTGGAATTGCCTTGCCTTGCCTTGCCTGGATTTGTCTTGCCTTTCCTTGCCTGGAATTGACATTCCTGCAATTATCTTGCATTGCATTGCCTTTTCTTGCATGGGATTGCCTTGACTTGAGTTGTCTTTCCTGCAATTGCCTTGGCTTGCCTTGCCTGAAATTGCCTAGCCTGGAACTGCCTTGCCTAGAATTTTCTTTTTCTGCCTTGCCTTGCCTTGTCTGGCCTGGTCTTGCGTTGCCTTGCCGTGCCTAAAAGAGCCTTGCCTAGAATTGCACTGAATTCCCTTGCATTGCCTTGCCTTGCATAGCCTAGAATTGCATTGCCTGGAATTGTCTTTGCTTTCCTTGCCTGGAATTTTCTTGCTTGGAATTGCCTTGCATTGCATTGCCTTGCCTTGCCTTGCTTTTCCTTGCCTGGAATTGTCCTACCTTTTCTTACTTGGAATAGTCTGGTCTGGAATTGCCTTGTCTTGCCTTACCTTGACTGAAGTCGCCTTGTTTATAATTGCTTTGTATTGCCTTTCCTCGCCTGGAATTGCCTTGTCTAGTATTGCCTTGCCTTGTGTTGCCTTGCCTTGCCTTGTCTAAAATCGCCTTTCCTTGCCTTAGCTAGAATTGCCCTTCCCTGCTTTGTCTTGCCTTGCCTTCCCTGGAATTGCCCTGCCTTGCACTGCCAAAAACTGCTCTGCCTGGAATTGCTTTGCCTTACATTGCCTTGCATTGCCTGGAACTGGTTTACCTAGAATTGCATTGCCTCTACTTACCTTGCCTTGACTGGAACGGCCTTGCCTCAAATTGTCTTTCCTTGCCTTGCCTGGAAATACCTTGTCTGAAAATGCCTTGCCTTGCCTTGCCTGAAATTGCCTTGCTTGGATTTTCCATGCCTTGTTTGAAATTTTCTTTCATTGCTTTGCCTTCCCTACCCTGGAATTGCCTTGCCTTGCCTTGCCTGGAATAGCCTTGCCTAGAATTGCCTTGCCTTGCCTTGCCATGCCTTGTGTTGTCTGGAATTATCCTGCCTTGCCTTGCCTTGCCTGAAATTGTCCTGCCTGGAATTGCCCTGCCTTGCCTTGCCTTTCCTGGAATTGCCTTGCCTTGTCTTGCCTTGCCGTGCCTAAAATTGACTTTCCTGAAACTTCCATGCATTGCCTTGCCTTGCCTAAAAGAGACTTTCCTGGAATTGCCCTACATACCCTTGCCCTGCCTTGCCTGGAATTGCCTTGCTTACAATTGCCCTGACTTGCTTTGCCTTGCCTTGCGTTTTCTTGCCTGGAATTTTCTTTCCTGAAATTGCTTTGCATTGCATTGCTTTTTCTTCTCTGAAATTGCCTTGCCTGAAATTGCGTTGCCTGGAATGTTCTTGCCTGGTCTTTCCTTGCCTTGCCTGAAATTTTTTACCTGGAATTTTGTTGCCTTGCCTGGCCTCCGCATTGCCTGGAATTGTCTTGCCTGGAATAGGCTTGCGTTGCCCTGCCTTGATTTGAATTGCCTTGCCCCGCGTTATCTTGCCTTACCTGGAATTGCCTTGCCCTGCGTTGTCTTGCCTTACCTGCAATTGCCTTGCCTGGAATTGCCTTGCCTTGCCTTGTCTGGCATTGCCTTCCCTGGAATTGCCTTACCTTTCCTTACCTAGAATTGTCCTGCCTGGGATTGCCTTCTCCTGCCTTCTCTTGCCTTAATTTTATTGGAATTGCCATTCTGGCAATTGCCTTGCCTGGAATTGCCCTGCCTTGCATTGCCTGGAGTTGCCTGTCCTGGAATTGCCTCGCCTTGACTTACCTAAAATTGCCTTGCCTTGAATTGCCTTGCCTAGATTTTCCTTGCCTTGCCTTGCCTTGCCTTTCCTTTCCTTGAATAAAATTTCCTTGTTTGGCATTGCCTTGCCTTGCCTTGCCTTGCCTTGCCTTGCCTTGCCTTGCTTTGCCTTGCCTTCTTAGAATTGCCTTGCCTGGAATTTCCTTGTCTGGAATTGTCTTGCCTTGCCTTACCTGGAATTATTTTGCCAGGAATTGCCTTGCCTTGCCTTGCCTTGTGTGGAGTTGCCTTCCCTGAAATTGCCTTACCTTGCCTTACCTAGAATTGTCCTTCCTGGGATTGCCTTCTCCTGCCTTCTGTTGCCTTAATTTTTTTTGGAATTGCCATTCTGGCAATTGCCTTGCCTAGAATTGCCCTGCCTTGCATTACCTGGAGTTGCCTTCCCTGGAATTGCCTCGCCTTGCCTTACCTAAAATTACCTTGCCTTGAATTGCCTTTCCTGCAATTGCCTTGCCTTGCCTTGCCTTGCCTTCCCCTTCCTTTCCTTGAATGGAATTGCCTTGCGTGGCATTGCCTTGTCTTTCCTTGCCTTGCTTTGCTTTGCCTTGCCTATAATTGCCTCGCCTGGAATTTCCTTGACTGTAATTGTCTTGCCTTGCCTTACCTGTAATTCCCTTGCCTTGCCTTGTCTGAATTTGCCATCCCTGGAATTGTCTTACCTTGCCTTACCTAGAACTGTCCTTCTTTGGATTGCCTTTTTCTGCCTTCTCTTGCCTTAATATTTTTGGAATTGCCATTCTGGTAATTGCTTTGCCTGGAATTGTCCTGCCTTGCATTGCCTGGAGTTGGCTTCCCTGGAATTGCCTCGCCTTGCCTTACCTAAAATTGCCTTGCTTTGAATTGCCTTTCCTGCAATTGTCTTGCATAGAATTGCATTGCGATTGCCTTTCCTTGCCTTCCCTTTAATGGAATTGCCTTGCGTGGCATTGCCTTGTCTTGCATTGCCTTGTTTAGAATTGCCTTGCCTGAAATTTCCTTGCCTGGAATTGTCTTGCCTTGTCTTACCTGGAATTGCCTTACCTTGCCTTGCCTTATCTGGAGTTGCCTTCTTTGGAATTGCCTTACCTTGCCTTACCTACAATTGTCCTGCCTGAAATTGCCTTCTCCTGCCTTCTGTTGCCTTAAATTTTTGGAATTGCCATTCTGGCAATTGCCTTGCCTGGAATTGCCCTTCCTTGCATCACCAGGAATTGCCATCCCTGGAATTGCCTCGCCTTGTCTTACCTAAAATTGCCTTGCTTTGAATTGCCTTTTCTGCAATTGCCTTGCCTAAAATTGCATTGCCTTGCCTTGCCTTGTCTTTCCTTCCCTTGTCTTTCCTTGAATGGAATTGCCTTGTGTGGCAATGCCTTGTCTTGCCTTGCCTTGCTTTGCCTTGCCTTGCTTTGCCTTGCCTTGCCTAGAATATCCTTGCCTAAAATTTCCTTGCCTGTAATTGCCTTGCCTTGCCTTACCTGAAATTTCCTTGCCTGTAATTGCCTTGCCTTGCCTTACCTGAAATTTCCTTGCCTGGAATTGCCTTGCATTGCCTTGCTTTTTCTTGCCTGGAATTTCCCTGCCTTGCCTTCCCTGGAATAGCCTTGCTTAAAGTTGCCTTGTCTTGCCTTGTCTTGACTGGAATTGCCTAGCTTCGAATTGCCTTGCCTTGCTTTTTCTCGCCTGGAACTGCCTTGCCTAGAATTGCCTTGTCTTGCGTTGCCTTGCCTTGCCTAGGCTGGAACTGCCTTGCCTGGAATTGTCTTGCCTTTCCTTAGCTGAAATTGTCTTGCTGGAAATACCTTTCCCTGCTTTGTCTTGACTTGCCTTGCCTGGAATTGCCTTTCTGGCAATTGCCTTGCCTAGAATTTCCCTGCTTTGCATTGCCTTGAGTTGCCTTCCCTGCAATTGCCTTGCCTTGCCTTACCTAAAATTACCTTGTCTGGAATTATTTTTCTCTGCCTTCTCTGGCCTTGCCTTGCATGGAATTACCTTTTCTGCAATTGCCTTGCCTAGAATTGCATTGACTTGACTTGCCTTCCCTTGCCTTGCCTTGCCAGGAATTGCCTTGCCTGACATTGCCTTGTCTTGCCTTGCCTTGCCTAGTTTTGCCTTGCCTAGAATTTCCTTGCCTGAAATTGCCTTGCCTGGAATTTTCTTTCCTTGCCTTGCCTGGAATTGTCTTTCTTTTTCTTACCTGGAATTGCCTTGCCTGAAATTCCCTTGCATTTTTTTCCTTTTCCTTGCCTGGAATTGCCCTGCCTTGCCTTCCCTGGAATAGTCTTGCATAAAATTGTCTTGCCTTGCCTTTTCTCACCTGAAAATTCTTTGCCTAGAATTGCCTTGGCTTGTGTTTCCTTGCCCTGCCTGAAATTGCCTTGGTTAGAACTGTCTTGCCTTGCCTTGCCTTGCCTTGCATTGCCCGGAACTGCCTTGCCTGGAATTGCCCTACCTTGCCTTGCCTTGCCTTGCCTAAAATTGCCCTGCCTGCAATTGCCCTGCCTTGCATTGCCTTGTCTAGAATTGCCTTGCCTTGACTTGCCTCAATTTGCATTGCCTGCAATTTTCTTGCCTAGCCTTGCCTGGAATTGCCTTGCATTGACTTGACTTGCCAGGACTTTTCTTACCTTGCCTGACTTGTCTAGAATCGCCTTGCCTGAAATTGCCTTGCCTGGAATTGTCTTGCCTTGCCTTACATGGAATTGGCTTGCCTGGAATTGCCTTGAATTGTCTTGCTTTTTTTTTCCTGGAATTGCCCTGCCTTGCCTTCCCTGGAATAGCCTTGCTTGGAATTGCCTTGTCTTGCCTTGCTTTCTTCGAATTGCCTTGCCTTGCTTTGCTCCCCTGGGATTGCCTTGCCTAGAATTGCTTTGCCTTGTGTTGCCTTGACTGGAATTGCCTTGCCTGGAATTGTCTTGCCTTGCATTAGCTGGAATTGCCTTCCCTGGCAATAAATTTCCCTGCCTTGTCTTGCCTTGCCTTGCCAGGAATTGCCTTGCCTTGCATTGCCAAGAATTGCCTTGCTTGAAATTGCCTTGCCTGAAATATTCTTGACTTGCATTGCCTTACCTTTCCTGGAATTGCCTTGCCTAGAATTACATTGCCTTTCCTTACCTCGCCTTGCCTGGAATTGCCTTTCCTTGCCTTGCTTGGATTTTTCTTGTCTGAAATGGCCATGCCTTGCTTTTTCTTGCCTTGCCTGGAATTGCCTTGCCTTGCCTGAAATCGCCTTGCCTGGATTTGCTCTTTTTTGCCTTGCCTTGCCTTGCCTCGAATTGCCTTGCTTGGAATTTCTCTGCCTTGTTTTGCCATGAATTACCTTGCCTGGGATTGTCCTGATTTGCTTTTCTTTTCCTTAACTCGAATTGCCTTGCCGTGAATTGACCTGCCTTGCCTTGTTTTGCCTTGCCTTGAATTTCCTTGCCTAAAATTTTTGTGCCTTGCTGGGAATTTTTTTGCATTGCCTTTCCTTGCCTAGCCTGGAATTGCCCTGTTTAGAATTGCCTTGCTTTGGCTTGGCTTGCCTTGCCTGGAACTGCCTTGCATAGAATTGTCTTACCTTACCTTGCGTTATCTAAAATTGCCCTGCCTGGAATTGCCCTGCCTTGCCTTGCCTTGCCTGAAATTGCCCTGACTGCAATTACCCTGCTTTGCTTGCCTTGTCTGGAATGGCTTTACCTTGCCTTGCCTTGCCTTGCCTTGCCTGGATTTGCCTTGCCTGCAATTTCCTTGCCTAGACTTGCCTGGAAATTACTTGCCTGGCATTGCCTTGCATTGACTTGCCTTGCCAGGAATTTTATTGCCTGGAATTGATGTAACTTGCCTTGCATTGTCTTGCCTTGCCTAGAATTGCCTTGACTTTTCTGGCCTTGCCTTGCCTTGCCTGGACTTGCCTTGTTTTGCTTTGCCTGCAGTTCCCTTTTCTGCAATTGCCTAGCCTGAAATTTTCTTGTGTTGCCTTGCCATACCTGTCTTTGCCTTGTCTTGCCTTGTTTCGCCTTACCTTGCCTTGCCTAGAATTGTCTTGCATGGAATTGCCTTGCTTTTCCTTGTCTTGACTTTCTTTGCCTTGCCTGGCCTTGCCTTGCCTTGCCTAGTATTGCCTTGCCTTGCCTGGAATTGCCTTTCCTATAATTGCCTTGCCTTGTCTTGCCCTAAACTAACCTGCCTTGCATTACCTTGCCTGAAATTACCCTGTTTGGAATTGCACTGCCTTGGAATTCTAGGCAAGGAAAAGCAAGGCAAGGCAAGTCAAGGCAAGGAAATGCAATGCAAGAAAATTCAAAGAAAGACAATTCCAGGCAAAGCAATTCTAGTCTATGCGAGGAAAGACAAGGGGATGCAGTTCAATTCTAGGCAAGGCAAGGCAAGGCAATGTAGGGCAATTCTAGGCAAGGTTCTTTTAGGCAAAGCAAGGCAATGCAAGGCAATTTCAGGAAAGTCAATTTGAGGCACAGCAAGGCAATGCAAGGCCAGGCAAGGCAAAGCAAGACAAAAAGAGGCAATTCCAGGCTAGGCAATTCTGGGCCGGGCAAGGCAAGGCAATTGCAGGCAAGACATTTCCAGGCAAGGCAATCATATGCAAGAAAAGACAACGCAATGCAAGGCAATTGTGGGAAAGTTAATTTCAGGCAAGGAAACTCAAGGCAAAGCAAGACAAGCCAAGGCAATTCCAGGCAAGGTAATTCCAGGCAAGACAAGGAAAGGCAATTCGAGGCAAGGTGATTCCAGGGAAGGCAAGGTAGGGCAATTTCAGGCAAGGAAAAGCAAGGCAAGGCAAGGCAATGTGGTGCAAGACAATTCCAAGTAAGGAAATTCCAGGCAAGGCAATTCCAAGCAAGGCAATTCTAAGCTAAGCAAGTCAAGGCAAGGGAAGGCAGAACAATTCTAAGCAAGGCAATTCCAGGCAAGGCAGGGCAAGGCAATATAGGGCAATTTCAGGCAAGGCTCTTTTAGACAAGGCAAGGCAACACAAGGCAATTTCAGGAAAGTCAACTTTAGGCACGTCAAGGAGAGTCAAATCTAGGCAACGTAATTCCAGACAAGGCAATTTCAGGCAAGGCAGTCCCATGCAACGAAAGGCAAGACAATTCCAGGCAAGGCAATGCAAGGCAGTGCAATTCCAGGCAGAAAAATTTCAGGCAAGGTAATGGAAGACACGTCAGTTGTGGGCAAGACAAAGAAAGGCAATTATATGCAAGGCAATTCTAGGCAAGGCAAGGGAAGCCAAGGCACGGCTAGGCAAGGCAAGACAATGTTCGACAAGTCAAATCCAGTGAAGGCAGTTTTAGGCAAGGTAAGGCAAAGCAAAACATTTCCTGGCTAGGCAATTTCAGGAAAGGAAATTCCAGGTAAGACAAGACAATTCCAGGCAAGGCAATTCCACCTAAGTTAAGGCAGGGCAAGTCCAGGAAAGGTAAATCCAGGCACAACAAGACAAAGCAAATAGAGTCAAGGCAAGACAAATAAATTCCAGGCAAAGCTATTCCACGTAAGGCAAGGCAGGGCAATTCCAGGAAAGAAAAATTCAGGGAAGGCAATGCAGGCAATTCCAGGCAAGACCACTACAGACAAAACAAGGTAAGGCAATTCCAAACTACACAATTCCAGGCAAGGCAAGACAAGGCAAGGCAATTCCAGAAAGGCAATTCCAGGCAAGACCATAAATGTCAAGGGAATTTCAGGCAAGCAAGACAAGGCAATTTCAGGCAAGAAAATTCTTGGCAAGGCAAGTCAATGCAAGGCAATTTTAGGCAAGTAAATTGAAGGCAAGGCTAGACAAGAAAAATCTCGGCAAGGTAAGGCAATTTTAGACAAGACAGAAAAAGGCAGAACAATTTCAATCAGGGCAATTTCAGGCAAGGCAATACAAGGGAGGGCAATTCCAGACAACGAAAGGCAAGGCAAGAAGTTTAAAACAAGGTAATTCCTGGCAAGGCAAGGCAAGCCAAAGCAAGGCAATTTTAGACAGGAAAATTCCAGGCTAGGCAAGGAAAGGCAATGCAAAATAATTTCCAGCAAGGCATAAGATTTCCAGACAAGGGAATTGAAGGCAAGGCAAAACAAGGCAACGCAGGCCAATTCCAGGCAAGGCAATTCCAGGCAAGAAAATTTCTGGCAAGGAAAGTCAGTGGAAGGAAATTTCAGAGGAGTAAATTTTAGGCAAGGCTAGATAAGTAAATTGCAGGCAATGCAAATCCAGGAAAGGTAAGGCAAGGCAATTCCATGTAAGGCAAGGTAAGTCAAAGCAATTGCAGTCAGGGACATTTCAGGCAAAAAAAAGGCAAGGAAAGGCAAGGCAGTGCAATTCCAGGCAGGTCAATTCCCGGCAATGCAAGGCAAGGCAAGACAATTCTAGGCAAGGCAATTCCAGGCTAGGCAAGGAAAGGCAAGGCAAGAAAATTCCCAGCAAGGCAAAAACAATTACAGGCAAACTAATTCAAGGCAAGGCAAAACAAGGCAAGGCAGACAAATTTCAGGCAAAACAATTAGAGGTAAATAAAAGGCAACACAAAGTGGGGTAATTCCAGGCAAGGCAATTAGAGGCAAGGCAAAACAGGGAAATTCTAAGCAAGGCAATTTGAGGCAAGGCACAACAAGGCAAAAAAGTGCATTTCCAGGCATGGTGATTTCAGGCAATGTAAGGAAAGGCAATTTCAGGAAAGGCAATTCCAGGCAAGGCAAGGTAAGGCAAAGCAATGTAATTCTAGGAATGAAAATTAGACGTAGGGCAAAGGAATACAAGGCAAGGCAACTTCAGGAAAGGCAATTCCAGACAAGGCAATTTCTGGTAAGGTAATAACAGGTAAGACAAAGCAAGACAAGGCAGGGAATGACATTTCCAGAAAAAGCAATTCCAGCCAAGGGAGAGCAAGGCAACGCAAGGCAAGGTAATTCTAGGCAAGGCAATTTCAGGCGAGGAAAGGGAAGGCAATCAAATTCAAAGAAAGGCAATTTCAGTCAAGGCAAAACAAGACAAGTCACGCTGTCTTATTGCTATTTCTTAGATACTTTGATTTGGAGGAAAATGCCCGTTTTTAGATTATTTACAGAAATGGTGTACAAACCGCTGCAAAAACACATCAGTTTAACTCTGTATGTTGAATACACATAGTAAAGACCATTCTCTTAGGTAGCTCCGTTTTCGTTTTAGAACCAGATATTTCTCAAAAAAGCATGTACTCCCATACACGCTGGATTATCAAAATGCAGCTCCTAGAAGAAACGTGTTTCTACCTCTCTGAAACTAAACATAGATTCAAATCTCTTACTTGAACGAACACACAGCAGAGCAGTTTCAAATGTATATTTGTCTTGTGTTTTACAAGCTGCCTTACTGTTATTTCTTAGATGCTGGGATTTGGCAGGGAATGTCCGTTTTTACATTCTTTACAGAAAGCGTTGACAAGCTGTTGAAAACACATATCAGTTTAACTCTGAAAGTTGAAGGCACACATTGAAGACCATTCGGTTGGGTAGCTCGGTTTCCGTTTTAGAACCAGACATTTCTCAATACAGCATGTACTCCCATTCACTCTGAAATATGAAAACGAAGCTCCTAGAAGAAATGTGTTTCTAACTCATTGAATCTAAATATAGATTACACTCTTAGTTGAATGATCACACAGCAGAGCAGTTTGAAAGAGAGGTTTGTTTTGTGCTCTACACGCTGTCATACTGCTATTTCTTAGATGCTGTGATTTGGCTGGAAACGTTCACTTTTAGATAACTTACAGGAGGTGTTTACAAACTGCTGCAAACACACATCCATTTAACTCTGTAAGTTGAATGCACACATTGAAGACCATTTGGTTAGGTAGCTCCGTTTTTCTTTTAGAACCAGATATTTCTCAATACAACATGTACTTCCATTCACTCTGTAATATCAGAACGCAGCTTTTAAAACAAATGGGTTTCTAACTCACTCAATTGAAACATAGATTCAACTCTCTTAGTTGAATAAACACACAGCAGAGCTGTTTGAAGGATACATTTGTTTTGCGCTTTACACGCTGTCTTACTGCTATTTCTTAGATGTTGTGATTTGGCTGGAAATGTCTGTTTTTAAATTCTTTACAGAAACGGTTTACAAACTGCTGAAAACACACATCTGTTTAACTCTGTAAGTTGAATGTACACATTGAAGGCGATAGTGTTAGGTAGCAATATTTCAGTTTTAGAAGCAGATATTTCTCAATACAAAATGTACTCTTATTCACACTGGAATATCCAAACGCAGCTCCAAAAGAAATGTGTATCTAACTCGCTGAATTTAAACATAGATACAACTCTCCTAGTTGAACAAATACACAGCAGAGCACTTTAAAAGATACATTTGTTTTGTATTTCACACCCTGTCTTACTGCGATTTTTAAGATGCTGGGATTTTACTGGAAATGTCCACTTTCAGATTATTTACAGAAGTTTACAAACTGCTGCAAACACATGTCAGTTTAACTCTGTAAATTGAATGCACACATTGTAGACTATTCTGTTAGCTATTTCCATTTTCAGTCTAGAACCAGATGTTCTCAAAACATCATGTACTCTTATTCATGCTGGAATATCAAAACGCAGGTACTAAAAGTAACATGTTTCTAACTCGCCAAATCAAAACGTAGATTTAACTCTCTCAGTTAAACAAACATGCAACAGAGCAGTGTGAAAGACACATTTGTTTTGTGTTTTACATGCTCAGATACTGCTACTTATTAGATGCTGGCATTTGGCTGGAAATGTCCGTTTTGTATTCTTCAGAGAAAGAATTTACAATCTGCTGCAAACACACATCAGTTTAACTCTGTATGCTGAATGCACACATTGAAGACGATTCTGTTAGGTAGCTCCGTTTTCGTTTTAGAACCAGATATTTCTCACTACAGCATGGACTACCATTCACTCTGGAATATCAAAACAGAGCTTTTAAAAGACATCGGTTTCTAACTCGCTGAATCTAAACATTAATCAAACTTTCATAGTTGAACGAACACACAGCAGAGCAGTTTGAAATATACATTTTTGTGTGTGTTTCACACTCTGTCTTACGGCTATTTCTTAGATGCTGGGATTTGTCTGTAAATGTCTGTTTATAGATTCTTTATACAAAGGGTTTACAAACTGTTGCGAATACACATGAGTTTAACTATAAGTTGAATGCACACATTAAAGACCATTCTGTTAGGTAGATCCATTTTCGTTCTAGAACCAGATATTTCTCAATACAGCACGTACTCCCATTCACGCTGGAATATCAAAACGCAGCTCCTGGAAGAAACCTGTTTATTACTCGCTGAATCTAAACATAAATTCAACTCTCTTAGTTGAGAGCAGTTTGAAAGATACATTTGTTTTGTGTTTTACACACTGTCTTACTGCTATTTCTTAGACACCTGGATTTGGCTGGAATTGTCGGTATTTAGATTCTTAACATAAAAAGTTTACAAACTGCTGTCAACACACGTCAGTTTAACTCTTTAAATTGAATGAACACATTGAAGACCATTCTGTTAGGTAGCTCCATTTTTTTTTTAGAACCGGATATTGCTCAATACAGCATGTACTCCCATTTACGCTGGAATATCAAAACGCAGATTCTAGGACAAACGTGTTTCTAACTCGCTGAATCTAGACATAGATTCACCTCTCTTAATTGAACGAACACATGGCAACGAATTTTGAAAGATATTTTTGTGTGTTTTACACGCTGCCTTACTGCTTTTTCTTAGATGCTGGCATTGGGCTGGAAATATCCGCTTTCAAATTATTTACACAAAGGGTTTACAAACTGCTGCAAAGACATATGAGTTTAACTCTGTAAGTTGAAAATACACGTTGAAGAATATTCTGTTAGTTAGCTCCGTTTTCTTTTAAGAACCAGATATTTCTCAATACAGCATGTGCTTCCATTCACTCTGGAATAGCAAAACACAGCTTTTGGAAGAATCGTGTTTCTCATTCGCTGAATCTAAACATAGATTCAACTCTCTTAGTAGAAGGAACACAAGGCAGAGCAGTTTCAAAGATAAATTTGTTTTGTGTTTTACATTCTCTCTTACTGTTATTTCTTAGATACTGGGATTTGGCTGGAAATGGACGTTTTGAGATTCTTTACAGAAAGGGTTTATAAAATGCTGCAAACACATGTCAGTTTAACTCTGTATGTTAAATGCACATATTAAAGGCCATTCTTTTACGTAGCTCCGTTTTTATTCTAGAACCACATATTTTTTTAATGCAGCATGTAATCTCATTCAGTCTGGAATTTCAAAACGCAGCTCCTAGAAGAAACGTGTTTCTAACTTGCTGAATGTAAATATAGATTTAACTCTCTTAGTTGAGCGAACACAAAGCAGAGCAGTTTGAAAGATACGTTTGTTTTGTGTTTTGCACGCTCTGTTACTGCTATTTCTTTGATGCTGGGATTTGGCTGGAAATGACTTTTTAGATTCTTTACATAATTTAAAACGACTGCGAACACATATCAGTTTAACTCTGTAAGTTGAATGCACACATTGAAGATCATTTTTTAAGTAGTTCCGTTTTTGTTTTAGAACCAGATATTTCTTAATACAACATGTACTCTTATTAACGCTGAAATATGAAGACGCAGTTCCTAGAAAATACGTGTTTCTAAATCTCTGAATCTAAATATAGATTCAACTGTCTTAATTTAATGAACACACAGCAGAACAGTCTGTAAGATACATTTGATTTGTGATTTTTACGCTCTCTTACTGCTATTTCTTAGATGCTGGAAATTGGCTGTAAATATCCATTTTTAGATTCTTTACAGAAGGGTTTACAAACTGCTGCAAACACACATAAGTTTACATCTGTAAGTTGAATGCACACACTGAAGACCATTCTGTTAGGTAACTCCGTTTTTGTTCTAGAACCACGTATTTCTCAATACAGCATGTACTCCCATTCACACTGAAATATCAAAACGCAGCACCTAAAAAAACCTGTTTCTATTTCCCTGAATCTAAACATAGATTTAACTCTTCTAGTTGAATGAACGCACAACAGAGCAGTTTAAAAATTGCGTTCGTTTTTTGTTTTACATGCTATCTTACTGCTAATTCTTAGATGCTGAGACATGGCTGAAAATATTTATTTTTAGATTTGTTGCAGAAAGGGTTTACAAACTGCTGCAGAAACCCATCAGTTTAACTCTGTAAGTTCAATGCACACATTGAAGACCATTTTGTTAGGTAGCTCCGTTTCCTTTTTAGAACCAGGTATTTCTCAAAACAGCGTGTACGACCATTCACTCTGGAATATCAAAATGCAGCTCCTAGAAGAAACGTGTTTCTAACGCTCTGAATCTAAACATAGACTCAGCTCTGTTAGTTGAACAAACACACAGCAGAGCAGTTTGAAAAATACATTTGTTTTGTGTTTTAGACAGCGATTTACAACTATTTCTTACATGCTTGGATTTGGCTGGAAATATCCGTTTTCTGTTTCTTTACAGAAAGTGTTTACAAACTACTGCAAACACACATTCGTTTAACTCTGCAAGTTGAATGCACACATTGAAGACCATTCTGTTAGGTTGCTCCATTTTTGTTCTAGAACCAGATATTTCTCAATACAGCATGTACTCTTATTCACGCTGTAATATCAAAACGCAGCTCCTAGAAAAAAACGTATTTCTAACTGTCTGAATATAAACATATTTTCAACTCTCTTAGTTGAACAAACACACAGCAGTGCAGTTTGAAAAATACATTTGTTTTGTGTTCTACTCGTCATCTTACTGCTATTTTTAGATGCTGGGATTTGGCTGGTAATGTCTGGTTTTAGATTCTTTAGAGAAAGGGTTTACAAACTGCTGCAAACACGCAACAATTTAACTCTGTATGTTAAATTCACGCATTGAAGCGCATTCTTTTAGGTAGCTCCGTTTTCGTTTTAGAACCAGATATTACTAAATGAAACATGTCCTCTCATTCAGTCTGGAATATCAAACTGCAGCTCCTAGAAGGCATGTGTTTCTAACTCGCTGAATCTAAACATAAATTCAACTCTTAGTTTAACAAACACACAACAGAGCAGTTTGAAAAACACATGTTATGTGTTTTACATGCTCTCTTACTGCTATTTCTTAGATACTCCGATTTGGCTGGAAATGTCCGTTTTTAGATTATTTACATAGGGGTTTACAAACTGCCTCAAACACCTATCAGTTAAACTCTGTAAGTTGTATGTATACTTTGAAGACAATTCTTCCAGGTAGCTCTGTTTTGATTTTAGAAACAGATATTTCTCAATACAGCAGGTACTCCCATTCATGCTGGAATATCAAAACGCAGCTCCTAGAACAAAAGTGTTTTCTACTCGCTGAATCTAAGCAGAGACTCAACTCTCTTAGCTGAATAAATACACAGCAGAGCAGTTTGAAATGTATTCATTTGTTTTGTTTTACAAACCGTCTTACTGCTATTTCTTAAAGGCTGGGATTTGCCTGAAAAGATTTGTTTTTAGATTCTTTACAGAAAAAGTTTACAAGCTGTTGAAAACACACATCAGTTTAACTCTGTATGTTGAATGCACACATTGAAGACCATTCGGTTAGGTAGTTCGGTTTCCATTTTAGAACCAGATATTTCTCAGTACAGCATGTACTCCCATTCATCCTGAAATATCAAAACGAAGCTCCTGGAAGAAACGTGTTTCTAAATAGTTCAATATAAACATAGACTCAACTCTTTTAGTTGAATGAACACACAGCAGAGCAGTTTGAAAGATACATTTATTTTGTATTTTACACGCTGTCTTACTGCTATTTCTTAGATGCTGTGATTTCGCTGGAAATGTTCGTTATTAGATTCTTTACAGAAAGGGTTTCCAAGTTGTTGAAAACACGCATCAGTTTAACTCTGTATGTTGAATGCACACATTGAAGACCATTCGGTTTGTTAGTTCGGTTTCCGTTTTAGAATCAGATAGTTCTCAATACAGCATGTACTCCCATTCACTCTGGAATATCAAAACGTAGCTTTTAGAAGAAACGTATTTCTAACTAGCTGAAGCTAAACATACATTCATCCCTCTTAGTTGAACGAACACACAGCAGAGCAGTTTGAAAGATACATTTGTTATGTGTTTTACACGCTGTCTTACTGCCATTTCTTAGACGCTGGCATTTGGCTGGAAATGTCCGCTTTTAGATCCTTTACAGAAGAAGTTTACAAACTGATGCAAACACACGTCAGTTTAACTCTTTAAATTCAATGCACAAATTGAAGACTATTCTGTTATGTAGCTCTGTTTTTGTTCTAGAACCAGATTTGCTCAATACAGCATATACTTTTATTCACTCTGGAATACCAAAACATAGCTCCTAGACGAAACGTGTTTCTAACTCCCTGAATCTAAACATAGATTAAACTATCTTAGTTGAACGAACACACAGCAGAGAAGTTTGAAAGATACATTTGTCTTGTGTTTTACATGCTGTCATACTACTATTTCTTAAATGCTGGTATTTGGCTGGAAATATACATTTTTAGATTTTTTACAAAAAGGGTATACAAACTGCTGCAAACACACATCTGTTTATTTCTTTCAGTTAAATGAACACAATAAATACCACTCTGTTATGTAGCTCCATATTTGTTGAAAGCAGATATTTCTTAATACAGCATATACTCCCATTCAGGCTGGAATACCAAAATGCAGCTCCTAGAAGAAACGTGTTTCTAACTCGCTGAATCTAAACATAGATCCAACTCTCTTAGTTGAACAAACACAGAGCACAGCAGTTTGAAATATATTTTTTGTGGGTTTTACACGCTGTCTTACTGCTATTTCTTAGATGCTGGCATTTAGCTAGAAATGTTCATTTTCAAATTCTTAACAGAAAGCGTTTACAAACTGTTGCAAACACACATCAGTTTAACTCTGTAAGTTGAAAGCACACATTGAAGAAAATTCTGTTAGGTAGCTTCATTTTCGTTTAAGAACCAGATATTTCTCAATACATCAAGTTCTCCCATTCCCTCTGGAATATCAAAACTCACCTCCCAAAAGAAACGTGTTTGGAACTCGCTGAATCTAAACACAAGTTCAACTCTTTTAGTTGAACGGACACACAGCTGAGCAGTTTGAAACATACGTTTGTTTTGTATTTTACACTCTGTCTTACTGCTCTTTCTTAAATGCTGGCATTTAGCTGGAAATATCCGTTTTAAGATTTTTACAAAAAGGGTTTACAAACTTCTGCAAACACTCATCACTTTGTCTTTGTAACCTAAGTGCACACATTGAAGACCATTCTGTTAGGTAGCTGTTTTTGTTTTACAACCAGATATTGCTCAATACCAGATGTACTTTCATTCCCTCTGGAATATTAAAATGCAGCTCCTAGAAGAAACGTGTTTCTAACTTGCTGAATCTAACCATAGATTCAACTCTCTTCAGTGAATGAACACACAGCAGAGCAGTTTAAAATATACATTTTTTTGTGCTTTACACTCTGTTTCTCAAATGCTGGCATTTGGCTGGAAATTTCTGTTTTCAAATTCTTTATAGAAAGGGATTACAAACTTTTGCAAACATACATCAATTTAACTCTGTAAGTTGGAAGCACACATTTAAGAACATTCTGTAAGGTAGCTCCATTTTTGGTTAGGAACCAGATATTTCTCAATACAGCATCTACTCCCATTGACTTTCGAATATCCAAATGATGCTCCTAGAAAAAACGTGTTTCTAACTCGCTAAATCTAAACACAGTTTCCACGCTTTTAGTTGAACGAACACACAGCAGAGCAGCTTAGAAGAGACGTTTGTTTTGTGTTTTAGACGCAGTTTTACTGATATTTCTTAAATACTCCTATTTGGCAGGAAATATCCATTTTTAGATTCTTTACAAAAAAGGTTTACAAACGGCTGCAAACACACATCTGTTTAACTCTGAAAGTTAAATGTTCACATTAAAGACCATTCTGCTAGGTAGCTCCGTTTTCATTTTAAAACCACAAATTTCTCAATAACGCATGTACTCCCATTCACGCTGGAATATCAAAAGGCAGCTCCTAGAAGAAACGTGTTTCTAACTCTCCGAATCTAAACATAGATTCAACTCTCTTAGTTGAACGAACACACAGCAGAGTAGTTGCAAAAATACCTTTATTTTGTGTTTTACACGCTGTCTTACTGCTATTTCTTAGATTAGGCTGGAAATGTCCGTTTTCAAATTCTTTACAGAAAGGGTTTACAAAAAGATGCAAACACACAAGAGTTTAAAGCTGGAGGTTGAATGCACATGTTGAAGAACATTCTTTTAGGTACCTTCGTTTTCCTTTAAGAACCAGATATTTCTCAATACAACATGTACTCCCATTCACTCTGGAATATCAAAACGCAGCTCCAAAAACAAACTTGTTCTAACCCGCTGAATTTAAACACAGGTTCCACTGTCTTAGTTGAATAAACACACAGCAGAGCACTTTGAAATATACGTTTGTTTGGTGTTTTAGATGCAGTGTTACTGCTGTTTCATTAATGCTGATTTTTCGCTGAAAATATCCATTGTTAGCTTATTTACAGAAAAAGTTTACAAACTGCAGGAAAGACACATGAGTTTAACTGTATGTTGAAAGGACAAATTGAAGAACATTCTATTAGGTACCTCCGTTTTCCTTTTAGAACCAGATATTTCTCAATACAGCATGTACTCCCATTCACTCTGGAATATCAAAACTCAGCTCCAAAAACGGAAGTGTTTCTAATTCTTTGAATCTTAACATAGATTCAACTCTCTTAGTTGAATGAACACACAGAAGAGCTGTTTGAAAGATATGGTTGTTTTGTGTTTGACACGCTGTCTTACTGCTATTTCTTAAATGCTGGTATTTGGCTGCAAATATCCGTTTTTAGATTCTTTACAGAAAGGGTTTACAAACTGCTGCAAACACACATCTGCTTAACTCTGTAAGTTAAATACACATATTGAAGACCATTCTGTTAGGTAGCTCGGTTTCCGTTTTGGAACCAGATATTTCTTAATACAGCCTGTATTTCCATTCACACTGGAATATCAAAAGTCAGCTCCTAGAAGAAACGTGTTTCTCACTCGCTGAATCTGAAGATAGATTGAACTCTCATAGTTGAAGAAACACACATCAAAGCAGTTTGAAAGATACTTTTGGGTTGTGTTTTAGAGGCAGTCTCACAGCTATTATATAGATGCATTTATTTGGCTGGAAATGTCCATTTTCAAATTCTTTACAAAAAGGGTTTACAAACTACTGCAAACACACAACAGTTTAATTCTGTAAGTTGAATGCACACATTGAAGACCATTCTGTTAGGTTGCTCCGTTTTGGTTTTAAAAACAGATATTTCTTTTTTTTCTTTTTATTGCAATTTAGGATTTGGGATACATGTGCAGAACATGCAAGATAGTTGCATAGGTACACACGTGGCAGTGTGTTGTGTTGCCTTCTCCCCCTTCACACACATTTGGCATTTCTCCCCATGCTATCCCTCCCCCACTCCTCTCCACCGCTGTCCCTGCCCTATTCCCCCCAATAGACCCCAGTGTGTAGTACTCCCTTTTCTGTGTCCATGTGCTCTCATTGTTCATCACCCGCCTATGAGTGAGAATATACAGTGTTTCATTTTCTGTTCTTGTGTCAATTTGCTGAGAATGATGTTCTCCAGGTTCATCCATGTCCCTACAAAGGACACGACCTCATCATTTTTTATTGCTGCATAATATTCCATGGTGTATATGTATCACATTTTCCCAGTCCAGTCTATCACGGATGGGCATTTGGGTTGGTTCCAGGTCTTTGCTATTGTAAACAGTGCTGCAATGAACATTCGTATGCATGTGTCCTTATTGTAGAACAATTTATAGTCCTTTGGATATATACCCAGTAATGGAATTGCTCGGTCAAATGGAATTTCTATTTCTAGGTCCTTGAGAAATCGCCACACTGTCTTCCACAATTGTTGAACTAATTTACACTCCCATCAGCAGTGTAAGAGTGTTCCTATTTCTCTGCATACTCTCCAGCATCTGTTGTCTCCAGA
>JAPYYA010001038.1:0-30323 GCA_028533165.1 Leontopithecus rosalia | reverse complement strand
CCATTAATTCACTTATATTCCTCTCTAAGTTGTCTATTCTCATTAGGATTTTGTCAAACCTTTTTTCAAAGTCCTTAGTTTCTTTATGTTGGGCTACAACATGTTCTTTGAACTCACAGAAGTTTCTTATTATCCATACCCTGAAGCCTGATTCTGTTAATGGGATGCGCTCCTTTTCCATCAAGCCTTGTTCCCTTGTTGATGAGGAACTGTGATCCTCTGTAGAGGGAGAGGCATTCTGATTTTGAGTATTCTCAGCTTTTTTACGCTGGTTTCTTCCCATCATTGGAAATTTATCCACCTGTCGTCTTTGTAATTACCAACTTTCAAATGAGGTCTCTGAGTGGGCGTCCAAGTTGTTAATGCCCAGGGCCGAAATATGAGCAACCCACTGCGCAGGCCAAAACAGCAGCGTTAAGACTGATGGTGCTTTTCTGCCCAGGAATCTCCAGTCTGGCTTCCTTCTTGAGTCCTTAATAGGCGACTCTGCCTTCCCAGAGCTCCAAACCTCAGTCAGAAGGGGAACCAGTCCCGTTTACTCTGCACCAAGAGCTGCTGCGCCGAGGTGCTGGCAAAACCACTGCACTGGCCACTAGAGTTGCGCTGGCGACCTGTGCGGCTCCTCCAAACCTCGGTCAGAAGGGGAACCAGTCCCGTTTACTCTGCACCAAGAGCTGCCGCGCCAAGGTGCCGGCAAAACTGCTGCGCCAGCCTCAAGAGTTGGGCTGGCGACCCGTGCAGCTCCTCCACTGGGTATCTTCTGCTCCGTGAGCGACCAAAATTTGTCTGAAAGTGTGGCATCCTCTTGTTCTCTGCGCTTTCACTGGGAGCTGCAATCCCGAGATGTTAGCGATCAGCCATCTTGGATCATTCTCAAAAGATATTTCTTAATTACAAAAGGAAAAACAGTAACTTCAGAGTTGAGAAACCTGAAGACACTACCTTAGCCAAGTGATTGAGGTTGATACCACCTGTAATAAGACATATCAATAGTAGGTATCTCAAGTGCTGCATTTTCATAAGGGTACAGCATTGCTTATGTGGTATTCTTGCCAAAAATATACATACTCAATCTCATCATGAGAAAATCATAAACAAACTAAAATTGAAAAACATTCTACAGAAAAACTGGTTGGTATTCTTTAAAACTGTCAAGCTCATAAAAGATGAAGAAAGACTGAGAAACCCTCACAGATTGGAGGAGACTAAGGAGACACAACACTGAATGTAATGTGGGATCCTGGCTTGGATTCTGTAATGCAAAAAGGATATCAGTGGGACAGTTGGACAAATTTCAGTAAGGTCTGTAGATTAGTTAATAGTATTATCACCAAATTAATTTCCTGGTTTTGATAATTAGACTACGATTACTTAGGCTGTTAACATTAGGAGAAACTGAGTGAAAGATATACAGAAAACTATGCATTTTTGTTTTCTTTTTTGCCTCCAAGAGAACTATTTTATTTGCTCTTATTTAGTTAACATATAATAATTGTACATATTTATGGGGTACAGTATGATATTTTGATATGTGTATGCAATGTGTAATGATCAAATTAGGGTAATTATCATGCTCATCACCTCAAACATGTATAATTTCTTTGTGTTGGGTCTCTGCACTATTTTTGCAGTATCTTTGCAAGTCTAAAATTATTTCAAAATAAAAGGTTTACAAAAGCTAAGGTCACAGTGTGTAACAGATGAGATGAGAATGTGAAAAAGGGGTTTGTTACATAGGAAGACTCCAAGAATAATTCAAGAGGATGGTGGCAGTTGGGGTAGAGACAAATGAATAGCTTCTCAAGCTATTTTGAGGATAACATTGAAAAGGCTTGGCTACTAAATGAATTTGGAAGGGTAAATGAGAGAAAAATGTCAATGATTCCCTAGTTCTGAGAAAAAAGGAAGCTACATCAGCAGATTTTGAAAAGCCAGAAAGAGGAGAGTAAAGATGATGAGTGATTTTAGAAAGCTGGATCTGAAGAACTAGTCAGGGATCTGGGCATGTCTTCCAAGGAAGCAGTTACAAATGTGAAACTAGAGCTCAAAAACATTTTCAGGAATTAGCAATTTGGGGGTAAAGAGTCACCAAAATGTAGTCAGGAGAACTAGAACCAAGTCGGGTTTGATGCCAAAGCCTATGACTTTAATGTTAAGCCACGGCAGAGTATGAGGATGGAAAAAAGACCAGGAACAAAATCTTAGTGAACAGTTATATTAGAAGAGAGGGTGGGCGCGGTGGCTCACGCCTATAATCCCAGCACTTTGGGAGGCCGAGGTGGGTCATGAGATCGAGACCATCCTGGTCAACATGGTGAAACCCCGTCTCTACTAAAAATACAAAAATTAGCTGGGCATGGTGGTACGTGCCTGTAGTCCTAGCTACTCAGGAGGCTGAGGCAGAAGAATTGCCTGAACCCAGAAGGCGGAGGTTGTGGTGAGCCAAGATCGTGCCATTGCACTCCAACCTGGGTAACAAAAGCAAAACTCTGTCTCAAAAAAAAAAAAAAAAAAGAAGAGAGGAGCAGCCAGAGAAGTGGGGAATGACATTAACAGTTTACTACTGGCCAGGTGCGGTGGCTCACACCTATAATTCCAGCACTTTGGGAGGCTAAGACAGGCAGATCACCTGAGGTCAGGAGTTCAAGACCAGCCTAACCAACATGGTGAAGCCCCCATCTCTACTAAAAATACAAAAATTAGCTGGGTGTGGTGGTGGGTGCCTGTAATCCCACCTACTTGGGAGGCTGAGGTGGGAGAATCGCTTGAACCCAGGATGTGGAGGCTGCAGTGAGCTAAGACTGTGCCACTGCACTCCAGTCTGGGCGACAGAGCCAGGCTCTGTCTTAAAAAAAAGAAAATTTTTTTTCACTATTGCCAATACTATGAAGGGGCTCAGAGAGGTGAGGAATGAGACAAAGCTGCTTTATTTGGTGACTGGCAGTCATTAGTGACTTTCAAAAGAGTAGCTTGGTACAATATAGGGAGGTTGGGCTATTTTCTCTTTTACAGATACTATTTATTAGGCACTGTATAAGATTAAAAGAGACTTTACCTCCTTTAAAGAGGCTTTATCTCTTTTAATCCTTACACTGACTCATCTAATACCCTTTTCATAGATGAAAAGTGAGATTGAGAGAGGTTAAGTGACTTGTTCAAGCCCTCATATGAATTAAGTATGAACATGGGATTTGACCTGGTTGTGTTTGATCCTAAAGCTTACCATTTTAATGACCTGCCTTCTTTCTCATTCACAGAAGCCAGAATGCAAGTGGTTAAGGAGTAATAAGGAGGTGAATGTAGCCATTATAGAGGACTCTTAGGACAGGTTTGGTAGATATGAAAGGGAAGAGATGGGATGCTGCTTCTGGTTAGCAAGGGAGAAGAAAATTTCTTTTTTAGGTTAGGTAGGTTTCTACATTCATAAGTTTGTAGAAACTGAGAAAAAAGTAGTGTGAATTTAGAAAAAGAATGAAATAACATGTGAGAGAATGAGCAACACAGTGGGTTAAGAGTGTAGAGGTGGAGACAATTGCTTTGGAAAGGAAGGTAAGTACTTCCTTCTCTAAGGCAAGGCACCTCAAGATAAGCTTGGTCACAGTGTTGAAGAACACAAGAGGCATGATAGGACCTTGAAAGATGTGCATATGATTTACATATCTGCTCTGGGGAAAACAATGAAAGGTGAAGAAAAGGATGGCTTGGCAGTTTAAGGGCTGAGCAACAGGGAAGACCCAGCTGAGATCTGAATATGAAGTGACAGCAATAGTAAGAAGGGCCAGATACCGTGGTTCATGCTTGTAATCCTAGCACTTTGTGAGGCCACAGTGGGAGGATCTCTTGAGCCAAGGAGTTTTAGCAAACCTCGGCTCAATAGAGCAAGATCCTGTCTCTACAAAATAGGAAAAAAATACAGCTGAGTGTGATGGCGTGTACCTATACTCCTGGCTACTAGGGAGGCTAAAGACTGCAGTGAGCTATGATCATGCCACTGCACTCTGGCCTAGGCAACAGAGCAAGACTTTGTCTCTAAAACGAAAATGGTAATGAGGCCTGGTTATTATTGTTTCTAGAGGGGTCCATTCAAATGAATGGGATGTTACAGGTGGACAATCACTGTGCTACAGTAAACTTCTAAGGCTCCAGGATGTCACTGAGAGGCCTATGTCTCAGTTCCCAATGGATTAGGAGGATTCCCACTTTCTTCTCTGGTAACAGCACTGGACATCTCAGAATGAAGTCATATGTATGACTTATATTTCACTGTGAAAACACTAACATCCTCAGTTTGTTTTCAGGACTGAAACAAATACTATGAGGCCAAAATTTTTTCCCAGAGGCCTACATCTGTGAGACCAGCATTTTCCTTTTCACTAATATTGTGAAATCGTGTTCTTTTTATACATAAAGCAAATATATTTTGGAAATGTTTTCAGAGAACTGAACAGCACTAACAGAAGCACTTTGAGGTGCCCTTGGTCAGTCTGAGTACAACAGGGAGAATCATCTCCTCCCCATATCTCTAGAGTGGTAGTCTTCAAGGACAGGATGAGGGTGTCTGGTCCTGTTCTCATCTCCATGGCTAAGTTTTCTTCTCTACACAGTCTGCAGGTGTCATTCAGTCCAGATCTGCCATTGCAGTCTCTTTACTGCCTCACTTTCCTTCTTCTCTGTTAAAATGAGGCTTCTTCTGAGCTCAGAAGAACATTTCTGGGTTATTAGGTAGGAACTTCTTGTGGTTACTGATAAATGCAGTTTCCCAAGTACCTCTTAAAGGTTTTAGAACTGTGTGCTCCTGCAGGATGGATGGCAGTGGCCCTGCACATATGCAGAGCCAGGACTCTATCTGCTCTCTGTCAAGGCTGGATATACTCTCCCCAGACTCATCAGGTAACATGGAGAAAGGAAAGATGATGTGCCGAAAAGAAAGAAAAAGGGAAGGAAAGCAGAGTACCTTGGCACGTTTCTTGCACAGCAGCACCACAATGCTCAGGTACCCTGCTGCTGCAGCATATCCCAGCGGAGTCAGGCCACTTTCAGAAGAGGCATCCACGTTGGCCCCGAACTCCAGTAGCAGGGCTACCATTTCTGTGTAACCAAGATGGGACTGAACACATAGAATTGGAGCATTATTTAAAACCTCTGTCCGGTAATTAATATTGGCACCTCCCAAAATCAGCAGTCGGCTAACCTAGAAATAAATAAACAGAACTAATAATTAGACAAACAGGAGTCACATCCTTTCAGTCATCTTTTATTAAACCATCTAAGATTCTACAACAGTGTCAAGTAGCATTTAGTAATTGCTTTATTTTATAATCTCATTTGTTCCTTTTTCTTTTCCTTTGGTAGATAATGTAAAATAACTCCTTTACATACACAGTATAGTAGTTAGAGCAATTGTCTCCCATACTGCAGTGCTGAACATAGTCTCTATGAAGTGAGCTCTTGGTCAGAAAAACTCCTACCAAGACCAAGGCTACCTGAGATCAGTTTATTCTCTGGAACCAGCAGGAGCTGATCCCATATGTCAGAGTCAGCTTATAGAAGGTAAGAGGACAATGGAGCTAGTCTCTAATTTATAGAATAAAATTGAACAATTTAAAATATATTATCAATAAAAGGCTCTTAATAAGAGAGAGTCTAAGGCAAGTCCAAAATCAACTACATAGCTACTTACTGTCCTTCTAGTTTTATTTTTTCACAGTTAATTCTTTATCATATTTATAATTTCTTTACACATGTACCTTTATATTTGGAGTATAGAGGTTTCGTAAAGATGCCAGTGCCATGGAAAGACCTTCTGTGCTATAGGAGATCCAGAGACCTTGGAGGATGGAGGATGATACACCAACTTTTTTACTCAAACCCTGAATAAAAATAGACAATTAAATTATTAGCCCAGCAAAAAAAAAAAAAAAGTAGCAGCAATGGTAAATTAGTGGCCTCTTTGTTTTTGTTACAATGAATGAGGGTAGAGTCTCACCCTAACAACGTTCATGCCAAGCAAACTCTAGGCTGGGGGACAAAGATCAGTCCTGCAGGAACAAGCTGACTTAAATGGTCTCTAAGTGCAATCCTTAGCAACACGTCTACTTAACACTTCTCTTTTCTGTTATATCTGGATATAATTTATTTTTCCATATCTTTTTTATTAGCTTCTTCAGTAAATCTCTTAAATTCAAGTTACTAAATTACACACTGTGGCAAAAATAATGCAATGTAGTCACTGATTTCCATTTCATTTTCTTCCTGAACATTTGGAAAAACTCTATTTCACAGCCTCCTTTACAGTTAGGGAGGCCATGTGACTGAATTCTGGTGAATAAAATTAGGGCCTAAGTACTATGTCATGTCCAGGCTTGGCTCCACAACTTGCTGTGTATTTCTCCACACTTTCTATTGTTCCTTTTGATTGCAGGCCAGATAAGATTCAATGGAGAATTCTGAGGCCCAAGGTGATTTTATTTTATTTATTAATTGTTTTTTATAGAGACAAGGTTTCTCCATGTTGGTCAGGCTGGTCTTGAATTCCCAATCCTCAGGTGATCCACCTGCTTCTCCCTCCCAAAGTGCTGGGATTATAGGAGTGAGCCACCATGCCTGGCCAGCCCAAGGTGATTTTAAAAACTACTACATGGAAGGAGCCTGCCCAGAGATCTGCACTGTTCTGCAATGTAAGGAGAAAGAAGTCTTTGTTAAGTCATTGAGATTTTGCAGGTTGTCAGAGCAGCTAGTGTTCTTCACGCTAATTAAGATACCCCAAAATGGTTACATATATTTATCCTCAGGAAAAAAAAACAGCAATACAGCCTTGACTGCCATCCACAACAAATTTTTTCCTAGTATCACAGGTCCCACGACATGTACTAAAGTTTGTCCATATCACATGGGCTTCTCCAGAAGGAAGTTAGAATAATTTGTTCTTCAGATCTTCTAACTGTTGGACACTCTCTGACCATCATCTTACTCTTCTGCTAATATCTGGATCAAATCAGTTAATGAAAGAAATCCTGAGGGCAGGAAGATATTAACAATGAAATTTGGGTTGTAATAAGAAATATAGGGAAGTATTTCTTTTAAAAACTTAAGCTACTTCTGCCTTCTTTGTCCTTGAAATGCAGAATATTCTTGCCTAGAATACCTACATGTATCCAAAATCAGCAAGGTGTGTTTATCTGGCAGACTAGGGAAGGGGCATCTACAAAGGAGGAATATGTAAGTTACTTATGGGTTATAAATTCATCAAACAAGAGCTCTAGTCATGGTGGTCAATGCCTTCCCATAGAGGGTTCAGGGTCTCTAAAGTGGGTTAGGAAAAAACTTCCTGTAGAGGGAATTCTCACACTAGAGGAAAGGCTGAAAGGTGAATAATGCTCTGGGAAGGCTAGACATGTGAACATTTTTAAAAGGCTTTCCTGACACAGTTACTTTTTTTTCTCCCTGTGGGGATATTTTGATGTAACCAAAAATTAAATCATTAGACTTTCCTATTAAAAATTTTATTTTCATCCAGGTGCAGTGGTACATGTCTGTAATCCCAGCACTTTGGGAGGTGGTGGTGGGATGATTGCTTGGGCCCAGGAGCTCAAGACCAGGGAAGTGTAGGGAGACTACATCTCTACAGAAAATTAAAATATTAGTCAGGTGTGCTGGTGCATGCCCATGGTCCTAGCTACTTGGGAGGCTGATGTGGGAGGATTGCTTGAGCGTGGGAGGTTGAGGCTGTGGTGAGCAGTGACTGTAATACTGCACTCCAGCCTGGGTGACACAGTGAGGCCTTGTCTCAAAGAAAAAAAACAAAAAATGAAAAATAACAACCAAAAAACAGAAGAAAAAAAGACTTCTACATTTAAGTTTTAAAATTATAAAAATAATACAAATTTGTTATAAAAGTCAAATAAAGTAATATGGTATTAAAAATAAAAGTAGCTTCAACCACCCATCTCAATCCTAAGAGGTGGCTCCTATTAATATATTAATGTTTATTATTTAAGACATTATATATATATATATATATATATATATATATATATATGGAAAATACAAGTGCATATAAACTATGTAAAATTTATTTTATTAAACATTTTTTATTAAGGAAAATTTCAAACCTACTTACAAAAGTAGAGAGGAATAGTATAATAAAGCTCTCATGTACCCATCACCTCACTTCAATAATTTTCCACTCACGACCAACCTTGTATTATTTACCCTCCTACGAATGTCCCCCTTCCCTTGATGGGATTATTTTGAAAAATCCTGGGTATTTTATCAGTTAATATTTAAGTATTTTAGTAAGAGCCTCTAAACAGATACGAACTCTTTAAAACATATCTAAAACTAAGAAGGATTCTATAATATGAAATATCCTAAGAGTGTTCAAATTGCCGTGATTTGCTCAAAAAAGGAACTAAATTTTTTTCCGTTTGAATTGGGATTCACATAAGGTACATATACTGTTACTGGCTTTAAAACACTTTCATATTAAGTAGGTCCAGATTTTTTTCTCCCTCACCATTATAACTTTTAATAATCATCCATGTATATGTATCTTTATACACCTATGCATATATATATATATATATATATATATATATATATATATAATATGCCTCAATAAGTTGATACATTTATATTTTGTAACATTTTGACATGGCTTTATCAAAGTGGCTGATAAAACCTCAACATAAAATCCACAGCTTGATAAAATGAGGAAGGATGGTGTTAATTATTTCTATGCATCCTCTCGTTCCATTCTATCCTAATTATAAATAATGGACAAGAGCATGAGACAAAAAGCTGAGCCAAATCCTAGCAGAATAGACCTTTCGGTGCCCAGAAACACAATCCCATGCTGGGAGGCTGAAACAGAATCCAGTTTAACCCTCACACCACAAGATGATTTCCTTCTTCATCCTCCTTGATTATTTAAAAATGGCCACCTAATTTCTACACGGTCCATATTCTCTCCAGACTTGAGGAGCCTGGGTTCTGTTCTGAATCTGCCTACTATTGTACCATGTAGGCACCCAGAGCTGGGTAAACAGAAAACAGTAGGAAAGGTGGGTAAGGGCAGCTTCTGATTGCTCATTAACACTTCAGAAGCTCTTTTAATTTGTGCAAATAACAGGGATATCAATTATAAACTCTCATTTGGCTAAGCAGTTTACATGTAAACAGAATTGAAGCAGACACATTACTAAGTAGTTCTGATTATTGTTTTGACATATGAAATAGAATAGTTCCAGATGTTTTAGGAAGAATTCTAAATGTTACTCAGGGTTGGTGTCCAGACCAACTCAAGTAGGTTCTTGAGTTACCTCCACTGTAGATCCTGGAAGACCAGGAAACTTAGTTCTGACTCTCCATTTGGGCCTCAGTCTCCCAATTTATAATACGTGTGGGCCTCAAGACCTTTTGAGGAACAATAAACTATATTAACCAATTCAGAGAGAAAAATCAGCATTAAGAAATACTCATAGTCTAACAGAGGAAACTTTCAGCAATGGAAGACACGTCTTACATAGTATGTTTGAAGGAAAAAAAGGCAGGAAAGCTGACAGTTATTCAGATATACAGTGTGTCAGGGTCTGTGCTAGGGCTTTCCATATTTAGCTTCTCCAATGAAATTCAATCTCCACAGCAGCCCTAGGAGGTAGAATTTATCACTATTTTTATATAGGAGGAAACAATCTAGAGAAGGTGGAGTAATTTGCTTAAATCCACACAACTACTGGAGCTGGAATTGGAGGCCAAATCTGTTTTTACTCTAAAGTTCATGTTCCTTCCATTATACCAACTGAAAAAAGTAATTGGCATCTGATTCAGGACCTCACTTCTGAATTCTTAGCTGAAAAAGTAGCAACTACAATAGATGAAAATAGACAAAACAGCTGATTGTTGCTTTCTCCCTTTGCCTTTAATTACATACCATTTTCCATCATTGGCCCTCTTCTTCAAAATTGTGCTTTTTAATCTCAGACAATTTCCTCTACTCCTAAGACGTTACTCTTATGAATTCAACTAAGCATTATATGTTTTTTTCCAACTATTAAATTTAAAGTAAAATTGTGTCTATGACCTGTAATAGTTATCTTTCTGTTGACATATGTATGCTAACTTTAGGATAAGGGTTATCTTGGGGGAGGGAGGAGAATGAGGTTAAGGGAGAGATATAAAGGGGCTTCTACTATAATTGTTAATATATATAACATTTGTGTATGTAACTGTTAAATATAGGTAAGAGTCACCTACATTTTGGTGACTCTTAACCCCAAATATATGTATGTTTATCACTCTTAGAGATCTTAGCCCCTCTTCTGAGCATTATACATGTTAATGAATTAAATCCTCACAACTACCACATAAGTGCTAATATTATTCCCATTTTAAAGATTAGATTAGTGGTGGTAATCCCAGCACTTTGGGAGGCCAAGGAGGGAGTACTGCATGAGACTAGCAGTTCAAGACTAGCCTGGGCAACATGGTGAGACCCCCATCTCTACAAAAAATGAAAAGAATTAGCCAGGTGTAGTGGTGTTTGCCTGTAGTCCTAGATACTTGGGAGGCTGAGGTTAGAAAGACTACTTGAGCCCAGGAGTTCAAGGCTGCAGTAAGCTGTAATTCTGCCACTATACTCCCAGCCTGGGTGACAGAGTAAGACCTTGTCTCCAAAAAAATAAAAAAATAAAGGTAAACAACTTGCTAAAGGTCATACAGTCAAGAAGTAAGAGAGACAGGGTTTTAAATCAGTCTGCTGTGGAGTCTCATCTCTTAACTACCATGCTTGCTATACTGCCATCAATAGTGATTTTTTTTAAAAAAGTAAAAGAAAGGAATAGTGGTTTCTCAACTAGCTGGGCTGCTCATTAGAATTACCTGGGGAGCTTCTCAAAAATACTAGTGCTCAGTCATTGCCGGTGGGAATGCAAAATGGCACAGCCACTCTGGAAAACAGTTTGGCAGTGTCTTACAGGCTAAACATAGTCTTACCATACAATCTGGTAATTGAACTACTAAGGGATTTACTCAAATGCATTGAAAATTATGTTCACATAAAAACTGGTATCTTAGTGTTTATAGAAGCTTTATTCATAATTGCCAAAATTGGAAGCAACCAAGATGAATGGCTAAATAAAATGTAGTGAACCCATATAGTGAAATTCAACAATAAAAAGAAATGTGATATCAAGCCAAAAAAGACACGTAGGAATCTTAAATGCATATTGCTAAGTGAATGAAGCCAGTCTGAACGTTCTACATGTTGTGTGATTCCAACTGTAAGACATTCTGGGAAAGTCTAAACCATAGAAACAGTAAAAAGATCAGTAGTTGCCAGGGGTTGAGGAGGCTAAGAGAAGAGGAATGAATAGGTGGAGGATAAAGGAATTTTAGTGCATGAAACTATGCTGTATGATACTTAATGGTGACATTACGCATTCGGCGAAATCTATAGAGCTGTACAACACATAGAGTGGACCCTAAGGTAAAGGATGGACTGCAGCTAATAATAATGTATCACTATTGGTTCCTCAACTGTAACATGTATCACATCAGTTCAAGATGTGAATAATAGGGAAACTGTGGTTGGGGGAGTATGTGGGAACTCTGTACTTTGTGTTCAATTTTTATGTAAACCTAAAATTGGTCTAAGAAATAAAATCTATTTTAAAAATGAAGTCTAGGTTCTACTCCAGAACAATGACTCATAATCTCTGGGAGTAAGGCTCAGGAATGTGTGTGTATTTAAAAAAAAACTCTGCAAGAGAATCTAATGTATAGCTAGAGTTCAAAATCACCAATCTATATCTATAGAGAAATCTCAAAGACACAACACTGAGTGAAAAAGAAAAAAGTTACAGGATTTTATAGTATTAAAAAATGCAAAATAGTTGTATATATTGTTTATGAATATGAACCTATATTGGAAAAGTATAAAATATAGATGAGAAGAACATGTTAGGGGTGTTAGGATGTGCTAAATCCTAACATTTAGAATAGGAGTTATCTCTAAGAGACTGAGAGAAATGGGGTTAGAGAGAAACACAAAAGTGTTATCTATTTGTTACACTTGTTTCTTAAAATGATTTGAAGGAAACATGGAAAAATGTTAACCTTTATTAAATCTTGTAGATAATATTTGATTACATTCAACTATCTATGCTTCCCTATATTTCATAATACAATTCAAGAGGAATAGGAACAGCTTTTCCTCTAAAACAAGAAAAAAGGAGGTAAGAATTGATAATGATATAGATTGATTTGCTGGTAAGGGGAGGAAAATAGTTGAAGTCACACTTGGTAGCTCTGACCTTTTCAGTGACTCACAAGTTAGGCTGTTTGTTGCATTAGTTGGCTTTATTAAGAGCTAGAGGAAAAAGAAATGGAAAAAGAAGCTGAGTAAGAATGGACCTTGGTAAATGAATGTCATCTAAATGGTCCAGTAAATGGACCACAAAACAGCACTGGGAACCCCACTGAGGCTGGAGTAAATACATAAGAAATAAGCCTGAAATACAGAGATTTGGATTTGGAATGTTAGCTATACATGAACCATGGACTTTTGATTTCTTCTGGTTAGTGGAGTTGACCCTTTGTTCCTGTGAAGTACAGGAGGAAAGAGCTTCAGTTTGGTTCAACTCAACAAAGATGACAGGCAGAGAAGTGTGATCCCATTACCAGCCAGGATGCAGCCAAAGATAATGCATAATTAAATTCTAAGCTCGTGGTTTCTTAAAGACAATTTTATGTTAAAATCAAATAGCTTGAAAAGTGCCTCTTCAGTATCTGTAACTACTGCTCAGGTAAGAAATCTTTTTTCGGCAATAAATGGTAGTGTAGTCCCTTCCTTAGAATCTAAACTTATAACACTGTTTACCAGCTGGTGATAAGCTTGCTCAAGATTTCTGAATACTTTAAGAAAACAGGGAAAGCAGGAAGAAACAAGAGCAATCTAATCTTAGGAATCTTTAAGCTGTGGCTCAGGTATCTTAAGATCACGGAAAAAACTAACCTTGGGGGCTTATCCAATGAGTTTCTTTAAAGCAGGTTATTTATAAACATTGCCTTTATGAAGCTAAAACCACAGAAATTTAAAATTAATTGGAAAAAAGTACACATTGGATTGTGTGTCACTGCTGAACAGAAGTTTCAAGTGGAACTATTTATAACCATAAAGTCTATATTTGCCTTTGACCCACAGCTGGTACAGATTGAGAATTCTAGCACTTTGGGAGAAGTTAAAGCCTATCAACAGGGAACACTCTGCATTTAAAGGATCCTGTAATCTGCAGCACCAGGAAAACCATAGTCCAAGTCTTCATTCTTCAGCTTGCAGTCACGTCATCACCATATGCTGTACACTAAAGTATTTATGGCTTGAATCACACATGGAGCCAGGCTTATCTCTGGCAACCATGCTGTCTGCATCAATATAAGACAAAACTGCTATTGACAGGAGTTCATGTTTCAATGTAGGTTTCCACGTATGGGATAAAATACTTGGTCAAATGAAGCTTCACGCTACTTCTTTGTGTATGTGGTATTTATTTTATGGTGCAGCAAAGGCAGGCATTAGCTTCATCTTTGCATCTGATTCTAGGCAGATGGTGATGCTAAAAGATGAATACTTAAGGTACTATCTTTCAGTTACTATCTAACAGCAGGACAAGAGCTTATGAAATTATTAGCTACTTTTTAGTCTGCCTGAAACTGGAATGACATACCTTGCTTTATTTTAGCTCCCCTCTGCTCCTACTAAGTAAGGTCATTTTTGGTATAGTGATTTGTTAGACAGGACAAGTAAGATTCAAATAAAAGATTTGTCACAGTGGGTTTCACTTCTGTCCATCTGATGACTAGGCTGCTCTAGATGTGTGTTTATTATATATTGGGAAGAATTTGTTAGGCTCTTGGAGTTGTCCTTAATGCCATCTTTCTCTTTTAAGATAATGGTTTCGTTTTGAAACAATATCCTTTAGTGGAATCCTGACCCAGAGAACTGTTTAAGATACTCATATTTCTCCATTGTGAGGCAGGACAAGACTTCTGAAAAGGCTGTAGGGATTGGAACTCTCAGACTGTGGGACAGAAAAATGAGGACAATAATTTCCTTCTCTGCTTTTTGTGGGTTAACCCAAAACTGTTACCTGAACTACAAATTCCTTGAGATTAGGGACTGTATCTTTTTTGTTTTTGTATCCCTAGTACCTAGTTTAATGCCTCAGTAATTGATGAATAAACAAATGAATGCATACATACACGAATTAATTATATGTCCTCCATTTCAGCCTTTTGAAGGCTGAGAGAGAGAAACTGGTGTTATAGAGTCCTTAAAGGTTTTCAAACTAATGAACTAATGGGAGAATAATTGGGATATAATTTGAAGAGAGACTGGGGGAAGTAGCTCCAAGGAAGGTTAGTGTTGATTCCAGAGAGTTTGAAAATCATAGCACCAGGAATGTTATCTTCACTAAAACAATTATTTAAAAATTGAAAGAGTAACAATTATTAAAAACTGAAAAGAGACCTCAGTGATTTTTTAGACATTGTGAAAACTGGCAACTAGTTGCTAGAATACGACTGTCCTCAGTACATGATAGGTCATGTATGGAGCATGTATCTGTAGGGGTATATGTTCCTTGTCAATGATTATACATATAGATTTCCTGAAAAGCCTATCAGTTGGTTACACTGGGAGACGTACAATGTAGTTCTCTTCCTAAAGGCCTAGGGAGGAAAAGGCCGTATGTGTTAGGAGATGAATGAACCAAGTCTGCAGCAAAAGAACTTCAGAAGGCAGGGACTTCACTGAATAGTATTTTCTTACGTGTAGCATATAAAAGTCTGCTAGAGATGGGGGAAAAAGGTTCCAACTGCTTTAATTACCTTAAAAATGTGTGCTTTGAGGATGTGATGTCCCAGTTCAATAGTCTGCTGTCGGTTTAGTTTTCCCTCTTGGCGGGAAAACCAGAAGGCAAGTAATGTGTGACCACTCCTGCAAAAAAAAAAAAAGAGATTCATTTTATTGACTGACTGACTGACTGACTGAGATGAAGTCTCACTCTGTAACCCAGGCTGGAGTACAGTGGCACAATTTCCACTCACTGCAACCTCCACCTCCTGGGTTCTAGCGATTCTCCTGACTCAGCCTCCTGAGCAGCTGGGATTACAGGTGACTGCCACCATGTCCAGCTAATTTTTGTATTTTCATAGAGACAGGGTTTCACCATGCTGGCCAGGCTGCTCTCGAACTCCTGACCTCAGGTGATCCACCTGCCTTGGCCTCCCAAGGTGCTGGGATTACAGGCATAAGCTGATGTGTCTGGCCTGATTCATTTTAATAGAAATTTTAATGCCCCAATTCTGCTTTGGTTAGGGGACTGTTCAAGTCCAGTCATACCCCCAACAAAATATATCATTCAACTGGTTTCTTGGTGAAGTGTACCTGCTCCTGAGCAAAGAATGGGTATTGAAAGGTTCCTAGGCAGTCCCTTATCCAAATCACATGTATAAATACCACAAAATGTTAGTTCTAGTTGGCTTACACCCATCCCACACACAGATGGCATTACAATATTTTCATTTTATTTTCAGTCTCTGTCAGCAACTCTTATTCCACCCATGCCTAAATGTCAGTGTTCCTCAGGATCTCATTCTTGGTCCTATTCTTTCCCTGCTCTAGATTAGCTCATCCATCCTCAAAGCCTTCACCACCACCTATGTTCTGTATCTTTTTATTTAGACTTTTCTTCTCAGCTTTAGGCCAGTATATATCCAACTGTTTATTGTACTTCTCCATTTGGAGGTCCTATAGTACCTCACACTCAACATGGCCCAAACTGAACTTACAACGTATTCCCCAAGTGATGTCTTCTCTGGTCGGCCTCTACCAAGCCCTTACCCTTTCCCTCCAGCTGAAGAGAATGGAGGGCTTTCTTTCTGCTGCCACCAACATAGACTGCATATCCTTGGTATTGTGTTTGCCATACTGTCATGTACTCTCTACTTCACTAGACTGAGGCTCCTGATAGCATCCATTCCCCATTATCTCCTTGCTAACAGATCCCAAACTTGTTTACAAAAGAGAAAGCTCTTTTGTCTGCCTCTGGATATTGTCTCATATGCCCATGATGTCCAGGCCTGCCTGAGTCCTCTTGTAAATCATGTGCTCAGCTGGTCTGAGGACAAAGCCAACAGGAGGGCTAGGCTAAAAGAATTGCAGAAAAATAAAGCTTAAGCCCTATTAGCTGCCCTAATTCTGAACTTCTTGTTATATGAGGTAATAAATTTCTTTACTGTTTATTTGAATTGGGGTTTTCTGTTTTTTTTTTCCCCCAGCTCAAAGCATCCTAATGCTACACTTCTTTAACTGATAGTGTATGTGTGTATGTATATGTGACATGTACGTATATTTAGGGTTGTGTGTATTTCTATTTACATTCATGAAAGAAGTCTGAATTACTTATATGTTCCATAGTGCCTAACATAGCTTACTGCATATGAAAATGCTCGATAAAATTTTTTTAGAAGAAAAAATTTGGCATTAAAGAAAGGACACTAGATCCTTTATGTTTTGAGATATGTTATCTTACTATATTTGTTATGGCCTCTAAGAACTGCAGACACTTAGAACTATCTCTCTGTGGCTGATATGGTTTGGCTGTGACCCCATCGAAATCTCACCTTGAACTGTAACCCCCATAATCCCCATGTGTCATGGGAGGGACTTGGTGGGAACTGAATCATGGGGGCAGTCTTAAGTATTTCTTATAGTAGTGTGAGAATGGACTAATACAGCAAATTGGTACTGTGGAGAGGAGGGTACTGCCCGAAAGAGGTTGGAACAGCTTGGAGGGCTCAGAAAATGTGGGAAAGTTTGTAACTTCCTAGAGATTTCTTGAATGACTTTGACCAAAATGTTGATGGTGATATAGACAATGAAGTCCAGGAGGAGGTGGTCTTAGATAGAGATAAGGAACTTGTTGGGTACTGGAATAAAGGTGACTCTTGCTATGCTTTAGCAAACAGACTGGCAGCATTTTGCCCCTGCCCTAGAGATATGTGGACTTTAAACTTGAGAGAGATGATTTAGGTTATCTAGTGGAAGAAATTTCTAAGCAGCAAAATGTTTGAGAGGTGACAGAACATTAAAGTTTGAAAAAATTGCAGCCTGATAATGCAGTAGAAAAGAAAAACCCATTTTCTGGGGATAAATTCAAGCCAGCTGCAGAACTTTGCATAATTAATGAGGAGTCAAATGTTAAATCACCAAGACAATGGGGAAAATGTCTCCAGGGCATGTTGAAGGTCTTCATGGCAGCCCTTTCCATCACAGGCCAGGAGGCCTAGGAGGAAAAAGTGGCTTAGTGGGTTGGGCCCAGGGCCTTGCTGCTTTGTGCAGTCTCTGTACTTGGTACCCTCCATCCCCACTGTGCTAAAATGGGCCAATATACAGCTCTCATTGCTTCAGAAGGTGCAAGCCCAAAGCCTTAGCAGCTTACATGTGGTGTTGGGCCTGCGGGGCATAGAAGTCAAGAACTGAGGCTTGGGAACATCTGCCTGGATTCCACAGGATATACGGAAATGCCTAGATGTCCAGGCAGAAGTTTGCTGCAGGGACAGGGCCCTCATGGAAAACCTCTGCTAGGGCAGTGTGGAAGGGAAGTGTGGGGTTGGAACCCCCACACAGAGTCCCCACTGGGGCACTGCCTAGTGGAACTGTGGGAAGAGGGCCATCATCCTCCAGACTCCAGAATGGTAGATCCACCAAGAGCGTGCACTGTGTATGTGGAAAAGCTGCAGACACTCAATGACAGCCTGTGAAAGCAGCTGTGGGACGGGGGTTACTCTGCAAAGACACAGGGGCAGAGTTGACCAAGGCTGTGGGAGCTCACCTCTTGCATCATGACCTAGATGTGAGACATGGAGTCAAAGGGGATCATTTTAGAACTTTAAGGCTTAATGATTGTCCTATTGGATTTTGGAATTGCATGGGGCCCATAGCCCCTTTATTTTGGCCAATTTCTCCCATTTGGAATAAACGTATTTACCCAATGCCTGTACCCCCACTGTATCTAGGAAATGACTAACTTGCTTTTGATTTTATAGGCTCATAGGCAGAAGAGACTTGCCTTGTCTCAGATGAGACTTTGGACTTGGACTTTTTGGTTAATGCTGGAATGGGTTAGGGGACTATTGGAAGGCATGATTATGTTTTGAAATGTGAGGACATGGAATTTGTGAGGGGCCAGAGGCAGAATGATATGATTTGGCTCTGTGTCTCCACCCACATCTCACCTTGAATTGTAATCCCCATAATCCCCATGTGTAGTGAGAGGGACCTTGTGGGAGGTACTTGAATCATAGGGGCAGTTTCCCCCATACTGTTCTAGTGACAGTGAGTTCTCATGAGAGCTGATGGTTTTATAAGTGTCTGAGATTACAGGTGTCATCAGCCACCACACCTGGCCTGTTTTATTTTTTCCAATAGAGATTACTCTTTTTGAATGATAGTTTATTTTAACAGAGCATATGGAAGGTAGACAACAATGAGACACATTTATAAAGTATCTTACTCTCAAGATCTCAAAATTCTGTCCAGCTATTAATAGTAAAATTATTGTAGTCTCCCTGGTGTAAAAATGATTACTTTTAAGTTACTCATCCATGGCTGTTCCTCTGTGACTAGAACTCCTGAATATAAGCCTCTGATCCACTATCTATGCTTTAGGCTGTTAATGAGAATTCATGCCTATTGGGATTAATGTAAAAAAGCTTGTGCTTGACAAGGAAGTGAATTTTCACTTAGACGCAGAATTGACTTTGCCCTGGTGTTTCCATTTTACCACCATAACTAAGAAATGCTGGTGAGATGTGTGCATTTCTCTACTCTGCATTTCAGCTGGCTGGAGATGACAGCGCCTGCTTTTGCATCAGGCACTGAAGAGAAACAGCGAACATTACAGGTGAAGATGAAGGTGGCAACTATTGTTCATTTCTTTTTGAATACAAGCATGTTACAATATTCCTAAAAGAATGGATCTGATCAGTTCACCGGACCCAAAACTTGTGGTATGTAAGACACAAGGGGAAATAACAATGGACAATCGATATTGGCTCCCATGGTGACATCTTGAGCACTAAGATTTAATTTTGCTTCTCAGTCTGCTGGGTCTTTCTACCTCCATCACTATGAAACTCACTTTTTAAAGTTGGAGTTTTCCCTCAAAAGCATACCTTTTTAAGATTTATTTTTTAAAAAAAATATGCCAGTTACTCAGACATAAAACACAGCAGCTATTTTTCCCCTCTCCTATACTTTCTCTCCTGAAAAGTCACAAGAATCTCATTCTCTACATTATATTCTCTACTGCTCACTCCCTGGCCATCCCAATAATCTACACTGCAGAAACCCCATCAAATTTCTGCTCAAAATTCTTTGCTAGTTTTATTTTCCCTCTGATACAAAATTTAAATTCCTTAGCATGGTATTCAAAGGCTTTCCATGATTTGTCTGTCTTTACCTATTTACCTTATCCTTTCAATTCTAGACCGAGTAAATTAATCTGCAGGGTTTCAAACATGCTTTCCCTCTGCCTGGAATTCTCCTTCTTGTTTAATCAGAAAAACAATTTCTCATTCTTCAAATGTAACTTACATCATCTCCTCTGTGAAGGCTTCCCTGGTGCCCCCTGATAAACTCAAGGTTTTTTTCTACCTGGTACACATCTCCAATACAGCACCCACTGCAGGACACTCTTCTATGTTGCTCTACTCCACATATGTAAAAATCATGGCTTCTATCCTCAAGAGAGTCTAGGTAATAGGAGTATATATTTGCAGAATGGATGAGTAAGTAATAACATCTTACTCCAGTGTATCTTATGGTTTTCAAAATACTTTGGGCCAGACATGATGGCTCACACCTGTAATCCCAGCACATTGGGAGGCCAAGGTGGGAGGACTGCTTGAGTCCAGGAGTCCAAGGCTAGCCTGGGTAACAAAGCAGGACCCTGTCTCTACAAAAAAGTTAGCCAGTTGTGCTGGTGTGTGCCTGTAGTTGGGAGGCTGAAACAGAAAGATCACCTAAACTCGATGTGGAGGTTGCAGTGAGTTATGATCACACTGCTGCACTCCAGCCTGGGCAACACAGTGAGATCTTATCTCGAAAAATATATTAAAAACAAAAAAAATGAAAAATCAAAATACTTTAATAATAATAATAATAATTTTTTTTTTTGAAACAGAGTCTCACTCTGTTGCCTGGGCTGGAGTACAGTGGCACGATCTCAGCTCACTGCAAACTTCACCTCCTGGGTTCAAGAAATTCTCCTGCCTCAGCCTCCCAAGTAGCTGGAATTCCAGGAATGCACCACCATGCCTGGCTAATTTTTGTATTTTTACTAGAGATGGGGTTTCACCATGTTGACCAGGCTGGTCTTGAACTCTTGACCTCAAGTGATCTGCCTGCTTTGGCCTCCCAAAGTGTTGGGATTACAGGCCTATGTCACTGTACCCAGAGAAATACTTTAATAATTTTTAGATTCACAAAAAATCATTATATAATAGGTATAGCAGTAAATACTACTCTTAATATTATGCTAGAGGATTGACCGAGACTAAGCAAGATTGAGGGACAGACCCCAGCTTGCATGGCTAGGAAGTAAAAAAGTGAGAATGAGAACTTCAGTGTTTCTGAAATCTAGTTCTACTGAAACCTAGTTCCATTACCACATGGACAAGGTTAGCAACTTGGTTTTTATTTAAGAGAACAATTGTGTGAAAAAAATCCACCACTGTAAAGAACAATATACTTGTTAGTATAGTATAAACTCTGAATTATTTAACATAATTAAGATCAGCAACCATGATTTTGACAGTTTTTGACTGGCTTTTTGAGAAAGAGTAGGTAAGAAATAAAATAGAGACACCTCTAGGAAGTGTGACATGTTTTATAGTGTGACTGAGCACAACTATGCTTTCCCTTTATAAGATGATGAGGCCAGACATGGTGGCTCTCACCTGCAGTCTTGGCACTTTGGGAGGCTAGGGCAGGAGGACTGCTTGGGCCCAGGAGTTTGAGACCAGCCTGGGTACCACAGCGAGACCCTATCTTTAAAAAAAATTTTAAAAATTAGCTGGGTGTGGTGGTGGCACATGCCTGCGCTCCTAGCTACTTGGGAGGCTGAGGTGGGAGGATCAGTTGAACCTGGGAGGTTGAGGCTGCAGCAAATTGTGATCATACCGCCATACTCCAGTCTTGGTGACAGAGCAAGAGCCTATCTCCAAAAAAAAAAAAAAAAGGATGGTAATCATAATTAACTTTAATATGGGTTTAGATATGGTCATAAAGGCCATGTGAAGACAGAAGAGAATTATTTTCACATAGCTTATATAATGATATCATCTTGTGATTCAAAATGACTTTATAAATTTCCTTACTGGCATTTGCAGTACTGCCTCTTCATCTCTAAAAGTCAAACAGGCCTATGTTTAAATCTTAGTTCTGCCACTTATATACTTTATAGCTTAAGACAGGATATTTAACTTTTTTGTGAGACAGGGATAGTAATATCTATCTCTCATGACTGGGGTAAGAATTAAGTGAGACATATTAAGTGCATGCATTTTGTATTTCTTTTGTATTCCTCAGAGTAACTAGTGTATGTGAAACTAAAGGAATGACCAGTAACCATAAATGACTTTAAGCATACAGGAAGATGACTGTGTGTTCAAATGGAACATTAGTCTTTAACGGGTGTAGCAGGGTGACATGTGAGATCCTGTCCTTAACCCTGACCCTTACTCTTCCGCACCCTACCCTACTACCTTTGCAGCCAGAAGAGAAGTCCACAGATCAGGGAAAAATTACCGAGGTACAGATGTCATAACTTGGAAGTGTAACTTCAGGCAGAGAGAGTAGGGTAAGGACAGAGCTAAGTGGCCCCTAAGAAATAAGGTAAAAGTTGGGCTAACAGGAAGAATGTAAATTTCTCATGTAGACTAGAGCTTTTCAGGAGGACAGTATACCTTATATTCATGGTATATTTGATTTTAGATATTCTGGGAGAGAATGAACATAGGTCAGTGTTGAGGGTCCTTCCCCCAGCACTCTTCCTTCTCCCCTTTTGCTGGATAAATATGTGTGTGTGTTTTGACAAAAGTCAGAGAAGGTGGTATCCAGAATAGCAGAGAGCAAATCCTACGTGCATTCTCATTTGTAGGCATGAGTAGTCCCTTGATACTGGAGACAAATGCTACTCACTTCTGGATAACGAGGGGTTACAAGGCAGTAAGGAACTACCGTCACTCGATGATCCTGTACATCAAGAGTTCAGAGCTATGAAGTCTTTTAGAGAAAAACGCTTTCTAGAGTCGCACATAACTCAAGAGTAAAGTTAAAAAAAAAGAAAGGAAAAACCCTTTCTAAAGCAAAAATCACTCTCCTCTATCCTCATCTAACAGTATGGAAGCTGGATAACAGTTGTTTTACACAAAATATACAACGACATTACGTTTGTTTTTCTAATAGGTTTTCACTTAGCACCCCAGGAGATAGCTTGTCTTAAAGTTTCTATTTGTAGTACTGAAACATGGTAACAAATAAACTTCGATATTTCAAGCATAGATATTTTTCTCACTGTTCTAGTCAGAGTTATTAATATGGAGTCACACAGATTTCATTAACTTATGACAAACTTCATATACAACTTCTAATGCTTCGGTGAAACAACACTTAGGTGCTTTGATATTCTGTGTGAGGGTCAGATATGACACAGTGGTATAGTTACAGCCAGCTGGGAAGAAAATGCTTATAGTCTAAAGCCTGTCTTATAATTTGGGCAGAAATAATATGTGCTGCTATGATGTGTCTTTATATTATAGAGGTTAATGTGGGGATTATTTAAAGAGACCTAGTGAGATAAGAATTGTGAGACAGAGATGGCTGGCTGCCTCTGAAGATTGTGCTCCCCTTTCAAGTCAAGAGTTCTTGTTGGCAAGTAGCTCCCTTGTCAGGGACCTTGCATTCAAGTGGGGTTATGTGACTCAGTTCTGCCTAATGAAATGCAGACAGAAATAATATTCCTCACTTCAGACCCAGCCCAGAAGAATCTTCCACAGTTTTTTGTCTTCCCCCATCTGCCAGCTGATGAAAACAAACAATTACTCTGGGAGGCAGTGTGTGAAAGATGGCAGAGCCTCCATTAGCCTGGATCTCTGAAAAATGGGTACAGGGCAAATCTCTTCCAAACCATGTGGTGCCTTTGGACTTCATTTGAGTGATAAATTTCTATTGTGACAAATCCCTTAGGTTTTAGGGTTTACTTATTTCAGTAGTTAGCATTGTTTTATAACAAGATAATTCTTTTTTGAAGGACTGATAACAGGACGGATAGAGACAAAGAAAGAGTAGAAAGGAGGACGAGGAAAGTATTTATCTCAATATCAGTGAAAATGGGCAGAAACATAATATTCTCATAAATTAGACATCTGGGATACTAGTTGGGATACTTGTTACGAGGTTTATAGCAATAGTCTAGGTGAGAAATGCTAAGATCTATTATGTGAGAAGAAAGAGCATTTTTGGGATAAGACATTTTGGTGATACTCAAAAGCACTCGGTCTTTTTTTGTGTAGGGAAGGTAAGGATGGAGGGATAAAAGCTGAAATTAGGCCAGGTGAGGTGGCTCCCACCTGCAATCCCAGCACTTTGGGAGGCAGAGGTGGGTGGATCACTTGAGGCCAGGAGTTTGAGAGCAGCCCGGCCAACATGATAAAACCCCGTCTCTGCTAAAAATACAGAAATTAGCCTGGTATGGTGGTGCATGCCTATAATCCCAGCTACTCAGGAGGCTGAGGCAAGATAATCACTTAAACCTGGGAGGCAGAGGCTGCAATGAGCTGAGATCGTGCCACTGCACTCTAGCCTGGGCAAGAGAGTGAGACCCTGTCCCCAAAAAAGCTGAAATTATTATTCCTTGCCACAAGATTGTCAAAGCATACTCCATGAGAAGAGAAAAGAAAGAGGAGTCCTTGTGTTCTGTGACAGTAATGGGTCACTTTCTATCCTTATCAGCCATCCAGGATAAAAGACTGACTATCCCAAATAATTGCCACTCATTCCTAGCCAATATGAAGTAATTTTTCAGATTCACAGTTTGAACAACTGAATAATTGAAAGTATTCAAACTATGGTATCATTGATAGATTCCCTATCAGAGCCCACCATAAAGGGGAAAGGGGAAAGAGGGAAATGGATGTTTCTCTTGTGTTACTAGGGATCTTTGTGTTTGCAAAAAAGTAACTTGTAGGATGATCTGATAAATGGTATTTTCAATAAGATTAATTCCTCTGAGAAATTCAGATGATGCCATCAAGTAATCATCGTTTAGGACATGCAGAAGTTAGTGTTTCTGCCAAGGATACCCATGCCTCCATCTCCCTTTCTGCCAGTGGTAAAAGGACAAAGGTGTCTTCTGGCCAGGTTCTTAGTATTCTGTAGATCCTGAGCCCTAGTAGAAATATCAGTGTGGCAATTAAAAAGATATGGGTTTCCAAAAGTTCAAAAAAGTTTGTTCAAAAAAGGACTTTAAGTTGCCCTTTTGATACCCAGGTTTCTAGAACTCATCACCTTTGCCTCTCTTCTATGTTTAGTCTCTTACTCTTTATCTTCCCATTCCCCAATGTCAATGAACATGGTCAAACTTTTTCCTTCCTTCAGTGCTAACATTTTGGGAAGTCAAGTCTATGTTAGTGTTCTCCACTTTTTCATTTCACATGTAGTTTTTAACTTACAGAAATTGGACTCTGCTACCAACCATTCTATGCAAAGTATTCTAGCAAAAGCCATATATGGCCTCTGACCCTTTGCCTTATTGCAGTACAATGTACAGTGAGCATCTCCTCCTTGAAACTGCCTTCTCCTTTAACTTCCATGACTTTATTTTCTCTTGTTTATCTTTCTAATTCCCCTTTAAATTACTAAATGAGATCACCCAAGAATATAAAGTAAGAAATTTAGTTCCTAAGCAGGATGTCTCTTTATTGCAGAAAATACACACACACACACACACACACACACACACACACACACACACACACACACACGTGCACGCATCTAAGGCTAAATACCAGCATGAGACCGATAGTCAACAAGTACCGTAAGGGAAAGTTGAAAAGAACTTTGAAGAGAGTTCAAGAGGGCGTGAAACCGTTAAGAAGTAAACGTGTGGGGTCTGCGCAGTCTGCCCGGAAGATTCAACCTGGTGGTGGGTCCGGCCGTGCCGGCAACCCGGTGGATCTTTCCTGCCCTCCCCGTACATATGTGTGTATGTGTGTGTGTGTGTGTGTGTGTGTGTGTGTGTGTGTGTGTGTGTATTTTTTTTTCCTGCAATAAAGAGACATCCTGCTCAGGAACTAAACTTCTTACTTTATATTCTTGGGTGATCTCATTTAGTCCTATGGCTTCTACTGTCAGCTATTTGCTGATAATGCACAAATTTATAACCGCATGTCTTGAGTCTTCTCCTTGTCTATTTTCTAAAGGCACATCCTAAATATATTCTGTGCATGTTTCTTCAGAAGCAGTTCATTATGAACATGTCCAAAATAGGAGTCATTTTCTCCCCACAAGCCTGTTCTTCCTCCTGCCTTTGCTCATGTTAGAGACATGAGAAAGTTCTGCATTCAGAAAGTGCTATGTTGGTTAGTAGCATCACTATTATCCATCGTTCAAGATAAATCTCATCATTTTGATCCCTCTGTCCTTACCTTTCATAGACCATATAAAAAAAGACCTAGTGCTTTTGAGTATCACCAAGACATCTCTCCCAATACACCCTCCTCTATTCTCATGTTATAGGTCTTACCATTTCTCACCTAGACTATTGCTATAAATCTCTTAATTAGTATCCCAGCTCGCAGTCTCTGCCCTTCATTTCGACTCATCTTCCACACACCACTTTTCTGAGCTATCTTCCACATCATTAGAGTTATCAGATCTTTTTTTCTTCCTCCTCAAAAAGTTACAGAGGCTCCCTGCTATCTATAGAATTATAAAGTCTTAAATACGGCATTTAAGGTTTTCCTAGTGACACCTCCTATCATTCCGTCTTCCTGATCATAAAGTTCCCAAAGGCATTTCATACATTCTCACTCCTCCTTGTTTTTGTTACTGCCATTACCTTTTCCTTTCTGCCTTCGGTGCTCCTGCATTCCTTTGCTGCTTAATGGAATTCAACCCATACTTCAAGCTGAATGTTAACTCTTCTGAAAAGTATTTCCTCTTTGTCAAGGTTCCTACAATACTTTTTGCTGTGGCACTATTGTTTGTTGCTGTGTCTGACTTCCCTTTGGAGCAGGGGTGTCCAATCTTTTGGCATGCTGGGGCCACACTGGGAAAAGAACTGTCTTGAGCCACACATAAAATACACTTAACACTAAAGATACCAGATGAGCTAAAAAAAAATTGCAAAAAAAAAAATCTCATAATGTTTTGAGAAGGTGTATGAATTTGTGTTGGGCCACATTCAAAGCTGCCTGGGGACACATGTGGCCCATGGCCTGTGGGCTGGACAAGCTTGCTTTAGATAATGGCTTTAGTGTCAGGGGGTGTCTTCAGTCACCTAAGTTTGTTAGTTCTTGGTGTAGAGGAGCAGCTCAATAAGTGTTTCATGAATGCATAAAACTGAGCAGATGGGTACAAGGAAGAGCAATGGACTTCCAGATTCACTTTCCAATTCAGTACTCAATTTGACTTTGAATTTGCAGGTATTTCTGCTGTTGCTGTTAGACTGTGAAATGGGTGGGACTATGACTCGAATATTAAGAATAGGTTAACAATCCTGATCTTTTCCTCCCTTCTTAATAGTTCTGCCAATAGTTAAGGTTTAGTTGTTGCTATCTTATAGTCTGCTGGTTGCTATCCATTCTCAGCAAATGATACCCATGCTTCTTTGGGAAAATTCTTTCTTCCATTTTTCACTTATCAGTAATTGCTTTGGCATATTCTTTTCATGGCTTTCTTGTGGAAGCTGAATTCAAAATATATTTCTGGTTCCCCTGTGCTACTGTTTTACATTCAATATGGAAATGTATAACCCTCGTGAAAGTAAATTATAAGTATGACCAAAAGCTATCGTTGTAGAATTGAGTGGAAAAGCATTATTTCCTTCGACTCTGAACAGGAATATGCTGCTTTCTCCACTTTGCCTCACATCTTCCTACTGCCTTTCTGTTCTTTTAATAAATCACCAGCTCTAGGAAAATGGTCACCTTTTCTCTGTTCCAACAATGAAGTCTTTAGGTAGCTGGCGGGGCTTCATGAGGCAGAAGAGCTATGACTCCACTGAAATGTCACAGTTTGAAACACCAACGGTAGGCATAGGAAAATTTATCACTTCTCTCTTCTTCTTCCATGCCCCTCAGCTCCTATTTATACCTCTATCACAGCACTCTGTGTTGAATTATAGCTAGTTATAAATGTGTCTGTTAAAAACACTAACCTGTAAGTTTTGGTAGACAGATCTTACTTGTATTTGTATTCCCAGCAGTGCTTAAGACAGAGCCTTAAATATATTACTTAATAAATATTCACTGAATACTTGCTAAAATCAAGTCTTCACTTAACTCCTGAGGCATGGTAGGAGATAATAAAGTGAACAAAAGATACTATCTGTTGAATTGTGAGAAGAGTTTCTCAAATATTTTTAATTGCTAGCTTAAAATTAGTACCACTTATCATTCCTTTGTTCGCTCATTAGTTCGTCATAAAAAAAAAATTTACTGTGTGCTCACTGTGTGCCAGGCACTCTACTAATCATTAGAAAGGCACAGTGAGCAATATAGAAGAGGTTCTTCTCCTTGCTGAGTTCATTCATTCTAGAGAGAAAAGTGGACAAAAATGAGTATTCACCTACAATTAATAATAAATTGTGATAAGTGTTAGAAAGGAGGTAAAAAGGATACTATGATTAAGATAAAAACCAGGAGGCACTTACTTAGATAAGGGGACAAGCAGAAGTCTTTCTGAAGAAGTGGCATTTAAGCTGAGATCTGAAGGAGGAGTAAGAGATCTTGCTATGTGATGAGATGTCTGGGAAAGTGAGCTCCAGATGGAGGGAACTGTTCAGTGCAAAGGCCCAGAGGTGGGAAAGTGCAAGTTCTAAGAACTGGCAGAAAATTTTGAATAAGAGGGAGAAAGAATGAGCTTAATTCAGGGAGACAGGCAGAAGCTATCTATAAATACAGGGCTTTGAACAATCTGGCTTTGATTTTACTCTAATCATAGAAAGCCACTGAAGGATTTTCAGGAAGAAGTTACATGGTCTGATTTTGTTTTTATAAGGCTGCTCTGGCTGCTGGTGGAGAATGGACTGGAAGAGGGCAAGAAGGGAGACTAATTAGGAGGCTAAAGTAACCCATGTGAGATCCCAGGATGTGGTCATTATGGTCATGAGAGATGGAAACAAACATACTTGCCAGTAAAATTTGGGTGGTAGAATCAACTGGATATGTGGATGACTACACTAAATTCATGTCTCACAGCTGTGGCTGAGAGGATAGAAGGCTATTAGTGTTGATTTTACTAAATGTGGAGATCTATCTGCTTTTGAAATTCTCTAGGGATGACCGAGTGAACTGCTTTACTCACACGAAAAAAGAATGTGTTGTCATGTTCCACTACACTGGCAATAGCTCCTTCTGACTGCTGTGCCATTAATCTTGGCTTGATAACCCAGGAAAACTTGTGGGGTTCTTATCTTTTGATTCAGGCAGTATTGCTTCAGAGATTCATTAATAGGATGAATTAGCCTCTATTTCCTGTGCTACTTTCATATAAGAAACTTCCCTTATTTCCTATTTCCACTTCATTTTAGATTAAGTTATTGTAACCAGTATTTGCTATACTGAACATATCCACCTTAAAAAAGCTCTATATGTATACTTAAACACATAAAGCAGTATTACCTTTTACAAATAATATGGAATATAAGTCTTCTCTGTGTTTTCATTAGTTGGCTGTTCTATAATTTTTTTTTTAAAGTCAGGGTCTCACTCTGTCACACCTGTCATGCCAGGCTAGAGTACAGTGACATGACATACCTCATTGTAACCTTGAACTCCTGGCCTCAAGTGATTCTCCCACTTTGGCTTCCCAAAGCCCTGAGATTACAGTCATGACCACCTTGACTGGCTTGTAAATGCTTCATAAATAAATGCTAAGCATTTATTCTTGCCAAGTCATCACTTCTGGGCCTTTGGCTAAGATCAAGTGTATTCTTGCCAAGTCATAAAATGATACACTCTTTCCATTCTTATCATAAGCAGAACTATATCTCTGTATGTATACAGACTTAGGAAGTTTCTCATAAGTTTTTATGACAGAATAAGTAGTTCTCAGTTTTAACTGGGTTTGGGGAAGAATTCTAATTAGCAGCTTTTTCCAAATCTCATTTTGTATTTGGAAAAGAAAAAGTGTTGCTGTGGCCCATCTTTTAATGGTCTGACAGGGTTAAAGAAGGAAACAGTTTGCCTGTTTGACTAATAGATGTGGATCCCATGTTTATTTTTTAATTCATTATTTATTTATTTATTTGTAATTAAAAAATTTTTTTTTAAATTGCATTTTAGGTTTTGGGGTACATGTGAAGAACATGCAAGATAGTTGCATAGGTACACACGTGGCAGTGTGATTTGCTGCCTTCCTCCCCTTCACCCACATCTGGCATTTCTCCCCATGCTCTCTCTCCCCAACTCCCCCTCCAACTGTCCCTCCACTATACCCCCCAATAGACCCCAGTGTGTAGTGCTCCCCTCCCTGTGTCCATGTGTTCTCACTGTTCATCACCTGCCTATGAGTGAGAACATGCGGTATTTGATTTTCTGCTCTTGTGTCAGTTTGCTGAGAATGATGTTCTCCAGGTTCATCCATGTCCCTACAAAGGACACGAACTCATCGTTTTTGATGGCTGCATAATATTCCATGGTGTATATGTGCCACATTTTCCCAGTCTATCATCAATGTGCACTGAGACGGAGTTTTGCTGTTGTTACCCAGGTTGGAGTGCAATGGCGCGATCTCGGCTCACCGCAACCTCCACCTCCTGGGTTCAGGCAATTCTCCTGCCTCAGCCTCCTGAGTAGTTGGGATTACAGGCATGCGCCACCATGCCCAGCTAATTTTTTGTATTTTTAGTAGAGATGAGGTTTCACCATGTTGACCAGGATGGTCTCAATCTCTTGACCTCGTGATCCACCCACCTCGGCCTCCCAAAGTGCTGGGATTACAGGTGTGAGCCACCACGCCCGGCCGATCCCATGTT
>JAPYYA010001037.1:0-12120 GCA_028533165.1 Leontopithecus rosalia | reverse complement strand
TAAAATGAGTAGATCGGGCAATTCCATTATTGTGTATATTGTCAAAGAAAAAATAATTTCTCCTTCCCATTCATGATATGTAAATACAGTAAGGAATTTTTCTTTTTTTTTTTGAGAAAGGGTCTCCCTCTGTCCCCCAGGCTGGAGTGCAGTGGTGTGATTGCAGCTCACTGCAACCTCTGCTTCCCAGGTTCAGGTGATTGTTGTGCCCTGGCCTCCAGAGCAGCTGGGACTACAGGTATGGGCCATGTCCAACTAATTTTTGTACTTTTTAGACATGCTATTACGCCATGTTGCTCAGGCTGGTCTCGAACTCCTGGACTCAAGTGATCTGCCTGCCTCAGCTTCCCGAAGTACTGAGATAGGTGTGAGCCATCACACCCAGCCCCAGTAAGAAATATTATATGTAAAATAAGAATTTTTAAATTAGCAAAAAAAATTTCAATATTTGTCTAGATTAGGTTCTCTAAACTTCACAAGATCATTAAACAAATGAAACATTAATTTCATCGCATTGGAAATAAAATTATTTAAAATAACAAGACTATAAACATACAATGGAGAAATATTACCTGACTGAAATAAACCACTTTTTTCAAATAACTCTTGAGAAATCTAGCATCCACATAAAATTTACCCAGTTGCCAATAGAAATTTGCCACATAATGGAAAGATCTGTCAAATGTTGAACCAAGAACCCTTTTAACTTACTTCTCAATTGGAAGGACGTGAGGTCCAGAGATGGAATAACGATATAGAAAAGTCAGAAACTTTCTGAATGCTTCAAAAAAAGGCCAGTGAGAAAGAAGACAGATGCATTTACTAGTATGAATTGTTTTGGAACTATCAGACTTCCCATCTGCTGATGTTAAACCCAAAAGAAATCTCTGTTTTTCTGTGAGGTTCTCCTCAGAGTATGGTTCATAAAACTGAATAGCAGCACCATAAATCTGCAAAACAAGTAAAATATCCAGTAAATACACTTTGTATCATGTGTCTAAATCACATCATCAGTTAAATATTTAATAAATGCTTGCTATGAGCCAGGTGAGATGCCAGGTATTAGGAACACAGTAATGAAGAGACACCCCTCCTGCTTTCTTGACGTATGTAAGAACTCTATAGGTCTATTCTTATGTCTCCTTACTATGGAAAGAAAAGATGTTTTGATTAATTGTTTTATAAAGTGTGGAAGCAATTGTATCAATATTCTCTATAAGAAAATGATTGACAATAATTACTTGGTAGAAAGTGAGATGAAAATTTAGGTACGGAAATACAAATTACAACTTTGGGCAATTCACTGAATTTCTTGGGACCTCAATTTCCCTATCCATAAATTGAGGATGTTAGACTTGATAATTTCCAGGTCCCTTCCAACTATCGTGTCTGTGATACTAAATTGTATTACATATTTAATAATGTTACTTCAAACCTTCTTTTTTTTTTGAGACGGAGTTTCGCTCTTGTTACCCAGGTTGGAGTGCAATGGCGTGATCGATCTCGGCTCACCGCAACCTCCGCCTCCTGGGTTCAGGCAATTCTCCTGCCTCAGCCTCCTGAGTAGCTGGGATTACAGGCACATGCCACCGTGCCCAGCTAATTTTTTGTATTTTTAGTAGAGATGGGGTTTCACCATGTTGACCAGGATGGTCTCGATCTCTTGACCTCATGATCCACCCGCCTCGGCCTCCCAAAGTGCTGGGATTACAGGCTTGAGCCACTGTGCCCGGCCCAAACCTTCTTTATCACAGAAAATGAACCAACGAAGGATCATCATTCGATGATGAAAAAAATCTTTCACCATAGTCATAATAAAGCATTTATGTGTACGGGACAGAATAAAAATTCTCTTTTCCTGCATCCCTAGATACAGTTATTTCAAGCAAGTGGCAAAGTATGCATAATGCATTAAATTTAATCAGTTTTTCCCATACAATTCCTTGCATTATAAAAAAATGGAAAATATACAAGAAATTTGCAGATACAGTTTGTCAAACACGTAATACCTTTTCAGCTGAGGCTCCAGTTAAAACAAATGTAGAAAATACTGGGAGAGGGTATTTGCTATTTGATGGCCAACATTCAATGGTTGCACCCATTGGTAAACAAAATAGAGGAACAGATTCTGGTAGTGAGAATGACTCATAATCTTCTTGAGGATATCTACAAATTAGACCTATAAAGACAATAATAAATATTAGGTAATCATCTCTTGAATTTAGGTGTTTATTATTTCAATGATAATAAAATGCTTTATTATTTCATACATTTGGAATGCCAAAGCATTATATATATGTTCATCAGATAACACTGAATGCTTCAGTAGGATTCATAGAGATTTTAATCCTTAAATATTATAACTATTAACTAACTGCTTAATATTTATCAAGCTTCATCCACAAAGGCTATGTTAAAGCTAACAAGAAAAAGGTCATCTCACAGAAATGCACAAATATACTCCTAAAAATTCAGTTTGTGGTCACACTACCTTAAAAAGCATACTAAGTTTATGGTTTATTTTAATCTATCTACTTCATCAGTCGTCAATAACTTTCTCTCAGGGGGCTTTTACACATTAAAATTCATATCCTATAGGAGTATATGTTAACTTCTAGCATAAATACAGGAAAAGTACTCATAAAAATAGGAGAGTCACATATTTACAATGTCTTAGGAATAGTATCAACTCAAGCTCAGTTTCTAAATAACACCACATTATATGAAGATAGCATTTTTGTTTTGTTTTGCTTTTAGTAGACATGGGGCTTCACTGTGTTATCCAAGATGGTCGTGATCTCCTGACCTCATGATCCACCTGCCTCGGCCCCCACAAAGTGCTGGGATTACAGGTGTTAGCCACCACACCCGGCCAAAGATAGAGTTGTTTTGTTTTATTTTATTGATTTATTTGTAGCCCCGGCTGTTGCAGAAGATAGAGTTTTAAGTGCCTATGATTTCACATTAGGTAAACTAGTCTGGAAAATGGTCCATGTATCTTCCACTGAATACATTCCAGGAAGAACCTTGTACCTCATTTTGTGGGACTAGATATAGAAAATAGGTTCCCTGGCCATAAATCCCTTAAAGTCAAGTAGAAACTATCACTAGGCATAACCACAAAGACAAAAGGATAAACTGGGGGAATGGAAGTGGTTGTTGGTTCTGCCACTAATATCTCTGTGACTTTGGACAAACGATATACTACAGGACTATAGATGAGATGGTTTTCTCATCTATAAAATGAGATGAAGTAGATAATCTAAAGTCCAAGGCAGTTCTAAAATTATTTAATTACATCTAGTCAGTAAATAGGTCCCATGAGGATCTGTAGTGAACTCTGTACTACACTCTCAGGTCATGAGGTAATAATAAGGTCATAAAGGAAGTATAGAAATAGTGATGAAGGCCACTACAGTGGCTCATGCCTGTAATCTCAGCACTTTGGGAGGCTGAAGTGGAAGGATCACTTGAGCAAAGGAGTTCAAGAGCACCTGGGCAATATAACAAGACTCCATCTCTACTTACAAAAAAAAACAATTAGCTGGTCATGCCGGCACATGCTGCCATGTACTCTCAGCAGTCTGTTACTTGGGAGGCTGATATGTGAGGACTGCTTGAGCATAGTAGTTCAAGGTTGCAGTGAGCTATGATCACGCCACTGCACTCTAGCCTAGGCAACAGAGTAAGACCTTGTCTGCAAAAAAAAAAAAAAAGTAATCAACTGTAGTTCCAAAAAAAACAGAGGCCAGGTATGGTGGCTCACACCTGTAATCCCATCACTTTGGGAGGCTGAGGTGTGAGGAGTGCTTGATCCCAGGAATTTGAGACCAACCTGGGCCACATAAGCAAGACCATATCTCTACAAAATTAAAAATTAGCCAGGCGTACTAGGATGCGCCTGAAGACCAAGGTACTAGGGAGACTGAGGCAAGAGGATCCCCTGATCCTAAGAATCTGAGGTTGTAATTAGCTATAATCATGCCACTGTACTCCAGCCTGAGCAACTGAATGAGACCCTGTCTCAAAAAAAAAAAAAATGTAGCAGAGAAACTTGAGTCTAGAACTCTAAACACACACATGTATACACATGCATATGTATATACTTTTAATGATAGGATCTATATTGCCCAGGCTGCCTTGAACTCCTGGTCTTAAGCGATCCTCCTGCTTCAGCCTCCCAAAAAGCTGGAACTACAGGCTACTGTGCCCTGCATAAAAGCAATTTTTAAAAGACGGAATCCGTTCTCTTGTAAATAAAATCACTATGTTTGATATTTTGAGATCTCTGAAAATTGGACATTTTGATTATGCATTATAAAACTCCGAATTGGTTTATTATATTTTTCATTACTATGAAACATAATTGCATGTGAGCTACAGCTCTTATTAAATCTAAGTATTAAAGAAATATTAATTTAAAATGAAAATAAATACATTTCCCATACTTTTGCTAATTTAAAAACTTTGAACCCAGGAGGCAGAGGCTGCAGTGACCCGAGTGGAGCCATTGCACTCCAGCTTGGGCAACAAGAACAAAACTCAATCTCAAAAAAAATTAATCTTCCATTAAGCATCCAATAAATATATGAGTGAAGACAAAAACGAGAATCAAAAGATACAAATTGTAGTCCCAGTCCTGATAACACATCCTAGGCAGGATTTTTCTTTTCTTTAACCTTTCCAGGCCCTGTAATAAATTTATATATGAAGTATTCCATGAAAAATAACACTTACCAGCTTTGTAAGATACAGTGTTCGTCTTTGCCACCGATTTTTTATAACACAAGTATACTGCCGATCCCCACTGGATTAAAAAAAAAAAAGAAATATGATTTAATTTTTAAAAGGTAGGAACTTGATAAAATGGAATCTTGAGCTCTCCAATATATATTATCTATTTTTTGAGATATACATATTATCTAAAATGTAGTAACAGATTTCTCTCTGCTATTTTCAGTTGACTGTTTTGTCAACATTTTATTGGAATCATTGTCCACTTTTCTTTCAGAAGTAAATTATAACTTTTTTCCCTTGCAACAGCAGTAACATGAGAAAAACTTGACTCTTTTAAACAACGCTAAGCCATAATCATTTAGAGTTTATTCAAGTCCAAACTGTCGGTATAAATGATAAACTAAAAAACACCTACTCAAGTGCATACCTTCAACTTCACAATCTGTTTCAGATATTGCCAGGTTTTTCTACAATCCTTTATGCCTCAAGAGTTATAATTTGTTCAGTCCACTTCCTTACTTCCTTTTTTCTCCCAAATTCATTTCCAAATCAGGCTTTAATCGCCACTGCTTAAAAGAACAACTTAACTTCCAAATCTTTTCTTCTAAACGGAGTCTCACTCTGTCACCCAGGCTGGAGTGCAGTGGTGCAATCTTGGCTCATTGCAACCTCCACCTCCTGGGTTTAAGTGATTCTCGTGCCTCAGCCTCCCAAGTAGCTGGGATTACAGGCATGCAACACCATGACTACCTGATTTTTTTTTTTTTTTTTTGAGATGGAGTCGCAATCTCAGCTCACTGCAACCACCGCCTTCCAGGTTCAAGCGATTTTCTTCCCTCCGCCTCCAGGAGTAGCTGGGATTACAGGTACGCACACCACAACATCCAGCTAATTTCTGTATTTTTAGTAGAGACGGGGTTTCACTATGTTGGCCAGGCTGGTCTCCAGCTCCTGACCTCAGGTGACCCATCTGCCTCGGCCTCCCAACATGTTGGAATTACAGGCATGAGCCACTGTGCCACCGTCTTTATTCTTTAGACTATTTGTCATTACATGCTGTATTTGTTTGTTCATTGTCTTTCTTCTTTGAATATATGCTCAATGAGGGGAGGGACTTTGTTTTCTTCACCACTGTATTCCCGAAGGCTCACAGATAGTAGTTCAATAAGTATTACTAAATAAATAAATAAACTATTTATTTAAAATTTTGAAATAAGGGTAAAATAGTTTTATGATACACATTCCTTAAACAATACATTCAAATAAAGAAGTGTAATGTCATTGATAATTAAACAGAGTATATAATAAAAATTTTTATTATTACAATTAATGTGATTTGTACAACTCTACCCTTACTCTCCTGGATTGCAATAATCTCCCAAACGGTCTTCCTTCTTCCACCTTTGCTTCCCACCACAGTCTATCACTATACAGACGAGTGATTCTTTTAAATCAAATGTCAGAGCATGTCACTGTTCTGTTCAAAATCTCAGTCTCACTCAGAATAAAAGCCAAAGTCCTTACAATCACCTAAAGGCCTTAATCATCTACCCCCATTTCAATCTTTTTATTCTCCCCATAATTTACTCTGCTTTAAGACACACCATTTTCCTTATTGTTCCCCAAACATGCCAGGAACGCTCCATCCATGAAGCCTGTCACAGAGACTGTTCTGTATATTTCGAACATTCTTTGGCTGTGATATGTGAATGAGTAACTTCCTTACTGCCTTCAAATATTATTTTCAAATAAGGGCTTCCCTGACCATTCAATTCTAAATTGCAACCCATTCCCCACTACTTCCAATATCCTTTTATGCTATTCCAGATTTTCTCTTTTACTACAGCACTTAATGACTTTCTAACATACTATACTTTAAAAAGTTATTTGTCTGAAATTTATTATCATCTATTTTCCTCTACTCTAAAAAGTTCAACATTCTATGTTATCATTAATACCTAAAACAGTGCCTAGCACATTATAGGTGCTCCATAAAGTATTTGCTGAATGGATTAATCTTGGAGCAGAGGTTTCTAGGTAGAGGGAATGTCAAGAGGAAAGGCCCTAAGAAAGTATGCCTATCATGACCTAAGAGCTAAAGAGGCAATGACAGCAGAAAAGAGTAAGTAAATGAGATAAGGATGCCAGATCATGTGGGTCCTATTAGGCTCTTTTAAGGATTTTGGCTTTTACTACTCTTGAAGACAGTGAAAGCCCTTGGAAGGTTTTGAGCAAAGAGAGGCATTATTCGACTTACAGTTAAAAGGTCACTCTGAGTACTATATTGAGAAGTGGGGACAGGACACAAAGAATAAAGGAGGTACTCATAATTGTTTTGGATTAGTAATCCAGGCAAAAATTATGAGAGTTTGAATAAGGGTAGCAACAGTGGGAATGATGAAAAGAGGTCAGATTCTGGGTCTATTCTGAAAATAGAGACCAAAAAAAATCTTATTTGATTATACACAGTATGAGAGAGTCAAAGACAATGCAATGCCGATGCCTGAGTAACAGCAAGGAAGCAGCTCAGTTGAGATGGAGAAAACTACAGATAAAGCAGATGTTGGGGTGCAGATAAGGGATTGAGTTTTAGAAATATTAAATTTGAAACATCTATTAGACATCCAAGTGAAGAACTAAAGGGAGCTAAGGTGAGTGGTCTGAAATGGACACGCAAGCTTGAGAGATGTCACCATGTGCCTGCTTCCCTATACTTCAGAAAAAATACATGAATTTTTAAAAAGTCAACTTACATAAAAACTTAATAAATGTTGAAATGTGTATAAAATCTTTAGATCTTAGCAAAGTGTTCATTTATATAATAATAATAGGACACTGTAAATATCTGCTCTAACACCATTAAGAAATTAAATTTTGAGAAAAATAAAAAAATAAAATCCACACCATAAGACAGTGTAAGAAAAAATAAAATATTAAATTAAATTAAATTAAATTTACAGTTAAGCAGAGTAGCTCATGCCTGTAATCCCAGTGCTTTGGGAGGTCAAGGCAGGAGGATTGCTCGAGGCCAGGAGTTCAAGACCTGTCTGGGCAATGCAATAAGACCCAATATCAACAAAACATTTTGAAAATTAGTCGAGCATGGTGGTATATGCCTGTAGTTCAGTTATCTGGGAGGCTGAAGTAGGGGAATCACTCTAGCCCAGGAATTTCAGGCTATAGTGAGTTATGATCATGCTACTGCTATACTCCAGCCTGGGTGACAGAGCAAGATCCTATCTCTAAGAAAAGAAAGAAAATTTAGATTTAAAATTTTGTCATTAAAAACCCAATTGTTATCCAGGCACGGTGGCTCACGTCTGTAATCCTAGTACTTTAGGAGGCTGAAGTAAGAGGACTGCTGGAGCTCAGGAGTTCGAGAGCAGCCTGGGATATGTAAGGAATCCCCAACTCTACAAAAAAGTTAAAAATTAGTGGGATGTGGTGGTGCTAAAAAATTAGCTGGATATGGTAGTGCTACTCGAGAGGCTAATGTGGGAGGATCACTTGAGCCCGGGAGGTCAAGGCTGCATGAGCAATGATCAGGATACTATACTACAGCCTGGGCAACAGAACAAGACCGTCTCTAAAAAAAAACAAAAAGAAAAACCCAATTGTTTATTCAGAGCAGCTGCAGTAGAAAAAAAGAAAAAAGGAGACCCAACTGTTGACAAAGTTATGAAAAAAAAATCAACACTCTTGTATTTTATTGGTAGGAATTTTAATGGGCTAAACCCTCTGGATAAAAATCTTTTTTTTTTTTTTAAGGGGAAAGGGGAGCCAGTGAGTTCTCTCAAGCCCCTTTTTGTTTTGTTTTGTTCTGTTTTTTTGAGACGGAGTCTCACTCTGTCACCAAGGCTGGAGTGCAATGGCATGATCTTGGCTCACTGCAACCTCCACCTCCTGAGTTCAAGCGATTCTTCTGCCTCAGCCTCCCAAGTAGCTGGAACTACAGGCGCGTGCCACCACGCCTGGCTAATTTTTTTAGTAGAGATGGGGTTTCACTGTATTAGCCAGGATGGTCTCAATCTTCTGACCTTGTGATCCACCGGCCTTGGCCTCCCAAAGTGCTGGGATTACAGGCGTGAGCAAACACGCCCAGTCCCTCTGGATAAAAATCTTAATGTAAATATATGCTTTGATCCAGAAATTCCAGGACGAACCATAAGGAAGTAACTAATGCAGTACAGTGTTCAGGAGTTTGGTTCTGGAGTTCTGCAGCCTGAATGTGAATCTTGCTTTAACCACTTATTGAAGGTATGATCATGGAAAGGTAACCACCTCTTTAACTCTCAAATTTTCTTCTTTGTAAAATGGGGAGAAAATACCTATTCAGCGTGGTTGTGTGGATTAACTGAGTTACTGAATATGAATTACTTAGAATGGTGTATAGCACAGAAGAGCTAAATAAATGCAACATGTTTTATAGAAGATTTAGTTATAAGTATGTTCGTAACAGCTTGCTTGCAATATTTTAGAAAATCAAAATCTAAAGGTCTTTACAAAAAAAGGTAATAAATAAATTGTGGCACATCCATGTAATACAATAATATTTAGCCATTCAATAATATATTCAATACACTGATATTAAGTATATTTAATATATTAAAATGTTATCGACCTCCATAGTAAGCAAAGAAATGCAAATTAAAATTAGAACAATTTCTTGCTTGTTATGTAATCAATAATTTAAAACTCAATAGTTAAAAAATTAAAAAGTCAATAACTGATGACAACCAATGTTGGTGAGGTATGGGAACCTAGGAAATAGCATTTTCATAAACGATGGCTGCTGGGAGTACAAACTGCCACAGCATTTTCAGAACAACGTATCAACACTTTCAAAATGGTCAGCATACTCATGGACCCATCAATTCCATTTACAATTACTTATTCTTCCAGAGACACTCAAATGTCCACAGAAAAATCCACAGGGCTAATCAAAGCAGCATTACCAGGAATGGAAGAAGCTGAAAATAACTTGTATTCATCAGTCTGCATTTGTATTTTCCGGAATAATATGCAGTTGTTAAAAGAATTAAGTAGAAAGTTATATAAACTGATAAAGATAGAAAAAAGGCTTATATCAGATATCAAAAAATTTCCATTTTTTGAATACTATCAAATCGCAAAAAAAAGAATGCAGCAACATGGATGCAGCTAGAGGCGATTATCCTAAGCCAACTAATGCAGAAACAGAAAACCAAAGACTGTATTTTCTCACATATATGTAAGAGCTAAACACTGGGTATACCTGGACATAAAGTTGGGAACAAAAGACACTAAACCACCAGAGGGGGAAGACAAGGAGGAAACAGGGGCTGATAAACCACCTACTGGGTACTGTGCTCACTATATGAGTGATGAGTTCAATCACATCCTAAACCTCAGCATCATGCAATATATACCTTTGTAACAAACCTGCACATATATCCCAATTTTAAAAAGGGAAAAAGAAATACAAAAAAGATCAATTTTTTTAAAAATAAAGGATTAATTTATTGTATATACCCCACATACATGAACACAAAAGGGTCTGGAAGGACACAAGTCAAATTGCTCATTGTTACCCCTCACAAAACATGAAAGTAGGAACAAGAACTTTCACTTTCTACTTCACAGATCTACAATTTGTATACACCCTGCCCTCCAATTTCCTTTGAATATACATTCCTTTTTTAAAAAATTTAAAACAGCAATAAAAGAACAAGGACAAGACAGTTAAAGATCATGCACAGAAGAACTTTGGCTTTTATTAAGAGTGAGATGGGAAACCACTAAGGGCTTTAAGCAGAGCAGTGATATTATCCGATTTATGTTTTTAAAGGATCACTCTTATCTATGCAAAGAATAGGCTAGAGAGAGAAATGGAAGAATTGATCGTTAGATGGAAAACTATGGCCTGCATTTGGCCCAAGGTTTGTTCTTATATATCTAAACTAAGAATAATTTTTGCTTTTTTAAAGGGTTAAAAAAAAGATGACTATGGGACAGACTGTATATGACTATAAAACCTAATTTATTATCTAGCTCTTTAAAGAAGAAATTTGACTGACCCCTGATTACGAAACTACTGCAATATCCCTTTAAGAGACTATTATGGCTTAGACCAGGGTTATGGCAATAGAGGGGTTGAGAAGTGGCCATGTTCAAGACACATTTTGAAATTCATTAACAGAGTTTACAGAAGAACTTAATGAGAAGAAAATAAAAGTTAAATTTACTCCAAGGTTTTTCACTGTGAGTTACCAGAAGAATGCTAGACAGGGAAGACTATGGGGATTAGCAGGTTTGGAGGGAACACCAGGAGTTCAGTTTTAGACATGTTAAATTTGAGACGCTCCATTAGGTAAGATATTCAAGAAGGGATGATGAATTAGAGAAGTCCAGATTAAACAAATTTAGAGGTCATCCACATATGGCCTGTATGTAAACAATTAGATCACCAAAGGAGCATGTTTAGGTGGTAAAGATAAATGGTTTGAGGACTGAACCATGAGGCACTCCATTGCATAGAGATGGGGAGATGAAAAGGAATTAGGAAAGGTACAAAGGGAATGGCTGGTGAGGTAAAAGGAAAAAGTAAGAGTACTTAAGAAGAAAGTATATTTCTTCTCCATGGCCTGTTTCAAGAAGGTAGAAGTAATCATTTAATGTAGAAACCTGCTGAGTAAAATTAAGATGAAGAATTGATTTCTGGATATGACAACAAGAGAAATCTTGATGGAGAGATGGAGACAAAAGGCTGACGAGAAAGAGCAAAGTGAGGAATGAGGCAGAATATACTCAATTCTTTCTAGAATTTTTACTGTAAAGGATAATGGAATGCATCAATGAAAGGAGAGGAGTGTGAGATCAAGAAGTTTTGCAAAGATAAGAAATATTTGCATGTTGGAGAAAATACGGAGGGAAAAACCAGTGATTTACAAAAAAGTAGGGAGGACTGCTAAAGTCATGTCCTCAAATAGGTAAATGTATGGCGTGGGATCTAGTCCACAAATGGAAGGATACTCATGATTAGTGCATTGCTTTTGTAGTGGGCAGAAAGGGTGGGGGGAATTATTTTTTTAATTAAGAAAAAAAGTTCTTTGCACAGTTTCTTTCGAAAGTACAACCAAAGTACTTTCAAAAAAATAAAGTAACATCTTCAAAAACATAGTTTTCAATTCTGTAATTATAATATGCTCTTTAAAGAAAAGAGTTATTTATGGTTTTCCTAACCATAAATTTCTTCCAAATCAATATCGTGAAAATGGCTATACTGCCCAAAGTAATTTACAGAATCAATGCTATCCCCATCAAGCTACCATTGACTTTCTTCACAGAACTGGAAAAAACCACCTTGAACTTCATATGGAACCAAAAGAGAGCCCGCAGAGCCAA
>JAPYYA010001036.1:0-14062 GCA_028533165.1 Leontopithecus rosalia | reverse complement strand
TTCACCTTTGTGTTTGATGGGGATCATGTTTTATTTGTCTCTATATAATGGGCCAGTGTTCCCACAACTACTAAATAGCTCACCTTTTCCCCGTAAGTTTGTGGTGTCTTCTTTGCTAAACTGAAAGCTCCCATTACAGATGGGCCTGTATCTGAGTTTCTTCTTGTTCCAGTTCGTCTCTTGTTGTGCCCGTGTCCTAGTGTTTTGATTACTGTAACATTGTAGTGTGTGTTAGTATTCAGTAGAAAAAAATTCTTTATTTTTTCTTGTTCACACACATTTATAATTATATCTATAATGATTTATAACAGAATGAAGTGAATGGAGAATGTCAGATGTTAAGAGGAAGTATGAAAAGGAGGGTTGAGACTAAGGCGATATCAGGAATGCACTTCATTTAGCTGCAAAATTTGGAGGATACCAAAAGAACTCAGTAATAAAAGTAAGTCATAGTTTAACAAAATATCTTGAAAAAGCAAAATTAATGCAAAGATATATGATTAACAAAATATCAAAAGAGGAATATTGAACCAAAATGGAGAAGAAGCAGGGAGGCAGAAGAATTAGGAGAATATGTTGTCATATAAGCCAAGGAATTAAAGAATTCCAGGAAGGAGTACCACTGTCAGATGTTCAACAGGGGTCATTTAAAAAAATTTACCTTGGTTTTGAAATCCTTTCAAAGAGCAGTTCACAAAATGCGAGCAAGTATCCTTCCTTCATTGCCTTCATTGATATGGTTTGGATGTTTGTCCATTCCAAGTCTCATTCCAGAGTTAAGCTTCTTCTCTGCCCTCAGTAATGTGGCCCTTCCCCTTGTCAGGATATTTTGGAGACATGAAGCATGTGGGATGCCCTCAAAGTCAGCTGGGGTTTGGGGGTGAAATTTGACGACTTTAGGGAACTCCTTGGCTCCTATGTGCTGTTCACCTGGAGGACCAGGGCATGTGCAAGGATGACCACCGTATCCCTGGGACCTGAACAGGGCAGAGAACAGGAAAGATCAGGTATAAAGGGAGTGGGGAAGATGGCTGTGGGCTTACAGTACTGAACCCAGGAACAACAGTAACTGTGTGTGTTGCTGCAGGTGACAAAATATCTGAACAGAAGAGGACTTAGGAGAGATCTGAACTCCAGCTGCCCTACAAACTCCATTCCAGCCTTTCTTCTCACTTCATGTGTTCACTACCCCAGTGGCTGACTGAATTGCTGACCCTTCAAGCTCTGTCCTTATCTGTTACCTTAAAACAGTGATGCCTTAGTAAAGTTCCCAACAAATAGAAAGCAGTGAATCAATGTTGACACTTCTGTAGCACTGATATGGAGATTATCCCTTCATTGAGCCTTTTATTCTCTGGTCTCCTTTGAAGAACCCTTCACTGTCACCTTCCCAAGAATACCCTAAGACCATAAATGCTACAGTATTTCAGAGCTGGGAAACTCTGAGTCATTCTTACTGGAAGTCTAGGACCAGATCACATGTGAATACTATTTCTTGAAAGTGTGGTTTCAAGCAGACATAGTAACTAAAGGCTCTGATCCCACCTGAATGGAAAGGTCTAAGGATATTGATTTAGCCCCGCATTCTTCCCTAACTACAGGATAGGATGGGATAGAGAAAGGATGTTGGGGGGAAATTTTACTTGGGTGAAGTTTTTCTTGGTGTAATTTGAAGGCTGCAGTGTTTGAAGTCTCTGAGGGAAGAGATTTAGTCTGTCTAGATCAAGATTTCAAGCAGTTTTGGATTCCATTCACAGCCCCTCAGCTTCCTTCTCAAGGCTGGATTGTAATAATTGCAATACCTCATGGAGGATATTTTCTACATGATAAACTAAGAGCCAAGAAATAATATAAGAAATTGCCCTCATTCACTGCAGTTTTTACCAGCCATAGTGACTCCATGTGGGAGAACTTAAATCATCATTAACAGAGCTTTCAAAGGTTTGAGAATAGTGGTGATTATGAAGAAAAATCTCTTATTTGAGCAAGGATTTTGTTTCTTTATGAGTGTTCTCTAGGTGTTAAAATGAAAAGAGCATGAGATGGTTAAAAATTCAGATAAATATATAAACATGTTTTCAAGGTTTTTTTTTTAATTTTTGAGTTAAAATAGGTAATTGTTTAAAGTGAAAATTATTTGGGGGTTTATAACGTACCCAGAAGTAAAACATGATGGCAATGACACAAAGAACAGAGGGGAAGTGTGATGCACGTTTCTCATACACGTGAAGTGGTGTGTTATTATTTGAAGGTAGAATGTATTAAGATGAATATTTTGAGTTCCTGACAACTACCGAAAAAAAAGAGGTATAGCTAAGAGGCCAAGGGAGAAGATAAAATAGAGTACTAAGCATAATTAATTCAAAATGAAGAAATACAAAAGGGAAAATCTGATAAAGAGAAAACAAACTGTAAGATGGTAGAGTTTAAAACAATCATACTAATAATTGAATTAAATACACACGGTCTAAACACTCTTGTTAAAAGGCAAAGATTGTCAGAATGCACAAAAAAATGTTTAGGCCAACTTTATGCTATCTATATAATGCCCTCTTTAAATATGAAGGCAAAGATAGGTAAAAAGCAAAAGAAGGGGAAAATACATATACACCATAGAATACTATTCAGCCATAAAAAAGGATTAGTTCATGTCCTTTGGGGGACATGGATGAAGCTGGAAGCCATCATTCACAGCAAACTAACACAGGAACCGAAAACCAAACACTGCCCGGTCTCACTCATGAGTGAGAGTTGAACAATGAGAACACACTGACACAGGGAGGGGAACATCACACACCAGAGCCTGTTGGGAGGTGGGAGACAAGGGGAGGGAGAGCATTAGGACATATACCTTATGCATGCAGGGCTTAAAATCTAGATGACTGGTTGAAAGGTGCAGCAAACCACCATGGCACATGTATACCTATGTAACAAACCGACACATTCTGCATATGTATCCCAGAACTTAAAGTTAAAAGAAAATGGGAAAGTAAGGCCAACCATGGAAATGTTGGTAGCTGTATTAATATCGGAAACATAGAACTCAGAATAAGAAATATTACCAAGGAGAAAGAAGGATAGTTCATAATGATAAAAAGATCATCTTATTACCAACATAGAACAATCCTAAATGTGTATGTTCTTAGAAAATATGCCTTAAATCACATTATCCCAAAAATAGTAAAAATAAAAGCAGAAATAGACAAATTCCCAATTCCAGCACTCATTAACAAAAGAATATATAGGAAAAAAACTCAATGAGGACATGGAAGATTTAAATAACATTATCAATGAACCAATTTGATCTAATCAAGATCTACAGAATACTCCACCCAGTAGTGGCGGAATATACATTTTTCAAATGCTCAAGAATATTCTGCACAATGGACTGTACATTGGGTCATAAACACATTTAAATAAATGTCTCTGTTGGAATCATACAGAATCCATTCTCGGGCCACAATAGTATTAAATTAGAAACCAATAACAGAAAAATAACTTTCATGTCTCAAATACCTAGAGATTAAAAAGTATACTGCTAAATAGCACCTGGATTTAAAAAGAGTCAGAAGGAAAATTAGAAAATATTTTGAACTCAATGAATATGAAAGCACACTATATCAAAATTAGTATGATACAGTCATTAGAGAATAACTTAATATAATTGGAAAGTAGGAAAACTCTAAAACCAACCATCTATACTCCCATCTTAAGAAGCTAGAAAAAAAAAGGTCAGATTAAACCCAAGATTAGTAAAAGCAGAAATAAATGCAATAAAAATGGACAAACAATAGAGAGAATAAACAAAGTCATTTCCTGGTTTTTAAAACACAGTACATTCATGAATCTCTAGCTAGATGGATCAAGAAAAAGCGATAAGATTCAAATCCCCAATATCAGGAATGGAAGTGGGTACATCAAAATAGGTCATACAAACATTAAAAGTATTGTGATAAAATACTATGAAAATGCCAATAAAGAAAAATGACAATAAATTTGACAATTTACATTGTTAAATTAAATTAAATTTGGTGTAAAACTTTCTACATATCTTGAGTTCCTACATAGCAAACTAACCTAACTTAACATAACTGCATCATGCAAACAACAAACTAACTTAAGAGTGTTGTAATAAATCGCGGAGTCTCAGCCAATCACAGGTTGCTAACCGATCATACTATGTCCCCCATAAGGCAAATGCCTTATCACACCACGCCGATATAAGGCAAACACTGAACTGTAACTGATTGGCGGCTTTTGTATATCACTTCCTGGTTTTTATCTATAAATGCTGCTTTCTCATATTGCTGGATAGAGCTCTCTGAATCTTTCTGGGTTCTGAGGGTTGCCCAATTCATGAATTGTTCCTTGCTAAATAAACTCTGTTAAATTCAATTGGTCTAAAATTTTTATTTTAACAACATGAAATAGAAACATTTCTTGAACAATTCAAATTACCAAAACTAAATCAAGAAGAAATCAGAATCAATGAAAGAAATTAAGTTTGTAATTTAAAAAATCCTTCTCACAAAGAAGGCCAAATGGTTTCCAGGTCAGATGGTTTCATTGATTAATTCTATTATACATTTAAGAAAGAAACCATACCAACTCAGTATAAACTCTTTCAATAAAAGAGCAGGAGAAAACACACATCCTAATAATTCACATATCCAGTATACTAACCCTAAGCAATGACATTAAAATAAAAGGAAATTTCAGTTGATAAATAGTGTAAGAAAAGAAATAAATACAAAAAGAACAAGAAAGGAAACTAAAGACACATATCCTTCACAAACATAGCCATGGAAATATATAACAAAATATTATAAAATTGAATTTAACAATATATTAAAAAGGATGATATAACATGATCATAAGAGTTTATGCCAGGAATGGAAGGCATGTTTAACATTCAAAAAAATGAATGTGATTCCACATCTTAAAGGAATACAAAAGAAAAACTATATAATTATGTAAATGGATGCAGAAAAAGGCATTTGCTCATTTATAATTTTAAAAAGTCATAGAAAACTAGAAATAAAAGGAAATTACTTCATCTGATAAGATGCGTCCAGGGAAACCAGCACTGGCATTTTCTTTCAATTTTGGGTTGGGGAGGGGGACATTTCACTTCTTTCATAAAACTATTAAATTATCTAAATGTTAGAGCAGAATTCAATGAAGAAATGTTCCCTACAGGAAAAATACACAATGCCTGATATTCTGTGAACAGGTTCTATGCATTCTATATAAACAAAATGATTAATTATATAATACATTTATTGAAAAAAGAAGGTGGCCTTCTTAAACTGGACCGCAGATGAGCATGCTAAACACAAAGCATGGTTTGTAGAGAAGAGATGGTTCTAACAGAAAAATTAAGGACACTGAGGTAATGCTGGAACATCCAGATGGATGCCTCCAGTATATCTACTAAGATGAAGCCAGAGACTGTACACTGCTGGCTTTTCTGTGGTATAATGATTGATGCCATCAGGGTGACTGAGATCTGCAGAATTGAGTGTAGAGAGATGAGCAAAGGGCTGAAGATTATGCCTTAATTATGTTTCCATTTAAAAATGGGAAATGGAAGAGGAGTTCACAAAGGAGTGTGCATTATTTCCTGCCTCAGCATCTTGGGGTAAATAGGGTAAGGAAGAGAGGGCTATGGGAAGAGAATGACCTATCTCTCCATCTCATTTATAACTATCTGGTTGGCCACCAATTGGATAAGATCCAATAGTTTGAGATTCCTGTCAAAGACTTAATATAACGTTAGGCTGCATTAATATCAACAATATTTCTGTTATAAGGAAAGTGATGGATCTCCCATTCCCTGCTTGGATTTCAGCTGAAGTTCTGTACACTCAGACATAGATTTTTTTTAAGAAAAATCTGTACCACCTGGACAGTGGTATAAAGGAAAATGGAAAACAAGAGTAAAATAGTTCAAAGGGTTGTGATTTGGGAGCCATTAAAGAATCTGGTCAAGTTTGGTCTGGTGAAGTGAAAAAAGCAGAACCAAGATTGGTTTAAGAATCTCTGACTCGTGACTATACTTCAGTTATCGAGGTCCTAGGAAGTCAGGCAGGGGTGTGCTGCTTTACTTGTGAGAAAAGTGTACTCATGTGTCTCTAAATACGTAAAATGCATGATTGATTCCTTTTTTATTGTCTTGAGTAGGATGATCTGCTCCTAGTAAAGTGCAGATGGAGCTTATGTAAGACCTAAGCACTTGTGTATGACAGAGGAACCGAAGGTTCTTCCTTAGGGTGAGAGAACTTCAAGCAAGATTACTCCAGCCCATTCTCCTTTTTGCTCTCTCTGTTTCCAGCTCATATAGAAAAGCCTTTTCTGGTGTTTAAGCTCAACTGCTCTTATTGTGGGACAGTGGAGGCTGTGTATCAGCCCCATAAAAACTATTTGTCTCAATTTCTTCTCTTAAAAGGTAACATTGCAGCATTTCCCTCTCCTTTCCCTTCTCTCTTTTAGCCAGGAGCTCCATTGCTCAGGGTTAGAATACACAGTCAACTAAAAAATTCTGCCCCAATAGAAAGGGGCTGTTGAATACTCAACTGCCTATCAGATGGTGTTGAGGCTAGACTCTAAGAGTAGGAGTAAAATGCTGATGGAACAGGTTTGGAGAAAGCTGTGATGACAAGAATGATTACTTCTGCTTAATGACTTTCCCTCCAGCCAATGAGATTTGAGTGCAAGGCATCCTCACTTACGACCAGGTAATAGAGGTACTGAGATTGTCTTGAGTGAATTACAGGGAAAGGAGAGGTGATGAACAGAGATATTGTACCCTTGAATTCTGGAAAGAGAAGCCAGCACACACTATCAAGAGAATGGTTTTGTTTGGTAGTGGGAAAATGCATCAGAGGGAAGTTTACATCCTCTGCTGTTGAGAAAATCTGAAGTGTATGCCAACTAGGGTTGGAATTGCTGCCTCACAGAAAGTAGCACTCCATGCAGCCACCAATTAGAGCTTCCCTGCCTGGATCCTTTTGGTATTTTAGGATTGATAAATAGGTATGAATAAAAAAATGAGCAAACCCGTGTAAGGTAAAACTAAGGAGAAAAAATAGAAATAGTGCATGGAAATGAGTTAGAAAAGAATCAAACAGTATATAAGGAGAAGTCTCCATACCTGTCAGCACACGGGAATAGTTTTGATGTGTGCTAAAATAGTTTTTCCTTGGAGCCTCAGGTTGTAAATTGCTAAGGAAAATCTGTTTGGTGCTAGAGTCTGAAGTCTTTACTTTTCTTCTAGCTATAGCTCTCATAGGCCTGTTCAGTTTCTCAGAAGCATAATACCAGTTAGCTACTTTGTTGGATCTAATGTAAAATTTGGCTTCCATATCCGTTTTTACAATTTAATGTTGGATCAAAAAGACTGGTTGACCTCCTAGAAGCCTTTCTAAATTTTACTGAGCTGGAAACTCTTAGAGAAAGAGCTGTTTACTCTCTGAGGAGCACTTCTGAGTTACTCCTGCTTCACAGGTTCTAACCTGTCATCAACCCCTTCCATTCTAAGTTGCCAGCTGTTTCTTTTCCTTGAGGCAAACTCTGACTTACCTTAGATTTGATTCTCCAGCTTTCGCTAAATAACTGATCTGGTTAGGCATGGTGGCTCATGCCTGTAATCCCAGTACTTTAGCAGGCTGAGGCGGGAGAATCTCTTGAGTTCAGAAGTTTAAGATCAGCCTGGGTAATATGGTAAGATCCCATTTCTACAAAAAATAAAAATTAGTCAGGTGTGGTGGCATGTGTCTGTGGTCCTAACTACTCGGGAGGCTGAGGTGGGAGAATTGCTTGAGCCCAGGAGGTTGAGGTTGCAGTAAGCCATGACTGCATCACTGTACTCCTACCTGGGTGACAGAACAAGACTTTGTCCAAAAAAAAAAAAAAGAAAGAAAACAAATTAAAAAACCAAAGCCAAAGAACTGATCTTTAAAAATTGTAGCATTTCATATAAAACCCACAAATATTCAGAAACAACAAGGGCAAAATTTCTATCAATGAAAGAAAGGCATTGCAATACTTATAAGAAAGAATGAGCAGTTATTTCATTTTTTTCTTTTTTAGTTGGAGAAAAGACATACACATTTTATTAACATGTATATGAGGAAAATTACAGAGTGATTACCCAGAAAGCAATTATTTCTCATTTGTTGATCTGAGTCGTTAGATTCTGAAATTTCTACAATGATACAGCTGGGTAAAATAGAAAATGAGTATTTTAAGAAAGCATATTTCCTAAAAGCTATCCACTTCTGCAGGGAGAGGCAGCAGGCCATGAGAAATAGGACAAAGGTAATTCATTTGTATCACCAGTCATTGTGTCAGCCTGACAGAATGACTTGCTGGGAATGTCTAAATACTAGTTAGCTTAAAGGAGGTAGGTCCTATTATAGAAGGCAAAAATATTCTAATTGGAGAAAGAGGCTTCAAGGTGGTCAACTACCTTGTACTTGCCTCTTCCATGTTGAGGAACCAAAATAGTGAGTTGATAATCCCACCTTAAACAGGTCATTTAAGAGATAACACTGGAATTCAACAGAGAACTAATAGGAAGCACCAACAGCAAGTAAAGAAACAGAACAGAACTAAGGCAGCCCATTTAGCAGGAATTGGCCAGGAGTCTGGAGAGGCTCCCTAGTGCACAGAAAAGCCAAAGAAATTATACAGAGGTTACACTACTACACACACCAAGAGTGAAAGCCAAAGTGCCCTACCCAAGCAATACCATACATACATCTTTAGGAAAAAGTCTCTGCAATGAAAACAAACTCAAAAAATTGGAAAAAGTGACTATATTACATGAGATGTACAAATATAATGTAAGGACACAGGAAGCATGACAAAGCAAGGAAATATGACATCCAAAGGAACACAATAATTCTCTAGAAACACAGCCCAATCAAAAAGAAATTCACAAAATCCCAGAAAAAGAATTCAAAATTGTGATACTAACAAAGTGCAGTAAGATACAAGAGAACTCCAAGAAACAAAATAAATAAGTCAGAAAAACAATAGAAGATTTAAATGAGAAATTTACCAAAGAGATTGATAACATAAAAAAGAACCTAAGAGAAATTCTAGAACTGAAGAAGTTCTTGAATGCAATACAAAATGCATTTGAAAGCTTTAACAATCAACTAGAGCAAGAAGAGGAAGAATCTCAGAACTGGGAGAAAAGTCTTTTTAAATAACCCAGTCAGACAAAAATAATGAAAAAAAGACTTTTAACAATGAGCAAAGCAGGGCTGGGTGCAGTGGCTCACACCTGTAATCCTAGCACTTTGGGAGACTAACGCAGGTGAATTGCTTGAGTCCAGGACTTTGAGATCAGTGTGGGTGCAAAGTGAGACCTCATCTCTACAAAAAATACAAAAATTGGCCAGGCATGGTGCCGTGTGCCTGTAGTCCCAGCTATTCAGAAGGCTAAGGTGGGAAGATCTCTTGAGCCCAGGAGGCAGAGGTTTCAGTGAGCCAAGATTACACCACTGCACTCCAGGCTGGATGCCAGAGAGAGACCCTGTCTTTAAAAAACAAATAAATAATAAATAATTTTTTAAAAAGAAAAAGAGCAAAGCCTTCATGACATACAGAATACGATAAAGTGATCAAATATTTGAAGTATCAGTATCCCAGAAGGCAAACAAAGAAGAAAAGAGTTAGGAAACCTATTTAAAAAAATAATAGGTGAAAATTTCTCATGTCTAGCAAGATATTTAGACATCCAGATATAACCAAAAAATACCAAAACAGATATAATGCAAAAAAGTTTTCTTTTCAACACATTATATTCAAACCATCTAAAGTCAAAGACAGAGAGAATTCTAAAGACAGCAAGAGAAAAGCATTCAGTCATTTATAAAGGCAACCCTATCACACTAACAATGGATTTCCCAGCAGAAACCTTACAGGCTGGAAGAAAAATGATATGTCATATTCAAAGTGCTGAGAGAATAAAACTGCCAGTAAGTGTACTATCCCCAGAAAATTATCCTGTACAAATGAATGAGAAATGAAGTCTTTCCCTGAGAAAAAAAAGTTGAGGAAATTCATTATTAGACTGACCCTACAAGAAATGCATGAGACTTCTAAACTTGGAAGTGAATAGATGACATTTACCATCATGAAAACACATGAAAATATAGAACTCACTGTTAAGCAAGCACATGAATGAGGATGAAAAACCATGCAAACAGTATGACTACTGAAAACCCATGATGAAAAACAGTAAGAGGTAAAAAGAAATAAAAGAATACACAAAACAGTAAACAAACAACAGTATGACAGAAACAAAAACTCATGTATCGGCTGGCTGCAGTGGCTCACGCCTGTAACCCCAGCACTTTGGGAGGCCGAGCCAGGTGGATCATCTGAGGTCGGGAGTTTGACACCAGCCTGACCAACGTGGAGAAACCATACAAAATTTGCCAGGCATGGTGGCGCATGCCTGTAATCCCAGGTACTCAGGAGGCTGAGGCAGAAGAATCGCTTGAACCTGGGAGGTGGAGGTTGTGGTGAGCCAAGATCACAGCATTGCACTCCAGCCTGGATAACGAGAGCAAAGCTCCGTCTACAAAAGCAAAACAAAACAAAACAAAAAAAACAACTCAAAAACCTTATGTATCAATAATTACTTTGAATGTAAATGAATTAAATTCTCCACTTAAAAGATACAGACTGGGCTGGATACAGTGGCTCATGCCTATAATGCCAGCACTTTGGGAGGCCAAGGTCAGGAGTTTGAGACCAGCCTGGCCAACATGGCAAAACCTTGTCTCTACTAAAAAAATATATATATATATACACACACACACACACAATTAGCTAGGTGTGGTGACATGGATCTACAATCCCAGTTGGGAGGCTGAGGGATGAGAATCACTTGAACCTGGGAGGTGGAGGTTGCAGTGAGCCAAGATTATGCCAATTCCTCCAGTCTGGGTGACAGAGTGAAACTGTGTCAAAAAAAAAAAAAAGAAACAAATAAAAGAAAGAAAGAAGGAAAGAAAAAAAAGAAGGAAGGAGAGAAAGAAAGAGAGAGACAGAGACTGGATGAATGGATGAAAAAATATGATCCAACTATATACTGACTACAAGAAACACATTTTACCTGCAAAGATTCATACACACTGAAAGTAAAGGGATAGAAAAAGATATTCTATGCAATAAGAAAGAGTAGGAGTAGCTATACTTATATCAGATAAAACAGATTTTAAAGCAAAAGCAGTAAAATAGGACAAAGAAGGTCATTATATAATGATAAAAGGATCAATCCAGAAAGAGAACATAACAGTTCTCTCTATATATATGCACACCATTGGAGCACCCAGATTTATAAAACAAATATTACTAGATCTAAAAAGAGAGATAAATTCCAATAAAATATTAGTGGGGGACTGCAACACCCTGCTCTCAGCAGTAGACAGATTATCTAGACAAAAAAATCAACAAATAAATATTAGGCATAAAATGGTCTTTAGACCAAATGGACCTACCCAACATTTACAGGATATTTTATCCAACAACTGTAGAATATACAATCTTCTCATCAGCACATGGGCATTTTCCAGGATAGAACATATGTTAGGCCACAGAACAAGACAACAATTTTTTTAAAATTGCAATTATATCAAGTATCTTCTCATATAATGATGGAGTAAAACTAGAAATCAATACCAAGAAACTTTGAAAACTATGCAAATTAAACAATGTGCTCCTGAATGATCACTGGGTAAATAAATTAAGAGGGAGGCCAGTGTAGTGGCTCATGCCTGTAATTCCAGCATTTTGGGAGGCCGAGTGAGGTCAGGAGGCTGGTCACGAGGTCAGGAGTTTGAGACCAGCCTGGCCAATAAGGTGAAACCCCCATCACTACTAAAAATACAAAAATTAGCTGGGCGTGGTGACGCACACCTGTGGTCCCAACTGCTTGGGAGGCTAAGGCAGGAGAATCTCTTGAACCTGAAAGGTAGAGGTTGCAGTGAGCTGAGATTGTGTCACTACACTCCAGTCTGGGCAACAGAGTGAGATTCCATATTTAAAAAAGAAAAGAAAAGAAAAAGAAATTAAGAGGGAAATAAAAAATTTCTTGAAACAAATAAAAATGGAAATATAACCTACCCAAACTTGTGGGATACAGGAAAAGCATGTTAAAAGAAGTTTATAGGAATAAACACCTACATTAAAAAGTAGAAAACTTTGAGATAGACAATCTAACAATGCACTTTAACAAAATAGAACAGTGAGAACCCATAAAATGCCAAATCAGCAGAAGAAAAATAATAAAGATCAGAGCAGAACAAAATACAATATTGATGTTAAAAAATACAAAGAATCAATGAAACAAAAAGTTGGTTCTTTGAAAAGATAAACAAATTGATAAACTGGTAACTAGACTAACCAAGAAAAGAAAAGACAATACCCAAGTAAACAATATCATAAATGAAAAAGAAGCTATTATAACTGATCCCACAGAAATACAAAAGATAATCAGGAATCATTATGAACAAATATATGGTAACAAACTGGAAAAACAAGAGGAAATGGATAAATTTCTGGAAACGTAACTTACCAAGATTTAATCAGGAAGAGAGAAAATCTGAACAGACCAATAATGGGCAATGAAATTAAATCAGTAATAAAAAAATCTCCCAACAAAGAAAAGTCTAAGAGCATACAGTTTCACTGATGAATTTCACCAAACTTTCAAAGAACTAACACCAATTTTCCTCCAACTATTCCAAAAAATTGAAGAGGAGGGAATACTTCCAAACTCATTCTATGAGGCTAGCATTACCCTAATGGCAAAAACCAGACAAGGATGCTACAAGAAAAGAAAACTATAGATGAACATCTGATGAATACATATGAAAAAATACTTAACAAAATATTAGCAAACTGAACCCAACAGTGGATCAAATAATAATAATAACAATGGCCGGGCACGGTGGCTCAAGCCTGTAATCCCAGCACTTTGGGAGGCCAAGGCTGGTGGATCACGAGATCAAGAGATCGAGACCATCCTGGTCAACATGGTGAAACCCCGTCTCTACTAAAAATACAAAAAATTAGCTGGGCACGGTGGTGCGCGCCTGTAATCCCAGCTGCTCAAGAGGCTGAGGCAGGAGAATTGCCTGAACCCAGGAGGTGGAGGTTGCGATGAGCCGAGATCACGCCATTGCATTCCAACCTGGGTAACAAGAGCAAAACTCCTTCTAAAATAACAGTAATAATAATAATAATAATAATAATAATAACAGGATCCAAGATGGCCGATTGCTAACATCTCGGGATTGCAGCTCGCAGTTAAAGCTCATAGAACTAGAGGACGCCACACTTTCAGACAAAGTCTGGTCGCTCAGGAGAAGATTCCAAGTGGAGGAGCCACGTGGGGCAGTGGTTTCGCTGGCACCTCCGCACAGCTGCTCTCCGAGCTGACTAGGCGGGGCTGGCTCCCATTCGGACTGAGGTTTGGAGGAGCCGTGCGGGTTCCCAGCGCTGACTCCTGAGGCCGGTGCAGCAGTTGTGCCAGCACCTCAGTGCAGAGTGAATGCGACTGGTTCCCCTTCTGACTGAGGTTTGGAGCTCCGGGAAGGCAGAGCCGCCTATTACGGACACAAGAAGGAAGCCAGACAGGAGAAGCCTGGGCAGAAAAACACCATCAGTCTTAACGCCGCTGTTCCTGGCCCTGGGAACTAACATCTTGGACGTCCACTCAAGAGACCTACTGAAAGCTGGTAATCTCAAAGACGACAGGAGGATAAATTTACAATGATGGGAAGAAACCAGCGTGAAAAGGCTGAGAATACTAAAAATCAGAACCCCTCTCCCTCTAAAGATGATCACAGTTCCTCATCAACAATGGAACAAGACTTGATGGAGAACGAGTACATCCCAATAACAGAATCAAACTTCAGGGTATGGATAATAAGAAACTTCCGTGAGTTAAAAGAACATGTTGTAGCCCAACGTAAAGAAACTAAGAACTTTGAAAAAAGGTTTGACAAAATCCTAATGAGAATAGACAACTTAGAGAGGA
>JAPYYA010001032.1:0-13299 GCA_028533165.1 Leontopithecus rosalia | reverse complement strand
CGCCTGCAACCCCAGGCCTCTTGGAGGCCCAGGCGGTACTCAAGGCCAGCCTGGGCATTGTAACTCCATCTCTACATAACATTTTTTCTTTTTAAGTAAAGAGATTGTATTCTCACTGATTCCTGCTCCCTGGTCAGCCAGTACAATTTCCTTCTCACTCTGCTTTCCCTTTTTTAAAATGCATGTCAGGACACTGATTTAACCTGTCATTACTGTCTCCTGTGCTTGTGCTCCAGGTAGAATGCTGCATTCCTGCACAGCTCCTGGCAGGTAGCACGGTAAGTCACCTAATACAATTGCTAATGCAGTTTCTCTTGTAACTAATTTCTTGTTTAGTTGGTTGGTTGGGTTTTGTTTTGTTTTGATTTTGAGACGGAGTCTCGCTCTGTCACCCAGGCTGGAGTGCAGTGGCGTGATGACGGCTCACTGCAACCTCTGCCTCCCAGGTTCAAGCGATTCTCCTGCCTCAGCCTCCCCAAGATGCGTGCCACCACACTTGGTTAGTGTGTGTGTGTGTGTGTGTGTGTGTGTGTGTGTGTGTTTAGTAGACACGGGATTTCACCTTGTTAGCCAGGATGGTCTCAATATCCTGACCTCATGATCTGCCCGCCTTGGCATCCCAAAGTGCTGGGATTACAAGCATGAGCACCACGCCTGGCCTGTTGTAACTAATTTTTAAAGACTTACAGAGTTTAGATATTTAGGTGGAGTGAGATCTCCTATTTTTCTTTATGGGAGATGTAAATTAAACAATACTTTAGTTCTTTATCATAATGAAGTTATTAGTAAAAGAATGTTAATGTTCTATCTGTTTAATTTCAGTAAAAATGTTCTTGAATAATGATTAGGTTTTCAAAACCTGTAGTCTTAATTACCTTAATGATCATAGCCTGTAAAATGTCTAGTTAGTTGATATATAATAGGAATACAGGGCTTACAGATTCTTTAAAAACATGCCAAGTTTCCAAAGTAATAAACTGAATTCCTAACTGTAACTTATAAAAATATACAATGTGTGAAATAGGTTATATAATACAGAAACGTAAATACTGAATCCCAAGTTATTTTTCTGTTAATATTTCTAAATGACAGTAGGCAGATGTTTGACATTTTAGAACTGGGAGAGACATTAGAGGTTACTATTTATCTTCATAAAATGGAACACTATGTTACCTATACCTAAATTACAGGTAAAGTGGTGTTCCAGTCAGCCGTTTACTGGAATAGAATCAGATGTGGTTTTCAGTAGTGGAATTTTATTTATTTTAAGTACAGATTGCTGGCTGTGATAATAAAAAAGGCAAAACATTTTTTGCATAGGCTATGCTATATACATATACATTAGTTGCATAGGCTATGCTCTAATGTTATGATGCTTTAAACCATCAGAAAAATGAATAGTTCATATTTACATTTTTAAAAATTGTGGCCATTTAGAATTCTAGGCCCTAGGAATTAAAAAATGAGTAAGTTATAGCCTCTGTCTTTAAGAAAGAGACAAAAGTTATTCACAGTATAATATAGGGATTTTTGTAATTCAGATATTTGTTAATTTGGATGAGGAAAAAATTGTACTAATCTCTAACTGAAAAGTAGCATCTCCTTCCATTATGAATAAAGGCAGAAAACCATAGGAGAAAGAGAACACTCACCTTTGAGAATGAGTTAATTAAAATGTTAAATGTTTTAGAATACCAATTTAATAAATGTTTAAATATTTTTAAATTTTTATCTGATTGTATTTTATTTTGAGTCTTGTTAGTCTTTTTTTCTTTAGTTTTGAGATTTTTTTCAAAGATAGATATAATAAAGCTGATGAAGTACTTCTGTCACATTTTAGAAAAGAAAGATGATTTTGACTCAGGAAAATACTTGATGGAAGGTGAAGAAATGGACATTGGTCCAGACATGGACACATCAGTAAGTGAACAGTAGCTTTGCTATTAAAAATTTAAATACACACCAGGTGATAGAGATGATTTTAATGTGTCTTCCACCCTAGGTCAACTAAGATAAAACAGGAACACTCTGAACTAATCTAGAGTCATTTATCATCAAAGTCTGGTTAGGATTTTGCCCCAAATCACTAGTATTAAGAAGTTACAAGGGGGTGGGCATGATGGCTCACACCTGTAATCTCAGCACTTTGAGAGGCTGAGGAGGGAGGATTGCTTGAGCTTAGGAACTTGAGATCAGCCTGGGTAACATAGCGAGATCTTATGTCTATTTTTAAAAAATAGATTTTAAAGAAAGACGTTGGGCACACTAGCTCATGCCTGTAATCCCAGCACTTTGGGAGACCAAGGCAGGTAGATCACTTGAGGCCAGAAGTTCAAGAGAAGCCTGGGTAAGATAGTGAAAATACATCTAGTAAAAATACAAAAAATTAGCTGGGCATGGTAGCACATGCCTGTAATCACATCTACTCGGGAGGCTCAGACACGTGAATATCTTGAAGGTTGAGGTTGCAGTGAGCTGAGATCATGCCATTGCACTTTGTCACCTGGGTGACAAAGTGAGAGACTGTCTCCAAAAAAGAAAAAAGATAAGTTAAAAGGGTTGAGTATAAGTATCTCTTAAGGACCAAATTATTTTGTCACCAAAAATAATTCCATTACTTATTGTTTCAATGTTACAGAAAAAAAGAAAAAGTAATAATTATATTTCCATTCCTGTAATAGGCACTTCCAAGAGATTTAGAAAAAAAAAATTCATTTGGTTTTTGTTTTTCTGTTCCATGTTGCTTCAAAATTTTTGCTTTTCTTCAAAATCTTTTTAATCTTTTAATATAAATAGCTTTAAGTGTTATACTCTGTAAGGCCGAAGTGTATTTCTTTTTTAAATCAGAATTGGTCTGAAGAAAGTGACAAGGAAAACGATTAACAGCCATTAAGCAGAGAGGACTCTGGAATTCAGGTAGACAAGACACCTTTAGAAGAACAAGATCAAAACAGAAAACTGGATTCTTGTATCAGTTGGAAAGGTACTGTGTGTTGTGAGGTGTTGGCATTTTCTAATAGACAAATTCCCCAGAAGAAAAGGCAAGCTTGAGATCAGTTCAATGTAATCAAGGTATCGGCTAAGCAGTATCATCTTTATAAAACCAATTTTTAAAACTATTAGTGATCTTTTCTATATGATGCTTAAGTAGTAGTACTATAGAATTAATGTTGAATTAATGCATGCAGAATGTAATTTTGTAATTTTTTTTCCTGTAGTTCTGAGAACTTTCTTAGGCCTAAATGTTTCCATTTTTTTGTTGTTGTTGGAGAAGGACCGATTTTGCTAAGATTGTGCCACTGCACTCCAGCAACAGAGCGAGACCTTGTCTCAAAAAAAATTAAAATAAACTATAAGGGAAGATATGCATAGATTATATGCAGACACTATGCCATTTTTTATCAGGGACTTGAGCACCTACAGATTTTGGTGTCTGCAGCATTCCTGCAATCAATCCCTGGTGGATATTGAAGGACAGCTGTATTTATTCCAGACTTTCTAATCTGTGCTCTTGGTGTCGGTGTGACCTGGAAACAGACAGACTGTTATTTGTGCGGCTTTTTAATATTATGTCTTGATACATAGATGGCAGGTTTCCTCAGCTGCTTGGGAGGCTGAAGCAGGAGAATCACTTTGCTCTGTTTTTCTTTCTTTTTTCTTTTTTTTTTGATGAAGGGGTCTCACTCTGTTGCCCAGGCTAGAGTGCAGTGGCACAATCTTAGCTCACTGCAACCTTTGCCTCCTGGGCTCAAGCAGTCCTCCCACCCCAGCCTTCTAAGTAGCTGTAACCACAGGCGAGTGCCACCACAACCAAGCTATTTTTTGTAGAGACAGGGTTTCACCATGTTGCCCAGGCTAGTCTCAAACTCCTGGACGCAAGCAATTCACCTGCCTCTGCCTCCTAAAGTGCTGGGATTACAGGTGTGAGCTACTGTGCCCAGCCCACTTTGCTCTTTTTTTTTTCCTCTCTGTTCAGCTTCCCCAAGTAGCAAGGATTACAGACATACACCACCACACTCAGCTAATTTTTGTATTATTAGTAGAGACAGGGTTTCACCATGTTGGCCAGGCTGGTCTTGAATTTCTGACCTCAACTCATCTACCTGCTTCTGCCTCCCAAAGTGTGGGGATTACAGATGTGAACCACTTCACCCAGCCCACTTGGTTCCTTTTCAAAATTGGCTTATCTATTTGTGAACTTTTATTCTTCCATAGACATTTTAGAAGCAAGATGGTAAACTTAAAAAAAAAAAAGCCCACCTGGCTCATGCCTGTAATCCCAGCACTTTGGAAGGCCGAGGCAAGTCGGCCTTGAGGTCAGAAGTTTGAGACCAGCCTGACCAACATAGTGAAACCCTGTGACTACTGAAAATACAAAATTAGCTGCACACCGTGGTGCATACCTATAATCCCAGCTGCTAGGGAGGCTAGCCCTAGTTAGAGACCTGCCCAGGCTGGGACTACAGGTGTGAGCCACTGAGCCCAGCAGGTTAGATCTTTTTTAATATAAGATTTTTCATCTTTATTCTTTGATGAATTACAAAATGTCTTTATCTGGTTTAAGCATCACTCATATTAGCGTCATAAAATGTTAGGTGGCTTTCTCTTTTTCTTCTTTTTCAAATGACTCATGTAAGATAGATATCTAATCCTTCAAGATTTTGCACCAGTGCTGAGGCTTTGGGAGTGGTTGGGAAGGTCTTTGGTTACCATTTTAATTTCCTTAATGGTTATTGGACTATTAACATATCCATTTACATCTTTTTGTATGTGGGACAATTTTTTTAACTTTCTAGTCAATTACATTAATTAAATTTAGTATGTGTTTCTTTCTAAATGTGTTGCTGGTCTTGAACCCCTAGACACAAGTGATCATCCCGTCCTGTTTTCCCAAATGGCTGGGATCATACATGTGAGCCATAGAACCCAGCTGATATATGTGGTTTAAAATAAATGATCATATGTAAGTAAATGTTAGGTAGCTGTTATTTTTAAAAAGCCATTTTCAACTATACATTTGAATGGATCTGTAAGTCCAGATATTGTGACCCAGTATTTATTGTTGTTGTTAACTGTTATAACTCAAACTTACTACATTTCTTTCAAGCAGATGAGTCAGATGACTGAACCTGGCTGGAACATCACGTGGTCCATCAGTGCTGGACAGCCAGGCCTTCCCAGTTTCTTCATAGCTTACATTTGCACTCCAGTTTAGCTACTGTCTGGTAAGAAGCTAAAGTTTTCATTTAGTGTGATAATAGAAAAAACTTTGATGTTTAAGCATTTGGCTTTGATTTGTGACTTCAGTTCCTCTCTGAAATTTAAATTTGTTTTGCTTTTGACAATTTCTTTTTGAACAGAGTCTTACTCTAGTTGCCCAGGCTGCAATGCAGTGGTGATATCTCAACTCACTGCAGTCTTCACCTCACCCAACTAATTTTTTATTTATTGATTTTTGGTGTGGGGGAGAGAAAGTCTCACGCTGTCACCCTGGCTGGAGTGCAGTGGCATAATTGTGGTACACTGCAGCCTCTGCCCACCTGGTTCCAGCAGTTCTCATGTTTCAGCCTTCCAGGTAGCTGGGATTATAGGCACACATCACCACACCCAGCTAATTTTTATATTTTTAGTAGAGATATGTGCCCAGCCACAGTGTTTTAAATTATCACAGCATAATTTGAATTTAGGTTCTATCATGTCATCTACAATATAAAAATCTTTGGAATCTAATTTTGAGAGTTTGTCCTAGGCACAGAAAAGCAGTAATCTCCTGATTTTAAGTATGGGGACTGGGAACCAGATGTTATTAAAAATGTGAGGAAGTGATCGTGGAGTATAAGTTGCCTGATAGATTGTCTCAGTCCACTGGTCAGGATCCATTCACTGCTAACTTCTTGCCTTATACAGAGCTCAGGGCGGGAGCAGCCGAACCTTCACCATCTAGAGGCAGGACTGGAATACCTGACACCCATCGTTCCTGTGCTACTGAAGAACCAGGGGCTCAGGTGAGGGGGAGCGGGGTGCCTGGGCCATGTGGAGTGTTCAGGGCCATTTTCCTGAGCTTGACTGAGAGCAGCTCACCCCGCTCAGCGTTTCTGTGTGAGGTTTGGACCTCACAGGCCTTTCATGATTGTTTCCTGGGACAAGCTCACATCAGGTTTTCCTCTGTCCGCCCTTCCCCAGGTGCGCCCGGGTCTGCCCCAGCACCCTCAGGTGACTGGGCCGAAGGCCAAGGATTCCCCAGTGGGTTCTGACCTGCCACCCCTGGAACCCACCCACCCAGTGCAGGTGCACACCTCCTGTCCATGGGACAGACCCAGACAGGTGCCCTGGGAGTCCCTGAGCCCACTACCCAGCACAGTCCTCCCCTGTGCTGACCCCAGCCCCTGCCCTGATGCCACACACCCCGACATGGGACATGGTTCAGACCCCATTCCTCTGCTCACCGAGCTGGACTGACTGGCAGGATGACCCTGCGCTCACTCAGCACAGGCAGGTCTCTGGGGTATCCCCCTTTGGCGGCAGTGGAGGTGGGGAAGGGCTGGCCATGGGGAAGCCCCATGGGAAGAGGGAGCAACAGGGGCTGGGAGGGACAGCCGGGAGGGAGGAGCACTGGGAGGAAGAGGCCGAGCCAGGAAAGACCTCACCCCAGGAGGAAGGGGAGGAAGCCGAGCATTTCCTGGAACATTCCCAAACTGCCAGACTGACTCATTTGGCCAAGGAAACTCCCTGGCCCGCCTGGACCTTCAAACTGCCATGGACCCAGGTGAGGAGCTCTGCACACCAGCGCCCTTCCTGCAGCCTCCATGGGGTCCAGGTTGTCTCAGAACCTGGGCCTACCAGGGCAGCAGGGCCGGGACTGAGGCCCCTGGTAGCACGGCCTCTGGAATTGCCCTGGCCCCAGTGTCCCCAGCTCCAGGTCCCCCCAACCCTAAACCAGGCTCCTGGTCCCTGCACCTCCAAACTATGCGCCTTGGGCTTCAGATCCCAGTGCCCCCTAAACCACGTCCCCAGGCTTCAGGTCCCCACAACCCCTAAACTGTGCCCCCCGGGTTCCAGGTCCCTGCACTCCCTAAACTGTGCCTCCCTGGGCCCTGCGCCCCTGACCTCTTGGCTTCAGCTCCAATCCCCCAGTGCCTGGATCCCCAATTCCACAGGTCTCGTAGGGAAGGGACACCTCCATGTTTCACGGGTTTTTGTTGGAAAGTAAGGGGCAGGCAGATTGCTAGTGTTGCCCTAAGCTCATACAGCGGGATCTAAACCCATTTTTCTTTCATGCCCTGTGAGGACCTGAGGGAGCCTGGTCCATGCAACCATTCCATGCATTCTCATAGAGAGGAATTTTGGGCTTTGTTGAGAAGGTGTGATTGTTTCAGGAGCAGCACTGTTTCGCATGAGCCTTCTGAATTGTGTATTTTCAGCCTGAAATGCGTGAGCTTTGTTTGCAGTACACTGTGGGTGTGACTAGAAGGGAGCAAGAATAATTGGGAAATGAGGTTGAAGGAGCATTTTTTTTAAGTTGAGAGGGGTGTTGGGACAGTGCCCACTCCACCGTGAATTCCACTCAGGGAGCGGTATGGATGGAGCCCAGTGCCACACAAACCCCCTGGGGAGTGAGGCTTGGAGCGTTTGTTTTCTGGTGGTGGAGGGCACCATGACCACGCTGGGAGTGGCAGTGTTTCCTGGAGTCGTCAGGTGGAATCCAGGTTGAGGCATGCCCGGAGCCACAGGGATGCCCATGCAGGTGTGCATTGCTGTGCCTGACAGCTTGGTGGCTGCGACAGAGCCCTGGCCAGACCAGGACCTGCAGGGCCCCACGTGTGCTGCCCATTGCCTGTGCTGGCAAGTGCTTTCCATGTGAAGTCTAGACCCAGAGGCATGGAGCCTGGAAGAATGAGTCACGTTGTGGGTGGGCGCAGGCCATGGCCAGTGTGCACTTGTAGGGTCCCTGCAACTAATGCACCCTGGAGTCCTGCGTTAAGACAAGTGTCTCTGTGCCGCATTCAAAGAAAATTTATCCCCTAAGTTTGTTTGTGTGTTTAAATTTACTTTAAAATTTACATATAGTAAGGTTCACTTTTTGGTGTGCAGTTAGTTCAGTGAGCTTTAACAGATGTGTGGACTGCAGTGACTACCACCACAGTCAGGATACTCAGGAAGGCAGCCTCTCTACCCCTCCCTGCTCCTGCAGCCACCTGTCTGTTCCTTAGTCCTGCTTCTTTGCCTTTTCCAGAGTGTCACATGTGGGCTTGGAGTCTGACTTGCTTCACTTAGCATAAGGAGTTGGAGATTCAGCCATGCTCTGGTTTGTCCCTGAAGCATAAATATACTAAGGTTTTAAAAGTGTGGCTCTCAGATACAGCCTGAGAGAGAGACTAAAATGATAAAGTGATGAGAAAAATTACGAAACTTTAGTTCATTAAAAACATTAAATAGTATGGAACCGATGTATATGCTGAAAGGGAAATTCCCTCGGTACTTTTAAGTAGTATATAGTCTTTGCTGTGCACATGTAATTTTTTATAAAATAGTGAGAGCATATTGCATATGTTATCATACATTTTTCACTTAATGATGTTTGGTTATTTAAACATCTTATCAATCTTTACATGTTAATATATACAGTGTATACACACAGATTTCCCTTAGTCTTTTAAGTGGCTGTGTAGTTTTTTTTTTTTTTTGAGACACAATCTTGCTTTGTGGCCTAGACAGGAGCTTGGTGCAAACTCGGCTCACTGCAACCTCTGCCTCCTGGTTCAAGCGATTCTCCCATGTCATCCTCCCAAGTAGCCAGGATGACAGGCATGCACCACCACACCTGGCTAATTTTTGTATTTTTAGTGTAGACGGAGTTTCACATGTTGCCAAGGCTGGTCTTGAACTCCTGACCTCAAGTGATCCTCCCGCCTCAGCCCCCCAAAGTGCTGGGATTAAAGGCATGAGCCACTGTGCCCAGCCAGATGACTATAGATTCGGTAGTGTGGGTGTTTCATAATTTTATCAGCCTCCTGTTAATTGATGTTATAGTTCTTTACTGTTTTATACCACTACAATCAGTGCTTGTATCTATCTTTGTGCACATACATTTATCATGCTAAAGGTGACTTTGGGTTTAAATAATAGCTAACATTTTATGAGTACTTCTCATGCTCCAGGCATCGTTCTAAGTCAGGGTTACCTGTCCAGGTCCAGGCAGTGACTGCTGACAGCCATGCAGGCCATGTCATCTCTGGGCTGTAGCACCCGTGCAGTGTGGACAATATGTATGGGGAATGAGTCTCGCTGTGTCCCATTGAAACCTCTGTACAGAAAGGCAGTGGTCTGTAGTTTGTTGACCACTCTTCTAAGTCATATACATCCTGATTATTCTCATAGTCCTCCAAGGGAGGTGCAGTTACTATCCCCACTTTGTGGATGAGGAAACTGACACACAGAAAGGAAGAGTCCAAGGTGACATGTTTGATCAATGGCTGAGCCAGGCCTTGACCCATCCATCAGACTTGCATGCTTCAAGTTTAAAGATCAGAAAGAAGCTGCCAAATGTCTTCTCCTAAATGTTAGACCTGGTGTAGGGACCCTCAGGCACCTGCTGAACCAGTGGCCTCTGGTTCTTTGAAAGCCATGTGCTTGCTAGGTACCACTTGGGGCAGCTTTTGGATGCTGGATAGGCCAGCACCCTCTCAGCACCTCTCATTATGTGCCTGTCTATATTTCTGCTTTTGATAAATGTTTCCCCAGCACCAGCCTACAGAGAAATCAGCTCAGCCAGTGCCTGGGACCACCCATATGGCAGGCAGGAGGAAGGACAGACTTTTGCAGCAGGGAAGATCAAGTTGGGTGCTGGCAAGGTTAACTTCCTTTGATGTCTGTTCCAGCAGTAATCACCTAGCCAAGGTCGGCATGTGGCTTGGCTACCATGGCCCATTTTCCTTCAGTAATGTGGAGCAGGCAGGGTGCAAGGGTTCATGCCTGTAATCCTAGCACTTTCAGAGGTCAAGCCAGGGCAAATTACTTGACACCAAGAGTTCAAGACCAGTCTGGCCAACATGGTGAAATCTTGTCTGTACTACAACTACAAAATTAGCCAGGTGTGGTGGTGCATGCCTGTAATCCCAGCTAGTTGAGAGGCCAAGGCAGGAGAATCACTCGAACCCGGGAGGCAAACTCATACCACTGCACTCCAGCCTGGGTCAACAGAGTGAGACTCTATCTTGAAAAACAAAAATTGTGAAGAATAAATGAGATAACGTATAGAAAAAATACTGCAAGCCAGGCACAGTGGCTCATGCCTGTAATCCCAGCATTTTGGGAGTCCGAGATGGGTGGATCATAAGGTCAGGAGTTCAACACCAGCCTGTCCAAGATGCTGAAACCCCGTCTCTAATAAAAGTACAAAAATTAGCCAGATGTGGTAGCATGTGCCTGTAATCCCAGTTACTCAGGAGGCTGCAGCAGGAGAATCACTTGTACCCAGGTGGCAGAGGTTGCAGTGAGCTGAGATCACACCACTGTACTCCAGCCTGGACAACAGAGCAAGACTCCATCTCAAAAAAATGCTGCATAAGAGACACTGTTTATGCTAAGTTTTCTAAAGATTTTATCTTTGTAAAATGTTTTATAGTGTGAAGTTTTAACTAGCATGTCCAAGCTATTTTCATTGTTTTCCCTATTAAATAATATTTAGCCAAGTTTTTGGTTATCCCTAGGTATCTTTTATTGGTTGCAGCAGTAATAAAATAACTTTCTTGAAGTTTTATTTTGAAGGAATTTTGAATTTTATGTTATTCAGCATCTACTGAAATGATTATATATTTTTTTGACTTGCTGAATGTGATGTAGCACATTTATATATTTGTGTTTATTGAATCATCTTCATATTACTCAGATGAATCCCACTTCGTCATGGCAGATGATCCTTTTATTGTCTTGTCAAACACAGTTTTCATATATTTCGTTGAGGATTTTTTGTATCTGTGTTCATCAGGTTTATTTTCCGGTTTTTTCTTTTTTGTGTTGTGTTTTGGTCTTGTTTTTGTACCAGGGTAGTGGTAGCTTCATAGAACAAGTTTGGAAGTATTCCTTCCTCTTCATTTTTGGGGAAATGTTTTGAATAAAATTGGTATTAGCTCTTTTAAAAATTTTTCATTGAATTCATCAGTAAAACCATGATTCTTATGTTTTTCTTTGACAGGAGACTTTTTATTACTACTTTAATTGCATTACCCATAATTGGTCTGTTCAGGTTTCTTATCTTTCTGTCATTCTATCCACACCAGCCCAGAGATGCAGAGGAGGCCCCAGTGAGTGGCCACACTAGCTGCTCCCTTTCTCTCTGGCCACTGACACATCTGGTTCATTTCAGCATCCCCAGGTGTTCTAAGGGGGCAGAGTATAGCCTTCCCTGGCTTAGGAATACACAAACACAGGGCGACTGGGTGAACCCAGAGCCGGGGCTGTAGCTAGAACTTCAGGGCAAGAGAGGCCCCTGACCTCTCACTTCCTGGTCCCATTCATGAGGTTTCAGGAGTGGGGCCAGAGTGGGCCCACTCAATGTTGTGTAATGACAGGACAGACAAGACAGCAGCCTTTGACACTTCACATGAAAATGTGGCATGAGAAGAACCACTGATCAATCCAGTCTCGGCCAGAAAGTCATTGCCAATGGCAAAAGAGCCAGTGTCTGAGTGCCTGAGTGCCTGTAGCTATGTATATATGAACTATATACGTATATATATATGTAATGCTTCTTGGCTCACAGTGTCTAAATATTTACCATCTAATGCATCAGAAGAAATATTTGCCTTTCCCAATGCTAACCAATAATGTGCATGACCCTATAAAAATTTAACCACTTTTGATAACAATAAACAATGACATTAGCTGCCATTTACTGAGGCTCAGAAATGTTAAGTAACTTGCCTAAGGTCACACAACTAGTAAGTGGCAGAGAAAGATCTTACAGTGACAGTTTGGAGGGAAGAGGAGAATAAGTGATTAACTTGATTCCTGCCATGCAGATGCAGGTGGCCCTCTGGCCTTCAGCTTCTCCAGGGCCGGGCTTAACTCCAGAAGTGCCAGGCAGCTCTGTGACCCTGTCTCTCCTCATGAGCTTGCTCTGGGATGGCTGCCAAAGCTACTTTTTAATTACAATCCATGTGAGAACACTGTGGCCAGAAGCTTCCATCTTCCTGGCATTTTTCTTCCTGTGGGGCCTCCCAACCTCAGCAGTTCCTCTGTAACATGGCTAACTCCCCTCTTGTTTCCTCCTAGACTTTACCTTGTGGGTTCAGGGAGGAGACTGCTGTTGCTGAGCCCTGCTGAGTGTCATTTCTGGTGTGGCAGAGTTGACAAACCTCCTGCTTCTTGACTACTCCTGACTCATCTCTGCAGAGCAGACCACCTAACTTCTTGGACATCACCGAAGAATATTCTGATAAGTAAATTTTTCAGGAATCAAAGCTTACTGCTCAGAACAGTCAACTTTAGAAACCTGGAACTATTTTGCCCATTAATCTTTTATGTTTCTGAGATGGAGTCTTGCTCTTGTCTCCCAGGCTGGAGTCCAGTGGCACAATCTTGGCTCACTGCAACCTCTGCCTCCCGGGTTCAAGCAATTCTCTTGTGCTAGCCTCTTGAGTAGCTGGGATTACAGGTGCATGCCACCACATGGAGCTACATTTTATATTTTCAGTAAAGATAGAGTTTCACTGTGTTGGTCAGGCTGGTCTTGAATTCCTGACCTCAGGTGATCCACCTGCCTCAGCCTCCCAAAGTGCTGGGTCTGTGCTATGGTCAGGTCCAAGACAGGGTCCAGCCAAATCTAGAGTGATGGCCAGGATAGGGTCAAACCTAGGGTAGGGGCAAGGCAGGGACAGGACCAGGGTGGTGCCAAGACCAAGGTAAGACAGAGAATGGCCAAGGTAAGGACAGGACAAGGGCAAGGATAGTGCAGGTTCATGGCACGGCCAGGGTCCAGGGACATGGTCAGGGTCATAGCATCACCAGCAATTAGGCTGTGGCTAGGACAGTGATAGAGCCAGAGGCAGGGCCAGAGAAGTGCAATACCAGGGTAATGCCAGGCATTTCAGGGTCAGACAGGATCAGGACCAGTGAAGGACCAGGGTAAGACCTCAAGTGGGGCAGGGCCAGGACCAGGTTCTAGGTTAGTGCCAGGGCTTGGCCATAACAGAGGGGCAATGCCAAGGCAGGGTCTGAGTAGGGTAAGGATCAGGACCAGGACCAGCATGGGGGTTAGGGCCAAGTCTGTGACAAGGTCAGATCATGGCAGGGTATGGC
>JAPYYA010001031.1:0-12274 GCA_028533165.1 Leontopithecus rosalia | reverse complement strand
AGCTCTTGGGTGACACCCTGAGACATCCAGGACAGCCCTAGACACTGGATGGCAATGGTCACAGTGATGGGGATGCCATAGGCAGGGCTGTGGATGCTGTACCTGCCAAGCCCAGGGCAGACCCTGGCCCAAGGAAGAGAGGACCCACCCCAGGTGCCTCTGCCTCTTCCCTTCTCACCTGTGAGTCTTCTTCCTGGAATTGTCCAAGTTCAGGGAAGAAATCATTGCCCCTGTTGGGAACAACAGACAGCAGCCTTTCTCTCAGCAACTAAGCTCAATGGTTGGCCAATGGCACGTTTATTTCTATATTTTCACAGCAAGTTTCACCTCCATGGGTCCTCCCCGGAGCTCTGGCTCTAGGGGGTCAGGAGGAGAATCTGCAACCACCCTCCTAGATCCAACCATTGCTCCCTCCCCACCAGAAATAGAACCAAGAGAGGCAGAAGCCTGCACAGGCTCAATCCAGAAGCACAGAAGATAGAGAAAACCATTGATCTTTGCAATGCATTATTGATTTTGCTGCTGTGCTGGCAGCAGCGCCCAGTCCCTCCCCCCTCAAAGCCAGCTATTAGCATGCACTCCCAAGCTTTGGCCTAGACACACTGCTTGGTGTGGGGAAGGCAGCTCTAGAGAGCATCTGCCTCCAGCAGTCCACACGGGGAGGACTGTCCACAAGTGGATGATGTCACCAAGGACACCTCCCTGGCCCCAGATCCACTGGACAGCAAGCGCAACGTGGTCACTGGTCTTGCACTCCACATTTCAGCCCAGGAGAAGCCATTGCCCAGGACCCCAGGTGCTCAGGGAGGGGTCTGTGCAAGGCTGCATTTTCAGCAGACTCTGGGTGTGCCTGTCAGAAGGTGGGCCCCCTCCCATGGACTCCCTCCCTTTCACTGTGCTGCAAGAGCTTGAGCCAGCATGGCAGCTGGGGTTCTGCCTCCTCATGATGGCCTTTGCCTATCTGCACTCTGAAATACAGCCACTGAGTTCCTCTGTCTACCAACTCCTAAGCAGCCCACCCTCCTGGGACCGCAGGACTGCCCCTGGCACCAGTGATTTGTTTTTATTTCTTTGTTTGACTTACTGAGTGTACCAGGTACAATTTTCTCAGTCTGAAGGTCTGGCCTTCTGGGAAGGCAGTCTTTGCCCACAGAAACAGGCCAGTGCATCCCTCACCCTCCCAGCCCAGCTTCCCTGGTGGGTATGCAGAGCCCGCATGCTTTCTTCTTCCGGCTGACGACTACCAAGACATGATATATACAGACACCAACTGTCAAAACGACAATCAGGACATCATCATCTCTACCAGAATCCTGCCCCTGCACTGGCCAGAGCTGCCTGTTTCTGCGACACAGTAAACATTTCCAAATAACCTCTCCTGGGCAGCCAGCAGGCAGGCCCCAGGCCTAGGACACATATGAGGTGACAGGCCACCGGTGTCACTTCACTCCCAGAAAAGGAAACTTCCATTCAGTGGCGCCTGGTGAATTTGAAAAGGCTCAGAACAGCAGGGTGAGATGCTTGGCCCCAGGCCCCACGTCCAGCTTGGCCTCTGAGGACCTGGCCATCCACGAGCCTGGGATGTGCCCAACACAGAGTGAGGTTTTCAAAACAAAAGCAAAGTAACTTCACATGGCAAACGTTCCAGAAAGCAGGTCCCAGCCCTCAACACCAGGCCTCACTTGAGGCAAACTGCCCACATACAGAGTCCCATTCACCCACCCACCCCCACCGACCCCCCAAAATACTAAGCCAGATAAATAAAGAGGACAACCACGAACGCAACCCTCCTTTACATGTTTTTACTGGCATAACCCCAGTGGAGCCAGCCCCCTGCAGCTCACCAGGCGGCTGCAACAGGTGCAGCCCGGGCTAAGGCTTGTGGTTCTCCTGGGCTGTTCCGGAATAATGCAGCCAAAACCCTAAAGGAAACCGAGACCTGCAGAGCACTCACTGCCCAGGCGGCGACCAGACCACAGCGGCCCGACCTGCCCCACCTGTCTGAGTGCGCGGCTCTGAGTCCGGTACACAAAGGCTGCGGCCTCTGACACCAAAATAGAAGCCCGCGGGGGCCCGGCAGGAGTCCGGGCTGGCCAGAGCGGGGCCTTACCTGGCGTGGCCGGGCCTGGCCGAGCGCGCCGCCCCCTCCCTGGCCAGGGTCTGCAGCGCGCACCCGCTCCCCCGTGCCCAGAGGAGCCACCTGCGCGCAGTGACTGGGGAGGCACCCAGGAACGGGAGAAGGCCTGGGAGGGATCGCAGAGGGGTCCAGGGAGTCGGAGGGGTCCAAGGAGGGCTCCGGATAGGTGTCTCCGGGAGGCGACCCGGGAGGGGTCCGGGGGGATCCAGGAAGGAGTCCAGGGATCCGGGGAGTCCCGGAAAGGGGATCCTGCAGGGGTTCAGGGAGGGCTCCAAGGGTCCGGGGAGGAGGCTAGGCGCTTTGAGTGGGGGCACCGCGGCTGCTCCCGGCCGGGCGAGCTAGGGCGCCAGGAATGGCGGCGGCGGAGGCGGCGGCGGGAGGAGGCTAGGCCGGGGAGGGGGCGACGAGGAGGCCCGGCGGCAGCGTTGGTGGCGGCGATGCTGCGGCGCGCGACGGCGCGGAGGCCGGAGCGGGAACAGAGGGCTCTGACTCTGAGGCTGTTTTCCTGCTGAGCACTGGCTCTGAGAGCCAGAGTTTACAAAGAAGGCAGTCTCAGGCCCAGCAATCACAGAGTTCCCTTCAGGGGCCTCCTGTGGTTCCTGTGATTTACTACCCGGGCTCAGAGAATAGGGCTTGGGTGCAGCAAAGGCTAAGATGACAAAGCTGGTGTCAAGCACGGTGGGGTGGAGCACACACCCCTCCTCCCTCTGCTGCGTAGCAGCCTCTACCCTCCTTCTGAAAAGTCGGGACCTGGAATCTGATAGACTCCCTTGACTCAGAGCTCTGTAGTTTCCAAGGTAACCTTGGGCCTCATCCCTCCGTATCCGGAAACGTGAGGACAGCGTGGTCTTCCTGGAGAGTTTGGGGAGCACAGAGAGAGAGAGAATGGCAGCTAAAGCCTGCGGTACTGTGTGCTCAGGTTTAGTGCAGGCGACTATTGCAGAAAAAAACTAGAGGAGATGCCTTTTCCAAGCTCTTTTCCAAATGTAGGGGTCCACAAATCCATGTTCCACATCCCATTTGGATTGAAACATAACGGGAACAGATTAGAACAGAACTGGTTTGACAGCATTCTATGCCCAAGGAGGGATGCACACTTGGGAGCTATACAGGCCAGCATTGCCCAGATTGGGGAGACTCTCCTTATTCCTCACTAGTCAGACACATCTAGAATTCCGTGCCCTTGCCTGGTGTCTAAGGCAGCCAGCAGTAGCCTGTGGGAGGGGAGTTGATGCACTGGTAGTCTTCAGCCTAGAAAATCAATGTGTGGAGCACGAGTCAGCAAAACCCCAATATCTGCAAAACTGTTCAGAGAGGAAGGATTACTCTGTGGTGTTATGAAGAGCAAAATGAGGACAGGTGGGTGGAAATTGGATCAGAAAGTGGATTTCTGCCCACCGTGAACGCTTTCTGACAGACCTCCCCACAGAGGAGCCGGCTGCCCCTACAGGAGCGTGCCCTTCAGGGCCAGCGTCTAGACAGGCCTGGAGCCACCTTGGGAACACCTTGCAGGGAGGGGACCAAGAGGGGTGTGCTTCTCAACAACTGCTGAAGCCTCTCCTGGGTTTTAGACCCACATGCTCAGAAGCTGATAGAGGGCAGCCCAGGGCAAAGAAGAAACTTGGCATGGCTGTCCTGGAGCCCACGCTTCTGGTGTCGTGACCTTCCAGAATCCTGTTGTCTCTAGCCTGTTTCCTAATGCGTACAGAAGGATGTGAGAGAATTCAGTAAAAACTCCACACAGTGCCCAGGCTACAAACCCAAGAGCTTCTTGGAGCAGTGCTTGTATAAAATTGCCCTCAAACATGTTTGTTGCATTAACGAAGGAGACGGCACTCTTGGTTGTAAGCGATAGAACTTCAGCTTGTACTGTTGGCTCACTTGCATCTAAAGGTGCTTTGGGTACCGTTAGAACCAGGGACTTGTATGCCATCATTAGGTCTTCCTCTTCCCTCCTCCCTCTGACCCTCTTCCTTGTTCCCTTCTCTCAACATGATTGTTCATGTCTCCCAAAGTGATCAAGCTTGCCTTTTTACTGTTGTTTTTTTTTTTTTACACTTTCTCATAGGTAAGCATGCCCCTTGGGGGCTCCATGGAGGGTCCAGACTGCCCCCAGCGCACCTGCCTGGCCCCACGTGCCATCCCTCCCATGCCAGCCTGGCCACTTACTGGGCTTACTTTTATATGTATGTTTTAAACAGTAGCAGCCCGTGTACGGTGGCTCATGCCTGTAATCCCAGCACTTTGGGAGGCAAGATGGGCAGACCACCTGAGGTCAGAAGTTCAAGACCAGCCTCGCCAACATAGCAAAACGCCGTTTGGTTTTTTTCACTACTTTAAGTACCAAATTAGCTGGGCCTGGTGGTGCACGCCTGTAATCATGCTACTCAGGAGGTTGAGGCAGGAGACTCGATTTAACCCGGGAGGCGGAGGTAGCAGTGAGCCAAGATGGCACCACTGCACTCCAGCTTCTGTGACAGAGAGAAACTCCATCTCAAAAAATAAAAATAAAAGTAGCTAAATGAACTCCAATCTTGCCTTACCTCTCACCCTCTTACTTCAAGCATATCAAAGATCATGTTAACCAATATGTTTTCTAGTTTCCTCAGAAACACTGAGTGTGTGGTTACTGAGGCCATGCTTTGGAAAGTTTCTCTGCATTTATTTCCCAGCCAGAACGTTGACACCATCTATATGCAGATGAGCATGGTAACTGGATAGATAATAGTTAAGTCCCATATGAGAAAGAAAGTCAAGTATGGCAGCACAAATAATACTCAGCTTCCAACTCAGCCTCGTGGATATAAGTAGAGGTTTCTCTGCTTCTGCTTCTGCTTCTGCTTCTCAATGTGGTGGTGGTGAGGTGGGAACAGGCACATAGTGAGCTGAGAGTCATTTCCAGATCGCCCAGGGTGGAGCCTTAGGCAGTGCAGGAGATGTCTTCAGAAAGAGTTGGTCTCTTTCTGAGGTGTGAGGTGTCTTTCTACAGGTCTCTTTCTACAGGTGAGGTGTGTCTCACCTGTAGTGGCAGGTGGAGTGTCCAGGCTGAGCCTAGAGAGAGAGTCAGCACAGCAAGCAGAGAAATGGGGTCCTCTGAGGGGCTGTAGGAGGTTGGGTCTAGGACCTGCCAGCAGCTTCTGAAAAAGTCTTGAGATGTCCTTTGAATGTGACCATACTCTGCAGAGACGTGGTGGGCGGCACCTCCACTGTTACCATGTAGTGGCCTCTGAGACCATGCTGTGACCCCTACCCCATCTCTGTCCCTTCCCCCACCCCAGAAATTTTCTGTTAAGAGTGTGGCCTTCCTGGCCAGCCTCTCCAAAATAGAGAGTCCACACCAGTCTCTTTCAAGCCCCCTGGGTTGTTAGAACACGTCCTCCAGCTGGAAGAAAGAAGCTGAAAGGAATTTTGAAGGCTGAGACCCCCAGGTGCCTCCAATGAGTGCCAAGCAAACAGAAACAACATCTGCCCAGGTGTGTTCAAGCCAGAGGCAAATGAGCAATCATAGAGTGTTTATTTGTATATACGATTCCCTGCTATGATAAAAATCCAATGGCTTGATCAAGACAGAAGTTTATTTGCTTCTTTTTTTTTTTTTAAGACAAAGTCTAGCTCTGTCACCAGGCTGGAGTTCAGTGACATGATCTCGGCTCACTGCAACCTCCACTTTCCAGGTTTAAGTGATTCTCCTGCCTCAGCCTCCCGAGTAGCTGGCATTACAGGCACATGCCGCTACACCCAGCTAGTTTTTGTATATTTTTAGTAGAGACAGGGTTTCACCATGTTGGACAGGATGGTCTTGATCTCCTGAGCTTGTGATCCACCCATCTTGGCCTCCCAAAGTGTTGGGATTACAGGTGTGAGCCACTGCGCCCTGCCCACTTCTGACATAACATTATCAGAGGTAGACGTGTGGACTAGGACTGGTGGGCAGCTTTGCTGTCACCCATTTGGATGTTACCATTCATCTAGCTGGAAAGACGAAGAGTATGATCAGTAGATTTCAGTGCAATACCAGGAAGTAGCACATATCACGTCTGTCACGTACCATTGATCGGAACTTAGTCCGGGGCCCACATATAGCTGCGAGGGGGAGTTGGAAACATAGCTGCTAGCTGAGTGACTATGTAACCAGCTAAAAGTTTATAATAATTAATATATTAAGATATGGAAAAATAGATATTCATGAACAACTAGGAGACTGCCATACTCATTGTAGTAATTAGTGCTATTATAAATTAAAGTGGAAAATTGCTCACCTACTAGAATGTCTAAAATTGAAAATAGCGTGTGTTGGCCAGGATTTGGAGTGGCTAGAATTCTCATTCATCTTTGCTGGAGTGTAAAATAATATGGCCACTTTTTTATGGAAAATACAGAGCAGTACTACTAAAGCTAAATACTCGTATGCTCTGTAACCCAGCAATTCCTCTTCTGGAAAGAATGCACAAAAGTAAGTGTATATGTTTACCAGAACACATATATAAGAATACTCATGATAACTTCATTCATTGTGACTCTAAACTAAAAACACCTCAAGTGTCCATCAGTGGTAGAAAGACATAAATGGTGGTATAGTCACCCTACGGAATACTACACAGTGATGAAAAGGGAAAGAACTTCGCAGAGCAAAATGGGTGAGTCTCTTAGACAGAATCCTGAAAGAACTCAGACATACGCAAAAGATCCCCTACTATATAATTCTGTCCTTAAGAAGTTCTAGAGCAGGCAAACATAATAAAGGGATCGATGTCAGAATAGCAGTTACTCCTGGGTAGGTTCTGAATTAGAGAAGGCACAGTGGGAGGCTGAAAGTGCTGAGTATCTGGAGCTGGGTGGTGGTTACCTGAGTGTATTCCTATATCAAAATTCATTGAATTCTGCACTTTAATGTTTAGAATTTATCCTCAATAGAAAATTACAAAAATGCAAAGAAGTAAAGGGAAGTATCTGTAATTAAAAATGATGGTGTGTTCAACTTTCAAGAGGGGCCCTGTTCCGGCTTGGGAGAGCCACCCCCACCCCGCTCTCTACACTGTGTACCAAACATAGCAAAAGTCCTGGTGGAGCATTCCTGAGGGGCAGATGCTGCCTGCAGGCTGAGTTCTGTCATTGACAACACTGAAGTTTGAGTTTCCCATAGAAATATGCAAGGCAGGCTATGCTGTCCTCATTTCATGGAGGAGGACACAGGGCAGGTCGGTTAAGTTTATTCTTCACTGGCTTCTCCCTTCTGGGCATGATTTTGACCTCGTGATTGAACTTTCCAATAGAGTCTCCACACACATTTTAATGCATGTTACAACTTCCAGCAGGCAGTTAAGACGCCATTGATGCTGTGCGCAGACTAGGCAGTGAGGCTGAGCAGGCGCAGGGGTGGCTCCTGCCTGAGGAACTGCAGGCCGGCCCCTCGGAAGGGCAGGGGCAACTCACGCCTGCTCCCCCACCCAGTTATTTGTTGTCAGGAAAGGTGCTGTGAACCTGGGCATGGGAGAACTCAATGGTCCTCATTCCATTTGATTCTTTGGGAATTTGGAGAGTACAAAGAACTGGATTTTTCAAAGAGAAACATCAAGACCCTCATTGCTATTCCTATGAACCCATGGTTTTCTCCTTTCTCTTCCTCTGACTGTCAGGTGACTGACAGCCATCACCTCGTGGCACCGAGCTTTGCCTACTTGCTGTTCCCACGAGTCTCTGCATCTGCCTTCTCTTTCACTTGGGAACCTTCATCATATTGGATTGGAGGCACTGAGTGGACACAGAGTGCTTTCATGCTGTGTTTTTCCCTGGCACAGAGAAGGAAATTGTAGGCTTTAAATGAAGGCACCACCTGCCCGCAAACAACAATAGCCCCACCTGGTTAGCATTCAGTTTGGAAAAGCCATTGTAGGGAGCAGCCAAATGGAAAGACTCTGCTGTAAGAACTCTGGACTTGCCAGCAGAAATTAAAAGTACGTTCAAATCAGGCCATTGTCCAAGCATTATCAGACACTCAGACCTGCTGCTTTCCTGCCCACGCCTCCAGAGCCAGACAGCCCTCTTACAAGGCCAGCACATCATGCCTGCCTGGAAAGCACTCAACTGTTACTTTATTCAACAGAACCTGAATCCTTTGGGAAGAGAGTATGTTTGCCAAGATTGAGTTGTAACCAAAATAAAGGTAGAATTTTCTATGATTGAGGCAAAATTTAAGAGTAAAAATAAGATATTAGAAAAATAGTAGATATTAGTGAAAACCTTAGTTTCAACAGAAAGCAATCTACAGGGTAGACATTTATCAGTTTATGTCACATATCAAAAATAACCACATAAAACAGAAGTAAACAAAACAAAATATGACAATCTTCTTCTTTCCCCACTTCTGGGACATTCAGTCCTAGTGTTTGATATGCTTTATTCCCAGCCTTGTGCCCCTCAAACACAAATATGCATGTACTCTCTTTTTTCTTTTTGCTTTTTATTTTTTCTCCCCAGCCCTTTACTTGCACGTACTCTTTTTTTTTTTAATTTTTTATTTTTTATTGCGTTTTAGGTTTTGGGGTACATGTGCAGAACATGTAAGATAGTTGCATAGGTACACACGTGGCAGTGTGCTTTGCTGCCTTCCATCCCTTCACCCACATTTGGTATTTCTCCCCATGCTATCCCTCCCCAGCTCCCCCCGCCGCGGTCCCTCCCCTATTCCTCCCAATAGACCCCAGTGTGTAGTGCTCCCTTCCCTGTGTCCATGTTTTCTCATTGTTCATCACCCGCCTATGAGTGAGAATATATGGTGTTTCATTTTCTGTTCTTGTGTCAGTTTGCTGAGAATGATGTTCTCCAGATTCATCCATGTCCCTCCAAAGGACACGAACTCATCGTTTTTGATTGCTACATAATATTCCATGGTGTATATGTGCCACATTTTCCCAGTCCAGTCTATCATGGATGGGCATTTGGGTTGGTTCCAGGTCTTTGCTACTGTAAACAGTGCCGCAATGAGCATGTACTCTCTTAAAAGGCCTGGCAGCAATCACTCAGTTTGTCTCTCTTTCTCTCTCTGTTATTTATTTTAAAAGTGTGCACGATTTAAATTTTGATTTGCAATCTCAGGAACACCTTTTCGTATGCATCTATACAGCTCTACTTCATTCATTTAAAGACACTTCAAAGCTATTATCAAAGTAACCCATGCACAAAGACAAATCCAACAGTCTAGAAGTACATTAAACATTTATTTCTCACCCTGTCTCCTATCCCAATCTTAGGAGAAAGCATTTTTTGATTCTGGTGATTACCTCTGTAACTCTAAAATAAGATACTCTGTTTCCTGATTTAGTAGATAGTAGTTAACAACTTATTAGGTTGAGATGAGGATTTGACATTCATTGGCCCCACATCTCCTGGTCCCTTTGTGAACCCAAAATATCTGAAACAAGTCTCAGTCAATTTAGAAAGTTTATTTTGCCAAGGTTAAGGATGTGCTCATGTGACACAGCCTTAGGAGGTCCTGACAACATGTGCTCAAGGTGGTTAAGCCATAGCTTGCTTTCATACATTTTAGGGAGACATAATATGTCAATCAAGACATGTAAGACGTACATTGGTTCCATCTGGAAGGGCGGGACAACTTGAAGTGGGAGTGGGGGCTTCCAGGTCATGGGTAGATTTAAACATATTCTGATTGGCAATTGGAAGAAAAAGTTATTATCAGTAGAAAGGAATGTGTGGGTTAAGATAAGGGGTTGTAGAGACCAGGGTTCTTATGACACAGATGAGACCTCCAGGTAGCAGGCTTCAGAAAAAACAGACTGTAAATGTTTCTTATCAGACTTAAGGTCCGTGTTGATGTTGATGCTGGAGGGGTATAATGAGGCACATCCAACCCCTGCTTCCTGTCATGGCCTGAACCAGTCTTTGGGTTAAATTTTGGGGTGCCCTGGCAGAGGAGGAAGTTCATTCAGATGGTTGCAGGGGGAGGGGTCTGTCAAATTTTATTTTTGGTTTATACCTTCTAAATACTTGAAAATACTAATATACTCATCCTTTGCTATACATGGGGGATTGGTTCCTGGACTCCTGGGTATGCCAAAAATCCACACACACTCAAGTCCAGAACTCAGCCCACAGAACTCACATGTAGAAAAAGTCGACCCCTCTCTGTATTACGGTTTTGCATTCAGTGAATACCATATTTTCCATCTGTGTTTGGTTGAAAAACTCCGTGTGTAGATGGGGCTACACAGTTCAAACCCTTGTTGTTCAAGGGTCAACTGTACTATTACTAGGTTTCCTGTTGGTCTCCTATATATTGTCAAACACTAAGCTTGAGGGTTGGTTTTTCCCACTCACTGTAGGCAGTTTTAGGCAGTTCCATTTGACTCCCCACTGTATTAGTGATCTCCAGAGAACAGAACGAACAGGTGATGTGTCTCTATATCAATCTATCTACCTAAGTACTTTCATATAGAGAGATTTATGGTAAGGGATTGGCTTCAGTAATTATAGAGGCAGAGAAGTCCCATAGTCTGCTTTCTACAAGCTGGAGACCCAGAAAAGCAAGTGGTGTAATTCATTCTAATCTTAATACCTGAGAACCAGGGGACACAATGGGGTAAATCCCAGTCCAAGGGCAAGAGAAGGCCAATGCCCCAACACAAGTAGACAGACCAGAAGGGGACACATCCTCCCTTCTTCCTCTGTTTGGTCTATTCAGGCCCTTGATGGGTTGGAGGAGGCCCACGCACTTGGGGAGGGGAATTGCATTACTGAGTCCACCAATTAATGATCCCAGTCTGCTCCAGAAGCTCCCTCACAGACACACCCGAGAGAATGTTCAATCTGGGCACCCCAAGGCCCACTCAAGTGGACACGTGGAGTTACCCTCACACCCCCTTAGTGAGAGGAGAAACACGTGCTTTGTGCATCCTGCCATTCGTCCCACTAGTATTCTACCTTTCTTTTTTCCTTTATCCACCTGTCATGGGATTCTTTTTTTAGAATTTTGAGTTTTCTATATTGCATTCCATATAGATTGATTTTAAATACAGAACAACCCCAAAGAATATTTACATGCTTATCATTTCACCACTAGCATTCCCTTTAGAATGAAAGATGTGACTGAACCAGGTCCTAGGGAAGAATCTGGCATTCTGAGTCACTGACTTGGTGCCCTTTAAGGAGAACGCTCCCTGTGCCAAAGACAAGCGGACTCTGCTCTCATCGTTTATCACTTCCCCCAAATCATGCCACCTCTTAGTTTGCTTTGCTATTGGGCCACAGCTTTGCTGTTTTCGTGTTTGTTTTCTTGAGACTTCTAATGCATTTTCCTTAGCACTGACCTCCACTGTAACACTGAGGTTTTCTGTCCTGTTCGTTTGATGCTGTTCATGGCTCATAGCCCATTTCTTCTTGAAGATGTGCTTCTTGGAGCTGACTGACTTCCTGCTCCATTCAGACAGGCAGGTGGGACCCTGAGGCCTGTTACCCTCCTATTTGCATCCCCACTTCCTCTTCTGCTTAGATGCCCTGTTCTCTACACCTACATCTTGCCCTTCCTAGATGACACCATCATTTTGATGGGACATATCTCTCACTGGCCTCCAGCAAGGTCCACAGTCCAAGTAGGACTCCAGGTTGGCTGTGCAGAAGGCATGGCTTCCCTCTCGGATGGTGCCACTGTTGAGAGGCCATGGCCATTCTGAGTCTCAGACCCGTTTTTCTCTCTGGAACTTCTGAAATCTTCTCTTCATCTCTGATGTACTAAAGTTTCATGATATACCTTGATGTGGGTGTTTTTATTTTTTTTATTATTTTTTTTTCTTGAAGATTTTTTAAAAATTTTTTTAATTGCATTTTAGGTTTTGGGGTACATGTGCAGAACATGCAAAACACACACGTGGCAGTGTGTTTTGCTGCCTTCATGCCCCTTCTCCCATATTTGGCATTTCTCCCCATGCCATCCCTCCCCCGCTCTCCCCCCGCAGTCCCTCCCCTATTTTCCCAAATAGACCTCAGTTTGTGGTACTCCCATCCCTGTGTCCATGTATTCTCATTGTTCATCAATCGCCTATGAGTGAGTATAGACAGTGTTTCCTTTTCTGTTCTTGAGTCAATTTGCTGAGAATGATGTTCTCCAGATTCATCCATGTCCCT
>JAPYYA010001030.1:0-30793 GCA_028533165.1 Leontopithecus rosalia | reverse complement strand
CCTTCGTTCTTCTAAAAGAAGTGAAGCTACCTTTAGATTCAGGGAGTTTGATACGCGTGTCTTCCGAGAGCTGCATTTGGATATTTCAGACTGAATGGGAGAACACGCTGTATTGAGAAATATCTGCTTCTATAACCCAAACGGAGCAACCTAACAGAATGGTCTCTCATGTGTGCATTCAACTTACTGAGGTAAACTGATGTGGGTTTGCAGCAGTTTTAAACCCTTTCTGTGGAGAAGCAGAAAACGGATATTTCCAGCCAAATCCAAGCATTTCAGAAATAGTGCTAAATATCGCTCTAAAACACAAAAGAAACATATTACTCAAAGTGCTCTGCTGTGGGTTCGATCTATTAAAAGTGTTGAACCTACCTTTAGGGTCAGCGAGTTTGAAACGCATTTCTTCTGGGATCAGCGTTTTTACATTCCAGACTGAATGGGAGAACACGCTCTACTGAGAAATATGTGCTTCTAAAATCAAAACGGAGCAGCATAACAGAATGCTCTTCAATGTGTGCGTTCAACTCACAGAGTTAAACTGATGTGTGTTTGCAGCAGTTTGGAAACCCTTTCTGTGGAGAAGCAGAAAACCGGTATTTCCAGCCAAATACAAGCATTTCAGAAATAGTGCTGAATCTCGCTCTAAAACACAGAAGAAACTTGTCCTTGAAACTGTTCGGCTCTGGGTTCGTTTTACCAGGAGAGTTGAACCTACCTTTAGATTCAGCCAGTTTGAAACGCGTTTCTACTGGAAGCTGCGTTTGGACACTCCAGACAGAATGGGAGAACAAGCTGTATTGAGAAATATCTGCTTCTAAAACCAAACGGAGCAACCTAACAGAATGCTCTTCAATGTGTGCGTTCAAATTACAGAGTTAAACTGATGCGTGTTTGCAGCAGTTTGTAAACCCTTTCTGTGGAGAAGCAGAAAACGGGTATTTTCAGCCAAATCCAAGCGTTTCAGAAACAGCGCTAAATCTCGCTCTACAACACAAAAGAAACGTATCATTCAAACTGCTCTCCTGTGGTTTTGTTCTACTAGGACAGTTGAAACTACCTTTAGATTCAACGAGTTTGAAACACGTTTTTTCTAGGAGCTGCCTTTGCATATTTCAGACTGAATGGGAAAACACGTTGTATTGAGAAATATCTGCCTCTAAAACCAAAACGGAGCAACCTAACAGAATGGTCTTCAATGTGTTCATTCAAATGAAGGAGTTAAACTGACGTGTGTTTGCAGCAGTTTGTAAATCCTTTCTGTAGAGAGGCCGAAAACGGGAATTTCCAGCCAAATCCAAGCATTTCAGAAAAAGCTCTAAATCTTGCTCTAAAACACAGAAGAAACGTATCCTTCAAAATGCTCTGCTCTGGGTTTGTTCTACTAGGGTATTTCAACGTACCTAGTTTGAATCGCGTTTTTTCTTGGGAGCTGCGTTTGGTATTCCAGACTGAATGAAAGAACTGGCTGTATTGAGAAATATTTGCTTCTAAAACCAAAACGGAGCAACCTAACAGAATGGTCTTCAATGTGTGCGTTCAACTTACAGAGATAAACTGATGTGTGTTTACAGCAGTGTGTAAACCCTTTCTGTGGAGAAGCAGAAAACAGGTATTTCCTGCCAAATCCAAGCATTTTGGAAATAGCGCTAAATCTCGCTCTAAAACACCGAAGAAACGTATCCTTGAAACTGCTCTGCTGTGGGTTCGATCTACCAGGAGAGTTGAACCGACTTTTAGATTGAGCGAGTTTGAAACGCGTTTCTTCTAGGAGCTGCGTTTGGATATTCCACACTGAGTGGGAGAACACACTGTATTGAGAAATATCTGCTTCTAAAATGAAAACGGAGCAACCTAACAAAATGGTCTTCAATGCGTGTGATCAACTTACAGTGTTTAACTGATGTGTGTTTGCAGCAGTTTGTAAACCCTTTCTGTGGAGAAGCAGAAAACGGGTATTTCCAGCCAACTCCAAGCATTTCAAAAAAAAGCGCTAAATCTCGCTTTAAAACACAGAATAAACGTATCCTTCAAACAGCTCTGCTGTGGGTCGTTCTACTGGGAGAGTTGAACCTACCTTTAGATTCAGCGAGTTTGCAACGAGTTTATTCTGGGAGCTGCGTTCGGATATTCCAGACTGAATGGGAGAACACGCTGTATTGAGAAATATCTGCTTCTAAAACCAAAACGGAGCCTCCTAAGAGAATGGTCTTCAATGTGTGCCTTCAACTTACAGAGGTAAACTGATGTGTGTTTGCAGCAGTTTGTAAATCCTTTTTTTGGCGAAGTAGAAAACGGGTATTTACAGCCAAATCGAAGCATTTCAGAAACAGCGCTAAATCTTGCTCTAAAACACAGAAGAAATGTATCCTTCAAAATGCTCTGCTGTGGGTTCGTTCTACTATGAGAGTTGAAACTACCTTTAGATTCAGCGAGCTTGAAACGCCTTTCCTCTGGGAGCTGCTTTTGGATATTCCAGACTGAATGGGAGAACACGCTGTATTGAGAAATATCTGCTTCTAAAACTAAAACGGAGCAACCTAACAGAATGGTCTCCAATGTGTTTGCTCAACTGAAGGATGTAAACTGAGGTGTGTTTGAAGTAGTTTGTAAACTTTCTCTGTGGAGAAGATGAAAACGGGTCTTTCCAGCCAAACCCAAGCATTTCAGAAATAGCGCTAAATCTCGCTCTAAAACACAAAAGAAAGGTATCCTTTAAACTGCTCTGCTGTGGGTTCGTTCTACCAGAGGAGTTGAAACTACCGTTTGATTCAGCGAGTTTGAAACGCTTTTTTTCGGGCAGCTGCGTTTGGATATTCCAGAATGAATGGGAGAACATGCTGTATTGAGAAATATCTGCCTCTAAAACCGAAACAGAGCAACCTAACAGAATGGTCTTCAAAGCGTGCGTTCAACTTACAGAAGTCTATTGATGTGTGTTTGCAGAAGTTTGTAAACCCTTTTCTTTGGGGAAGCAGAAAACGGGTATTTCCAGGGAAATACAAGCATTTCAGAAATAGCGCTAAATCTCGCTCTAAAACACAGAAGAAACGAATCCTTCAAACTGCTCTGCTGTGGGTTTGTTCTCCTAGGAGGGTTGAACCTACCTTTAGGTTCAGCGATTTTTAAACGCGTTTCTTCTTAGAGCTGCGTTTGGATATTCCAGACTGAATGGGAGAACACCCTGTATTGAGAAATATCTGCCTCTAAAACTGAAACGGAGCAACCTAAAAGGATGGTCTTCAATGTGTGCGTGCAATTTCCGGAGTTAAACTGATGTGGGTTTGCAGCAGTTTGTAAACCCTTTCTGTGGAGAAGCAGAAAACGGGTATTTCCAGCCAAATCCAAGCATTTCTGAAAAAGCGCTAAATCTTCTCTAAAAAACAGAAGAAACGTAGCGTTCAAACTGCTCTGCTGTGGGTTCGTTCTACTAGGAGAATTGAACCTACCTTTAGATTCAGCGCTTTTGAAACGGGTTTCTTTTGGGAGCTGCGTTGGATATTCCAGACTGAATAGGAGAACACGCTGTATTGAGAAATATCTGCTTCTAAAACCAAAACGCAGAAACCTAACAGAATGGTTTTCAATGTGTTCGTTCAACTGAAGGAGGTAAACTGAGGTGTGTTTGACGTAGTTTGTAAACTTTTTCTGTGGAGAAGCAGAAAACGGGTATTTCCAGCCAAACCCAAGCATTTCAGAAGTACCACTAAATCTCGCTCTAAAACACAGAAGAAAGGTATCCTTCAAACTGCTCTGCGGTGGGTTCGTTCTACTATTGGACTTGAACTTACCCTTAGATTCAGCGAGTTAGAAACGCGTTTCTTCTGGGAGCTGCGTGTGGATATTCCAGACAAAATATGAGAACACGTTGTATTGAGAAATATCTGCTTTTAATACCAAAACGGAGCAACCTAACAGAATGGTCTTCAATGTGTGCGTTCAACGTACAGAGTTAAACTGATGTGTGTTTGCAGCAGTTTGTAAACCGTTTCTGTGGAGAAGCAGAAAATTGGTATTTACAGCCAAATCTAAGCATTTCAGAAGTAGAGCTAAATCTCACTCTAAAACACAGAAGAAAGGTATCCTTCAAACTGCTCTGCTGTGAGTTTGTTCTACTATAGGACTTGAACTTACCCTTAGATTCAGCGAGTTTGAAACGCCTTTCTTCTGGGAGCTACGTTTGAATATTCCAGACCGAATGGGAGAACACGATGTATTCTGAAATATCTGCTTCTGAAATGAAAGCGAAGCAACCTAACAGAATAGTCTTCAATGTGTGCGTTCAATTTACGGAGTTAAACTGATGTGTGTCTGCAGCAGTTTGTGAACCCCTTCTGTGGAGAAGCAGAATACGGGTATTTCCAGCCAAATCCAAGCATTTCAGAAATAGCGCTAAATCTCGCTCTAAAACAGAAAAGAAATGTATCCTTGAAGCTCCTTTGCTGTGGGTTCGTTATACAAGAAGAGTTGAACCTACGTTTAGATTCAGCGAGTTTGAAACGCGTGTCTTCTGGCATCAGTCTTTGGATATTCCAGACTGAATGGGAAAACACGCTGTATTGAGAAACATCTGCTTCTAAAACCAAAGCGAAGCAACCTAACAGGATGGTCTTCAACGTGGGCGTTCAACTAACAGAGTTAAACTGATTTGTGTTTGCAGCAGTTTGTAAACCGTTTTTGTGTAGAAGCAGAAAACGGGTATTTCTAGCCAAATCTAAGCATTTCAGAAATAGCGCTAAATCTCGATCTAAAACACAGAAGAAACGTACCCTTTAAGCTGCTCTGCTGTGTGGTGGTCATACTAGCAGAATTGAATATACCTTTAGATTCAGCGAGTTTGAAACGTGTTTCGTCTGGGGGCTCCGTTTGGTTATTCCAGACTGAATGGGAAAACAGGCTGTATTGAAAAATATCTGCTTCCAAAACTGAAACGGAGCAACTTAACAGAATGGTCTTCAATGAGTGCGTTCAACTTACGGAGATAAACTGATGTGTATTTGAAGCAGGTTGTGAACCCTTTCTGTGGAAAAGCAGAAAAAGGGTATTCCCAGCCAAATCCAAGCATTTCAGAAATAGCGCTAAATCTCGCTCTACAACACAGAAGAAACGTATCCTTCAAACTGCTCTGCTTTGGGTTCGTTCTACTAGGAGAGTTGAACCTACCTTTAGATTCAGCGAGTTTGAATTGAGTTTCTTCTGGGAGCTGCGTTTGGATATTCCAGACTGAATAGGAGAACACGCTGTATTGAGAAATAATTGCTTCTAAACCCAAAACGGAGCAACCTAACAGAATGGTCTTCAACGGGTGCGTTCAACTTACAGAGATAAACTCATGTGTGTTTGCAGCAGTTTGTAAACACTTTCTGTGGAGAAGCAGAAAATGCGTATTTCCAGCCAAACCCAAGCATTTCAGAAATATTGTTAATCTCACTTTAAAACACAGAAGAAACGTATTTTGTAAACTGCTTTGCTGTGGGTTCGTCCTACTATTGGACTTGAATTTACCCTTAGTTTCAGCGAGTTAGAAACGCATTTCTTCTGGGAGCTGCGTGTGGATATTCCAGACAAAATGTGAGAACACGTTGTATTGAGAAATATCTGCTTTTACTACCAAAAGGGAGCAACCTAACAGAATGGTCTTCAATGTGCACATTCCACTTATGGAGTTAAACTGATGTGTGTTCACAGCTGTTTGTAAACCCTTTCTGTGGAGAAGCAGAAAACGGGTATTTTCAGCCAAATACAAGAATTTCAGAAATAGAGCTAAATATCGCTCTAAGACACAGAAGAAACTTATCCTTCAAACTGCTCTGCTGTGGTTTCATTCTACTAGGAGAGGTGAACCTAACTTTAGACTCAGCGAGTTTGAAACGCGTTTCTTCTGGGATGTGCGATTGGATATTCCAGACTGAATGGGAGAACACGCTGTATTGAGAAATATCTGCTTCTAAAATCAAAACGCAGCAACCTAACAGAATGGTCTTCCATGTGAGCATTTAACTTACGAAGTTAAACTGATGTGTGTCTGCAGCAGTTTGTGAACCCTCTCTTTGGAGAAGCAGAAAACGGGTATTTCCAGCCAAATCTAAGCATTTCAGAAATAGCACTAAATCTCGCTCTAAAACAGAGAAGAAACGTATCCTTCAAGCTGCTCTGCTTTGGGTTATTTCTACAAGGAGAGTTGAATCTACCTTTAGATTCAGCGAGTTGGAAACCGGTTTCTTCTGAAAGCTGCTTTTGGATATTCCAGACTGAATGGGGGAACACACTGTATTGAGAAATATCTGCCTCTAAAATTAAAACGGAGCAACGTAACAGAATGGTCTTCAATGTGCGCGTTCAACTTATGAATTTAAACTGATGTGTGTTTTCAGCAGTTTGTAAACCCTTTCTGTGGAGAAGCAGAAAACGGGTATTTCCAGCCAAATCCAAGCATTTCAGAAATAGCGCTAAATCTCGCTCTAAAACACAGAAGAAACGTATCCTTCAAACTGCTCTGCTGTGGCTTCGTTCTAATCTTAGAGTTGAACCTACCCTTAGATTCATCGAATTAGAAATTTGTTTCTTCTGGGATCTGCGTTTGGATATTCCAGACTGAATATGAGAACACGTTGTATTGAGCAATATCTGCTTCTAAAATGAAAGCGAAGCAACCTAACAGAATTGTCTTCAATGTGTGCGTTCAATGAACAGAGTTAAACTGATGTGTGTTTGCAGCAGTTTGTAAACCCTTCCTGTGGAGAAGCAGAATACGGTTGTTTCCAGCCAAATCCAAGCATTTCAGAAAAAACGCTAAATCTCGCTCTAAAACACAGAAGAAATGTATCCTTCAAACTGCTCTGCTGTGGGTTTGTTCTACTAGGAGAGTTGAACCTACCTTTAGATTCAGCGAGTTTGAAACGCGCATCTTCTGAGAGCTGCCTTTGGATATTTTAGACTGAATGGGAGAACACGCTGTATTGAGAAATATCTGCTTCTAAAACCGAAACCGAGCAACCTAACCGAATGGTCTTCAAGTTCTATGTTCATCTTACGGAGAAAAACTGATTTGTGTTTGCAGCAGTTTGCAAACTTTTTCTGTGAAGAAGCAGAAAACGGGTATTTCCAGCCAAATCCAAGCACTTCAGAAATAGCGAGAAATCTCGCTCTAAAACAGAGAAGAATGGTATCCTTCACACTGCTCTGCTGTCAGTCCGTTGACCTACGAGAGTTGAATCTACCTTTAGATTCTGTGAGTTTCAAAAGCGTTTCTTCTGGGAGCTGAGTTTGGATCTTCCAGACTGAATGGGAGAACACGCAATATTGAGTAATATCTGCTTCTAAATCCAAAATGGAGCAACCTAACAGACTGGTCTTCAAGGTATGCTTTCAACGTACAGAGCTAAACTTATATTTGTTTGGAAAAGTTTTTAAACCCTTTCTGTAAAGACGCAGAAAACGGGTGTTTTCTTCCAAACTGAAGGATTTCAGAAATATAGATACATTTAGCTGTAAAATACAGAAGAAATGTATCCTTCAAAAAGCTCTGTGTGAGTTAGTTCAACTAAGAGAGTTAAATCTACCTTTAGATTCAGAGAGTTTTAAACGCTTTTCTTCTGGGAGCTGCGTTTGGATATTCCAGACTGAATGGGAGAACACACTGTATTCAGAAATATCTGCTTGTAAATCCAAAACGGAGCAATCTAACAGAATGGTTTTCAATGTGTTCGTTTAAATTACAATGATAAATTTATGTGTGTTTGCAGCAGTTTGTAAACCCTTTCTGTGGAGAAGAAGAAAATGGGTATTTCCTGCCAAATCGAAGCATTTCGGAAATAGCGCTAACTTTCGCCCTAAATCACAGAAGAAACGTATTCTTCAAACGGCTCTGCTTTGGGTTCGTTCTACTAAAAGAGTTGAACCTACCTTTAGATTCAGCGAGCTTGAAACGGGTTTCTTCTGGGAGCTGCGTTTGCGTATTCCAGAATGAATGGGAGAACACGCTGTATTGGAAAATATCTGCTTCTAATACCAAAATGGAGCCACATAACAGAATGGTCTTCAATGTGTGCGTTCAGCTTACAGAGTTAAACTGAGGTGAGTTTGAAGCAGTGTGTAAATTCTTTCTGTGGAGAAGCAGAAAACGGGTATTTCCAGCCAAATCCAAGCATTTCAGAAATAGCGCTAAATCTCGCTGTGAAACACAGAAGAATGGTATCCTTTAAACTGCTCTGCTGTGGGTTCTTTCAACTAGGAGTGTTGAAACTATTTTTAGATTCAGCGAGTTTGAAAAGCGTTTCTTCTAAAATCTGCGTTTGGATATTCCAGACTGAATGGGAGAACACGCTGTATTGAGTAATATCTGCTTCTAAAATTAAAAGGGAGCAACCTAACAGAATGGTCTTCAATGTATGCTTTAAACGTACAGAGTTAAACTGATGTGTGTTAGGAACAGTTTTTAAACCATTTCTGTTGAGAAGCAGAAAACGGGGGTTTTCTTTCAAACCCAAGAATTTCAGAAGTAGAGATAAATCTTGCTCTAAAACACAGAAGAAACGTATCATTCAAACTGCTCTGCTGTGGGTCTGGTCAACCAAGAGAGTTGAATCTACCTTTAGATTCAGCGAGACTGAAACACGGTTCTTCTGGGAGCTGCGTTTGGATATTCCAGACTGAATGGGAGAACACACTGTATTGAGAAATATCAGCTTCTAAATCGAAAACGGAGCAACCTAACAGAATGGTCTTCAATGTATGCATTCAACGTACAGAGGTAAACTGACATGTGTTTGGAACAGTTTTTAATCCCATTCTGTGGAGAAAAAGAAAATGGGTATGTCCATCCAAATCCAAGCATTTCAGAAATAGAGACAAATCTCGCTCTAAAACACAGAAGAAACGTATTCTTCAAACTGCTGTGCTTTGGGTTGGTTCAACTAAAGGACTTGAATCTACCTATAGATTCAGTGAGTTTGAAACGCGTTTCTTCTGGTAGCTGCGTTTGGATATTCCAGACTGAACGGGAGAACAAGCAATATTGAGAAATATCTGCTTCTAAAACCAAAACGGAGCAACCTAACAGAATGGTCCTCAATGTGTGCGTTCAACGTACAGAGGTAAACTGATGTGTGTTTGCTGCAGTTTGTGAATCCTATCTGAATAGAACCATAAAACGGGTATTTCCAGACAAATCCAAGCATTTCAGAAATCATGCTAAATCTGGCTCTAAAACACAGAAGAAACCGCTTCAAACCGCTCTGCTGTAGCTTCTTTCTACTAGGAAAGTTGAACCTACCTTTAGATTCAGCGAGTTTGAAACGCGTTTCTTCTGGGAGCTGTGTTTCAATATTCCAGACTGAATGGGAGAACGCGCTGTATTGAGAAATATCTGCTTCTAAAACCAAAACGGAGCAACGTAACAGAACGGTCTTCAATGTGTGCATTCAACTTACAGAGGTAAACTGATGTGTGTTTGCAGCAGTTTGTAAACCCTTTCTGGGGAGAAGCAGAAAACGGGTATTTCCAGCCAAATCCAAGTATTTCAGAAATAGGGCTGAATCTTGTTGTATAACACAGAAGAAACGTATCCCTCAAAATGCTCTCTTGTAGGCTCGTTCAACTAGGAGAGTTGAATCTACATTTAGATTCACCGAGTTTGAAACGCGTTTCTTCTGTGAGCTGCGTTTGATTTTCCAGACTGAATGGGAGAACACGCTGCATTGAGAAATATCTGCCTCTAAAACCAAAACGTAGCAACCTAACAGAATGGTCTTCAATGTGTGCGTTCAACTTACGGAGTTAAACTGATGTGTGTCTGCAGCAGTTTGTAAACCCTTTCTGTAGGGAAGCAGAAAACGAGTATTTCCAGCCAAATCCAAGCGTTTCAGAAATAGCGTTAAATCTCGCTCTGAAATATAGAAGAAATGTATCCTTCAATCTGCTTTGCTGGGGGTTCGTTCTACTAGGAGAGTTGAACCTACCTTCAGATTCAGCGAGTTTGTAACGCGTTTCTTCTGGGAGCTGCGTTTGGATATTCTAGGCTAAATGGGAGAACACGCTGCATTGAGAAATATCTGCTTCTAAAACCAAAACGGAGCAACCGAACAAAATGGTCTTAAGTTTGTTCGTTCAACCTACAAAGGTAAACTGATGAGAGTTTGTAGCAGTTTGTAATCCTTTCTGTGGAGAAGCAGAAAACTGGTATTTCCAGCCAAATCCAAGCATTTCTGAAATCGCGCTAAATCTCGCTCTAAAACACAAAAAAAAACGTATTCTTCAAACTGCTTTGCTGTGGGTTCGTTCAACTAAGAGAGTTGAATCTACCTTTAGATTCAGCGAGGTTGAAACGCTTTTCTTCTGGGAGCTGCGTTTGTATTTCCAGACTGAATGGGAGAACACACTATATTGAGAAATATTTGCTTCTAAAACCAAAACGGAGCAACCTAACTGAATGCTCTTCAATTTGTGCATTGAACTTACAGAGTTTAACTTCTGTGTGTTTGCAGCAGTTTGTAAACCCTTTTTGTAGAGAAGCAGAAAACGGCTATTTCCAGTCAAATCCAAGCATTTTAGAAATCGCGCTAAATCTCGCTCTAAAACACATAAGAAACGTATCCTTCAAACTGCTCTGCTGTGTGTTCATTCAACTAGAAAAGTTGAAATTATTTTTAGATTCAGCGGGCTTGAAACCCGTTTCTTCTGGGAGCTGCAATTTGATATTGTAGACTGAATGGGAGAACACGCTGTATTGAGAAATATCTGCTTTTAAAACCAAAATGGAGTAACGTAACAAAATTTTCTTCAATGTGTGCTTCCAATGTACAGAGTTAAACTGAGGTGTGTATGCATCAGATTGTAAATCCTTTCTGTAGAGTTGCCGAAAACTGGTATTTTCAGCCAAATACAAGTGTTTCAGAAATAGCGCCAAATCTCGCTCTAAAACACAGAAGAAACGTATCCTTCCAACTGCTCTGCGGTGGGTTTGATCACCTAGGAGAGGTGAATCTACCTTTAGATTCAGGGAGTCTGAAACGCGATTTTTTCTGGGAGCTGCGTTTGGATATTCCAGACTGAAAGAAAGAACACTCTGTATTGAGAAATATCTGCTTCTAAAACTAAAACGGAGCAACCTAACAGAATGTTCTTCAATATGTGCGTTCAACTTACAGAGGTAAGCTGATGTGTGTTTGCAGCACTTTTTAAACCCTTTCTGTAGAGAAGCAGAAAACGTGTATTTCCAGCCAAATCCAAGCATTTTAGAAATAGCGCTAAATCTCGCTCTAAAACAGAGAAGTAAATTTCAAACTGCTATGCTGTGGGTTCGTTCAACAGGAAGAGCTAAATCTACCTTTAGATTCAGCGAGTTTGAAACGCGTTTCTTCTGGGAGCTGCATTTGGATATTCCAGCCTGAATGGGAGAACACGCTGTATTGAGAAATATCTGCTTCTAAAACCAAAAGGGAGCAACCTAACAGAATGGTCTTCAATATGTGCCTTCAATTTACAGAGTTGAAGTGATATGTTTTTGCAACAGTTTGTTAACCCTTTCTGTAGAGAAGCCGAAAACGAATATATCCAACCAAAGCCAAGCATTTCAAAAATCGGGCTATATCTCGATCTAAAACACAGAAGAAACGTATCCTTCAAACTGCTCTGCTGTAAGCTCGTTCAATTAGGAGAGTTGAATCTACATTTAGATTCAGCGAGGTTGCAACGCTTTTCTTCTGTGAGGTGCGTTTGGATATTCTAAACTGAATAAGAGAACATGCTGTATTGAGAAATATCTGCTTGTAAAACCAAAACGGAACAACCTAACAGAACAGTCTTCAATGTGTGCGTTCAACGTACAGAGTTAAACTGATGTTTGTTTGCAGCAGTTTGTAAACCCTTTCTGTAGAGAAGCAGAAATCTTGTATTTTTAGCCAAATGCAAACATTTCAGAAACAGCGCTAAATCTCGCTGTAAAACACAGAAGAAATGTATGCTTCAAACTTCTCTCCTTGGGGTTTGTTCAACTAGGAGAGTTCAATCTACATTTAGATTCAGCGAGTTTGGAACGCGTTTCTTCTGGGAGCTGCGTTTGAATATTCCAGACTGAATGGGAGAACACGCTGTATTGAGAAATATCTGCTTCTAAAACCAAAACGGAGCAACTTAACAAAATGGTCTTCAATGTGTGTGTTCAAATTACAGAGTTAAACTGATGTGTGTTTGCAGCAGTTTGTAAACCCTTTCTGTAGAGAAGCAGAAAACGGGTATTTCCAGCCAAATCCAAGCATTTTGGAAATCTCGCTAAATCTTGCTCTAAAACACAGAAGAAACGTGTCCTTCAAACTGCTCTGCTGTGTGTTCATTCAACTAGGAGAGTTGAATCTACCTTTAGATTCAGCGAGTCTGAAACGCGTTTCTTCTGGGAGCTGCGATTGGATATTCCAGACTGAATGGGAGAACACGCTGTATTTAGAAATATCTGTTTCTAAAACCAAAACGGAGCAACCTCACAGAATGGTCTTCAATATGTGTATTCAATTTAAAATGTTAAAGGGATGTGTTTTGCAGTAGTTTGTAAGCCCTTTCTGTAAAAAGCAGAAAACGGATATTTCCATCTAGTTCCAAGCATTTTAGAAATATCTGTAAATCTCCATCTATAACACAGAACAAAATAATTTCTCAATCCGCTATGTTGTGAGTTAGGTCAGCTAAGGGAGTTGAATCTTAGTTTAGGTTCAGAAAGTTAGAAGCACGTTTCTTCTAGGAGCTGCTTTTTGATATTCCAGAGTGAATGGAACAACACGCTGTGTTGAGAAGTATCTGTTTCTAAAACCGAAACGGAGATACCTAACAAAATGGTCTTCAGTATGTGCTTTCAACTTACATGGTTAAACCGCTGTGTGTTTGCAGCAGTTTTTATACGGTTTCTGTAAAGAAGCAGAAAACGGATATTTCCAGCCAGATTCAAGCCTTTTAGAAATAGCTGTATATCTCCCTCTAAAACACAAAACAAACATATCTCTCAATCCGCTCTACTGTGAGTTCGTTCAGCTAAGGGAGTTGAATCTCCATTTACAGTGAGAGCATTAGAAGCACGATTCTTCTAGGAGCTTCATCTTGATATTCCAGAGGAAATGGGAGTACACACTGTATTTAGAAATATCTGCTTCTAAAACCAAAACGGAGCAATCTAACAGAATGGTCTTCTATGTGTGCATTAAACTTACAGATTTAAAGCGATGTGTGTTTGCAGCATTTTGTACAGGCAATTTCCGGCAACGCAATTCAACGCAAGGCAAGACAAGACCATTCCAGGCAAGGCAATCCGAAGCAAGAAAATGTAAGGCAATGTAAGGCAATTCTGGAAAAGTGAATTGCATTCAAGGAAAGGAAAGGCAATTTCAGGAAGGCAAGGCAAGGTAGTGCAATTTCAGGCAGAAAAAATTCAGGCATGGTAATGACAGGCAGGTCACTTTCAGTGAAGACAAGGCAAGGCAATTATAGGCAAGACAATTCCAGGCAAGGCAAGGTAAGCCACGGAAAACCAATTCCAGCCAGGGAAAATTTAGGGTAGGCAAAGAAAGGCAAAGCAGAGAAATCCCAGGCAAGGCAAGGCAATACGAGGCAATGCAAGAAATGGCAAGGTGAGGAAAGTCAAGGCAAAGAAAAGCATCGTAATTCCAGGCAAGGCAATTGCTGGCAAGGCAATTCTAGGCAATGCAAGGCAAGGCAAGGCAAGAAAAAAAAAGGCAAGGAATTTTATGCAAGGAAGGAAAAGACAATGCAAAGAAATCCCAGGCAACAAAATTTCTGATCAGGAAAGTAAGTGCCAGGCAAATCTAGGCAAGTAAATTCCAGGTAACGGTAGGAAAGAAAATTTCAGGCAAGGCAAATCCAGGTAATACAAGGAAAGGCAATACCAGGCAAGGCATTTTAAAGCCGGGCAATTGCAGACAGGGAAATTTCAAGCCAGGCAATGAAAGGCAGGGCAATTCCAGAAAACGCAAGGAAAGGTAAAACAATTCTAGTTAAGGCAATTCCCGTCAAGGCAAGACAAACCAAAGCAAGGAAATTTCAGACAGGTTAATTCCAGGCTAGGCAAGTAAACGCACTGCCAGAACATTCCCAGCCTGGCAAAAAAATTCCAGGCAAGGCAATTCAAGATAAGAAAAGGAAAGGCAAGCAAAGAAATTGTAGACAAGGCAAAGTAGGGCAATTTCTGGCAAGGCAATTTGAGGCAAAGAAGGCAGGGATACTTCAAGCAAGGAAATTAGAGGTAAGGCAAAAAAGGGCAATTCCAAGCAGGGCAATTTTAGGCAAGGCATCGCAAGGCAGTGCAATTCCAGGGAGGGCAATTCCAGAAAATGCAAGGCAAGGTAAGTCAATTTTAGGCAAGGCAATACCAAGAAAGTCAAGGCAAGCCAATGCAAGGCAATTCAAGACAGGGCAATTCCATGCAAGGCAAGGCAAGGCAATGCAAGAAAATTTCCAACAAGAAAGGGCAATTCCAAGCAAGACAATTTCAGGTAAGGGAAGTCAAGGCAAGGCAATTCCATGTAAGGCAATTCCAGACAAGAAAAATCTAGACAAAGCAAGAAAACGCAATTCCCGGCAAGGCAATTTCATTCAAGGCAATGCAATTCTCAGTAAGGCAAGGCAGTGCAAGGCAAGGCAGTTCCTGGCAATGTAAGGCAAGGCAATTCCAGGCAAGGTAATATATGTAAAGTCAATTCCAGGCAAGGCAAGACAAGGCAGGGAAAGGTATTTCCAGGCAAGGCAATTTTAGCTAATGCAAGGCAAGGCAATTTCAAGCCAGGCATTTCCAGTCAAGGCAAGGCAAGGCAACACAAGTCAAGGCAATTCTAGACAAGCCAATTGCAGGCGAGAAAAAGCAAAAAAAGGCAATTCAAAGCAAGGCAATTACAGCCAAGGCAAGGCAAGGCAGGGCAAAGCAAGGCAATTCCACGCAAGGCTATTACAGGGAAGGCAAGACCAAAAAATTTCAGGCAAGGAAAAGCACGGCAATGCAAGGCAATTCCAGGCAAGACAATTCCAGTGAAGGGAAGCCAAGACAATTCAAGACAAGGCAATTTCAGGCAAGGCAGTTCTAAGGAAGACAAGGCAAGTTAAGGCAAGGAAAGACAAGGTAAGGCAGCACAAGGTAATGCCAGGCTAGGCAATGGAAGCTTAAACAAGGCAAGGCAAGGCAAGGCAGAGAAATTCTAAGCAAGAAAATTCCATGCAATGCAGGGCAAGGGTATGTAGGAAAATTTTAGGCAGGGGTCTTTTAGTCAAGGCTAGAAAATGCAAGGCAATTTCAGGAAAGTCAATTTTAGGCATGGCAAAGCAAGGCAAGACAAAGCAATTCCAGAAAAGGCAAGGCAAGGTAGGGCAATTTTAGGCAGGGCAATTTCAGGCAAGGCATGGCAAGACATGGCAAATCCAGAAAATGCAAGGCGAGGCAAGGCAATTATAGGTAAGGAATTCCAGGGAAAAAAGGCAAGGCAATGCAAGAAAATTTCAAGCAACGCATGTAAATCACAAGCAAGGCAATTTCAGGCAAGGTAAGGCAGTTCTAGACAAGGTATTTCCAGGCAAGGCAGTAAAAGCAATTCAAGCCAAGACAATTACAGTCAAGGAAAGGTAAGGCAAGGCAATGCAATTCAAGGCAAATCAATTCCAGGCAAAACAAGACTATGTAAGGCAAGGCAATTCCAGGCAAGCAATTTTTTGGAAATGCAAGGCAGGGAAATTACAGGGAAGGCAATTGCTGGAAAGGGAATTCCAGGCAAGGAAAGGCAAAAATGGTAATGCCAGGCAATGCAATCCCAGCTAAGGCAAGGCAAAGCAATTCTAGTCAAGAAAAGGAAAGGGAAGACAAGGCAAGGCATTTCAAGGCAAGGCAATTCCAGATGATAAAAGGCAAGGCAAGGCAATTCGAAAGAAGGCAACCACAGTCAAGACAAGGCAAGACAAGGCAATTCCAGGCAAGACTATTCCAGCAGAAGACTATTCCAGGGCAATTTCTGGCAAGAAAAAGCAAGGCAAGGCCATACAATGCAATGCAAGAAAATTCCAGCAAAAAATTTCCAGACAACGCAAGGCAAGGCAATTGTAAGCTAGGCAAGGGAAGGCAAGGGAATGCAGTGCAATTCTAGCCAACGCAATTTCAGGCAAGATAGAGCAAGGCAATGTAGGGTAATTATAGGCAAAGCTGTTTTAGGCAAGACAAAACAACTCAAGACAATTTCAGGAAAGTCAATTTTAGACACGGCAAGGCAAGACAAGGCAAAAAGAGACAATGCCTAGCAAGGTAATTCCAGGCAAGTCAAAACAAAGCAATTCCAGACTTGGAATTACTAGGCAAGGGCAGGAAAGTCAAAGCAAGGCAAGGCAATTCAATTCCAGGCAAGAAAATTTTAGGCAAGGCAATCAAATGCAAGAAAAGGCAACTGCAGGTAAGTCAATTCCAGGTAAGGAAAGGCAACGGAAATCCAGACAAGGCAAGGCAAGACAAGGCAAGACAATTCCAGACAAAGTAGTTTCAAGCAGTCAAGGAAAGGCAATTCGAGGTAAGAAAATTCTAAGGAAGGCAAACTAAGGCAAGGCAATGCAATTCTAGTGAAAGCAATTTCAGGCAAAGCAATTCCAGTTAAGGCAAGGCAATTCCAGTCAAGGCAAGAAAATGCAACACAAGACAATGTAATTCTAAGCAACGCAATTCCAGGCGAGGAAAGGCAAGGCAAGGCAATACGAAGCAAGGCAACTCCAGTCAAGGTAAGGCAAGACAAGGCAATTACAGGCAAGGCTATTCCACAGAAGGCAAGACAGGGCAATTTCAGGCAAGGAAAAGAAAGGCAAGGCAAGGCAAGGCAAGGCAAGGCAATGCAAGGTAATTCCAAGCATTGAAATTCCAGGCAGGACAAAGCAAGGAAATTCCAGGCAAGGCAATTCTAGGCTTGGCAAGGCGAGGCAAGGGAATTCATCGCAATTCTAGGCAAGGCAATTCCAGCAAGGAAGGGCAAGGAAATGTAGGGCAATTCCAGGCAAGGCTCTTTTATGTAAGTCAAGGCAACTCAAGACAATTTCAGGAAAGTCAATTTTAGGGATGGCAAGGCAAAGCAAGGCAAGACGAGTCAATTCAAGGAAAGGCAATTCCAGCTGAGTCAAGGCAAGGCAAGTTTAGTCTAGGCAATTCTAGGCAGCACAAGGCAAGGCAGGACAATTCCAAGAAAGACAATTCCAGGCAAGGCAATCCCATGCAAGGAAAGGCAAGGCAATGCAAGGCAATTTCAGGAAAGCCAATTCCAGGCAAGGAAATGCAAGACAGTTCCAGGCAAGGCTGTGCAATTCCAGGCAGCGAAATATCAGGCAAGGTAGTGCAAGGCAGGTCAGTTCCGGGCAAGACAAGGGAAGACAATTATAGGCAAGGCAATTCCAGGCAAGGCAAGGCAAGCCAAGGCAAAACAATTCTAGGCAGGGCCTTTCCAGGCTAGGCACAGAAAGGCAATGCTAAAAAATTCCAGGCAAGGCAAGGCAACACGAGGCAAGGCAAGAAAAGACAAGGCAAAGAAAGTCAAGGGAAAAAAGGCAAGGTAATTACAGGCAGGGCAATTCCAAGCAAGGCAATTGTAGGCAAGGCAAGGAAAGGAAAGGAAAGGCAAGGCAAGACAATAAAAGACAAGGCAAATCCAGGCACGGCAGTTCCAGGAAAGGCAAGGCAAGGCAAGGCAATTCCAGGCTAGGCAATTTCAGGGAAGGCAATTGCACGTAAGGCAAAACAGGGCAATTTCAGTAAATGCAAATACAGGCAAAGCAAGGCAAGGTAATTCCGAGCAAGGCAAGAAAATTCCAGGAAAGTTAATTCCAGGCAAGTCCAGGAAAGGCAAGGCAAGAGAAGGCAAGGCAAGGGAGGCAAGGCAATTCCAGTCAAGAAAATTCCTGGCAAGGCAAGTCAATGCAAGGGAGTTCCTGGCAAGTAAATTCCAGGCAATGCTAGGGAAGGGAATTCGCGGGTAAGGCAAAGCTAGGCAAGGGAAGGCAAGGCAGTTGCACGCAAGGAAAGAAAAGTCAGACAATTTCAGGTAAGGGAAAGCAAGGCAAGGCAAGGCAACGCAAGGCAACCCAAGGCAATTCCAAACAACTAAATTCCAATAAAGGCAAGGCAAGGCAAGGCAAACCAGGCAATTTTAGGCTAGGAAAGGCAAGGCAAGGGAATGCAGTGGAATTCTAGGGCAGGCAATTAGGGCAAGGCAATGTAGGGCAATTCTAGGCAAGGCTAATTTAGGCAAGGCAAGGAAACGCAAGGCAATTTCAGGAAAGTCAATTTTAGGTAAGGCAAAGCAACGCAAGGCAAGACAATGCAAGACAAAAAACTCAATTCCAGGCAAGGCAAATCTAGGTAAGGGAAGGCAAGGCAACCCAAGGCAAGGCAAGGCAATTTTAGGCAAGATAAATCCAGTCAATGTAATCCCATGCAAAATATGTCAAGGAAATGCAAGGCAATGCAGGAAAGACAATTCGAGGCAAGGCAAGGCAAGACAAAGCAAATCCAGGCAAGGCAAGGCAAGGGAATTCCAGGCAAGGCAACTGTAGGAAAGGCAAGTCCAGACAAGGCCATTACAGGCAAGGCAAGGCAAGACAAGGCAAAGCAATTCTAGGCAAGGCAAAGCAAGACAAGGAAAAAAATTCCAAACAAGGTAATTCCAGGCAAGGGAAGAAAAGGCAATTTGAGGCAATGCAATTTCAAGTAAGGCAAGGCAATGCAATTCTAGGCAAGGCAAAGCAATGTAAGGCAAGGCAATTCCAATCAAGTCAATTTTTGGCAATGCAAGGCAGGGCAATTCCAGGCAAGAAAATTCTAGGCTTGGCCAGGCAAGGCAATGCAAGGTAAGTCAACTCCAGTCAAAGCATGACAAGGCAAGGCAATTCCAGGCAAGGCTATTCCAAGGAAGGCAAGGCAGGGTAATTCCAGGCATGGAAAAGCAAGGCAATTCCAAGCAAAGAAATTCCAGGCAAAGCAAGGCAAGGCAATTTCAGGCAAGGCAATTCTAGGCTAGGCAAGGCAAGACAATGTAGGGAAAAGTCAGGCAGGACTCTTTTAGGCAAGGCAAGGCAATGCAAGGCAATTTCCGGATAGTAAATTTAATTATGGCAAGACAAGGCAAGACAAGGACAGTCAATTTCAGGCTAGGCAATTCCAGGCAACGCAAGGCAACAGAAGGCAAGGCAAGGCAATTCCAGGCAAGACAATTCCAGGGAAGGCAATCCCATGTAAGGAAAAACAAGGCAATTTTGAGAAAGTCAATTCCAGGCAAGGAAAGGCAAGGCAATTCCAGGCAAGGCAAGGCAAGGGAGTGAAATTCCAGGCAGAGAAGTTTCAGGCAAGGTAATGCAAGGCAGGTCAGTTTTGGGAAAGACAAGGCAAGGCAATTATAGGAAAGCCAATTCCAGGCAAGGCAAGGCAAGGCAAGGCAAGGCAAAATAATTTCAGGCTGGGCAATTCCAGTCTAGGCAAATAAAGGCAAGGCAGAAGGCAAGGCAAGGCAATAGCCGGCAAGGAAAGGAAAAGCAAGGCAAAGAAAGTCAAGGCAAGAATAGGCAAGGCAATTTCAGACAAAGCAATTCCTGGCAAGGCAATTCTAGGCAAGGCAAGGGAAGGAAAGGCAAAGCAAGGCAAGACAAGGCAAATCCAGTTAAGACAGTTTCAGGCAAGGCAAGAGGTGTCAATGCAAGGCAATTCCAGGCAGGAAAATTGAAGAAAAGGCAATTTGAGGCAATGCAAGGCAAGACAAGGCAATTCCAGGCAGAGCAATTCCGCATAAGGCAATGCAGGGCAATTCCAGGAAAGGTAAAACCAGGCAAGGCAAGGCAATTCCAGGCAAGGCAACCCCAGGCAAGGTAAGGCAAGGCAATTCCAGGCGAGAAAATTTCTAGCAAGGCAAGTCAATGGAAAGCAATTCCAGGGAAGTAAATTCCAGGCAAGAAAATTGAAGGCAAAACAAATCTACGTAAGGCAAGGCAATTCCAGGAAAGGCAATGCAAGGCAGGGCAATTGCAGCCATGACAATTTCAGACAAGGCAAATCAAGGCAGTGCAACTCCAGGCAGGGCAATTCCAGACAACACAAGGCAAGTAATGAAAATTCTAGGCAAGGCAATTACAGGCAAAACAAAAAAAAGCCAAAGCAAGGCAATCCCAGACAGGGAAATTCCAGGCTAGGCAAGAAAAGGCAATGCAAGGAAATAACTAGGAAGGCAAAAAATATTTAGGCAATAAAATTGAAGGTAAGGCAGAGCAAACCCAGGCAAGGCAATTTGAGGCAAGGCAAGGCAGAGAAATTCCAAGCAAAGCAATACGAGGTAAGGCAATGCAGAAAAATTCCAAGCAAGGCAATTCGAAGCAAGGCAAGGCAAGCCAAAAATGTGCAATCCCAGGCAAGGCGATTTCACGCAAGGCAAGGCAAGGAAATTCCAGACAAGGCAAGACAAGACAAGGCAAGGCAAGTCCAGACAAGGAAATTTCAGAAAAGGCAAGAAAAGGCAATTCCAGGAAAGGCAAGGCAAGGCAAGGCAAGGCAATGCAATTCTAGGCAAGGTAAGCAAAAGCAAGGCAAGGCAATTTAAGGCAAGGCAATTCCCGGTAATGCAAGGAAAGGCAATTCCATACAAGGCTATTCCAGGGAAGGCAAGGCAGGGCAATACCAAACAAGGCAATGCAAGGCAATTCCAGACAAGGCAATTCCATGGAAGGCCAGGTAGGACAATTCAAGACTAAGCAATTTCAGGCAAGGCAATCTTGGGCAAGGCAAGGCAAAGTAGGGCAAGGCAAGGCAAGGAAAGGCAAGTCAACACAAGGCAATGCCAAGCAAAGCAATGAAAGTCAAGAAAAGCCAAGGCAAGGAAAGGCAAGGCAAGGTAAGGCAAGGCAGAGAAATTCTAAGCAAGGCAATTTCAGGCAAGGCAGGGCAAGGGTATGTAGAAAAATTTCAGGCCGGGGTCTCTAAGGCAAGAGTAGAAAATGCAAGGCAATTTCAGAAAAGTCAATTTGAGGCATGGCAAGGCCAGGCAATTCCACGAAAAACAAAGCAAGACAGGGCATTTTCAGACAGGGCAATTTCAGACAAGGCATGGCAAGGCAGGGCAATTCCAAAGAATGCAAGGCAAGGCAATGCAATTCTAGGCAAGGCATTTCCAAGCAAGACAAGTCAAGCCAAGGCAAGACAATTTCAGACAGGGCAATTCCAGGCAAGGAAAGGCAAAGCAATGCAAGAAAATTACCAGCAAGGCATGGAAATTTCAAGCAAGACATATTCAGGCAAGGCAAGGCAAGGCAAAGCAAGGCAATTCCAGAAAACATATGTCCAGGCAAGGCAAGAAAAGGCAATTCGAGCCAAGGTAATTCCAGTCAAGGCAAGGTCGGGCAATGCAATGCAATTCTAGGCAAATCAATTCCAGGCAAAACAAGGATATGTAATGCAAGGAAATTCCAGGCAAGGAAATATTTGGCAATGCAAGCCAAGGCAATTTCAGGCAAGGCAATTGTTGGAAAGAAAATTTCAGGCAAGGCAAGGCACGTCAAGGCAGAAAAAGGTAATTTCCACCAAGGCAATTTCAGCTACAATAAGGCAAGGCAATTCCAGTCAAGGCAAGAAAAGGCAATGCAAGTGAAGGCAATTCTATGCACGGCAATTCCAGGAGAAAAAAGGCAAGGCAAGGCAAATCGAAACAAGGCAACTCTAGTCAAGGGAAAGCAAGACAATGCAATTCCAGGCAAGGCTATTCCAGGGAAGGCAAGGCAGGGCAATTCCAGGCAAGGAAAAGCAAGGCAAGGCAAGGCAATTCTACGCTAGGCAAGGGAAGGCAAGAGAATGCAGTGCAATTTTAGGCAAGGCAATTCCAGGTAAGGCAGGGCAAGGCAATGTAGGGCAATTTTAGGTAAGGCTTTTTTTGGCAAGGCAAGGCAACTCAAGGCAATTTCACGAAAGTGAATTTCAGACACGACAAGGCAAGGCAAGGCAAAAAGAGGCAATTCCTGGCAAGGTAATTGCAGACAAGGCAAGGCAAAGAAATTCCAGCTTGGCATTACCAGGCAAGGAAAGAAAAGGCAACCCAAGGTAAGGCAAGGCAATTCCTGGCAAGAAAATTCCAGGAAAGTCAATCCAAGGCAAGAAAACGCAAGGCAATGCAAGGCAATTGTGGGCAAGGAAAGATGAGAAAAATTCATGCAAGGCAAGGCAAGGCAATTCCAGGAAAGACAATTCTAGGCAAAGAGATTTTAGGCAAGGCAATTTCAGACAAGGTAAGGAAAAACATGGCAAGGCAATTTCAGACAAAGTAATTCCAAGCAAGGCAAGAAAAGGGAATTCGAGCCAAGGCAAAGTAAGGCAAGACAATGCTATTCTATGCAAAGCAATTCCAGGCAAGGCAAGGCAAGGCAAGACAAGACTAATCCATACAAGGCAGTTTGAGGAAAGGCTAGGAAAGACAATGCAAAGCAATTCCATGCTAGGCAATTGCAGGAAAGGCAATTCCAGACAATGCAAGGCAAGACAATGCAATTCCAGGCAAGGAAATGCCACGTAAGGCATGGCAGGGCAATTACACGCAAGGCAAATCCAGGCAAAGCATGCAAGGCAATTCCAGGCAAAGGAACTCCAGGAAAGGCCAGGCAACGCAATTTAAAGCTAGGTAATTCCAAGAAAGGTAATGCATGGCAATTCCAGGCAAGACAGGCCAATTCCAGGCAAGACAGGACAATTTCAGGCAAGGAAATTTGAGGCAAGGCAAGGCAGAAAAATTCCAAGCAAGACAATTCAAAGCAAGGCAAGAAAAGACAAAAACGGGCAATTCCAAGCATGGCAATTTTAGAAAAGGCAAGGCAAGGAATTTCCAGGCAAGGCAAGAGAAGATGAGGCAAGGCAATTCCAGACAAGAAAATTCCAGGCCAGGCAAGAACAGGCAATTTCAGGAAAGGCAAGGTAACTTAAAACAATGCAATTTCAGGTAAGGCAATTCCAGGCAAGGCGTGTCAAGGCAAAACAGGGCAATTTTAGGCAAGAAAAGGCAAGGCAGGGCAGTTTCAGGCAAGGCAAAGCATGGCAGGGCAATTCTATACAGGGTAATTTTAGACAAGAAAAGGCAAGACAACTTCCGGGAAGGCAATTCCAGGCAAGGCAAGGAGAAACAAGGCATGGAAAGTTATTTCCAGGCAAGGCAATTCCAGCTAAGGAAAGGCAAGGCAATTCCTGTCAAGGCAAGGCAAGGCAACGCAAGGTGAGGCAATTCTAGGCAAGGCAATTTTAGGTGAGGAAAGGCAAAACAAGGCAACTCGAAGCAAGGCAAATCCAGTCAAGGCAAGGAAAGACAAGGTAATTCCACGCAAGGCTATTCCAGAGAAGGCAAGGAAGGGCAATTTCAGGCAAGGAAAAGCAAGGCAATGCAAGGCAATTCCAGGCAACGCAATTCCAGGTAAAACAAGGCAAGACAATTCCAGGCAAGACAAGACCAGGCAAAGCGATTCTAGGCAAGGCAGGGCAAGGCAAGGCAAGGCAAGGCAAGGCAAGGCAAGGCAAGGCAAGGCAAGGCAAGGCATGCAATTCTAGTCAAGGAAATGCAACTCCATACAAGGCAAGGCAAAACAAGGCAGAGAAAGGCAATTCAAGGCAAGGCAATTTTAGGTATGGCAAGGCAAGGAATTCCAGGGAAGGCAACTCCAGGAAATGCAAAGCAGGGCAATTCCAGGCAAGGCAATTGCTGGAAATGCAATTCCAGGAAAATTAAGGCAAGAGAGCACAGGGAAAAGCAATCCCAGGCAAGGCAATTTCAGGTAAGTCAAGCCATGGCAATCCCAGGGAAGGCAACTCCAGACAAAGCAAGGCAAGTCAATCCCAGGCAAGACAATTCCAGGCAAGGAAAACCCATGTATTAAAATGAAAGGCAATGCAAAGCAATTGCAGAAAAGTCAATTCCAGTCTCATAAAGGCAAGGCAAATCCAAGCAAGGCAGGCAAGTCAATTCCAAGCAAGGCAATTGCAGAAAAGGCAATTCCAGGAAAGTTTCTTTTAGGCAAGGAAAGACAACGCAAGGTAATTTCAGGAAAGTTAATTTTAGGCATGGCAAGGCAAGGAAAGGCAAGGAAATGAAAGTCAATTTCAGACAAGACAAAACTAGGCAATTTCAGGCTAGGCAATTACAGGCAACGCAAGGCAAGAAAAGGCATCGCAAGGCATTGTAATTCCAGGCAAGGCAATTTCAAGCAACACAATGCCATGCAAGGCAATCCCATGCAAAAAAAGGCAAGGCACTGCAAGAAAATTCCAGAAAATTCAATTTCAGAAAAGAAAATGCAAGGCAATTACAGGCAAGGGAAGGCAAGACCAGGCAATTCAAGGCAAGGCAATTCCGTGTAAGACAATGCAGGGAAATTCCAGGAATGGCAAACCAGGGCAACTCAAGGCAAGGCAAGGCAATTCCAGGCCAGCCAACTCCAGGCAAGGCAAGACAAGGCAATTTCAGTCTATGCAATTGCAGGCAAGGCAAGGCAAAACAAGAAAATTTCAGGAAAGTCAATTCCAGGCAAGGCCAGGAAAGTCATCGCAATTCCAGGCAAGGCAATACAGGGCAAGGCAAGGAAAGGCAATTCTAGGCAAGAAAATTGTGGCAAGGAAAGTCAGTGCAAGAAAATTATAGTCAAGTAAATTCCAGGCAAAGCTAGGCAAGAAAATTGCAGTCAAGGCTAGGCAAAGAAATTACAGGCAAGGCAAATGCAGACACGACAAGGCAAGGCAAGGCAATTCCAGAAAAGGCAATGCAAGGCGGGACAATTCCAGACAATGCATGGCAAGGCAAGACAATTTTAGGCAAGGCAATTCTAGGGAAGGCATGGCAAACCATGACAATTCTAGGCAAGGTAATTTCAGGGAAGGCACGGCAAACCAAAGCAAGAAAATTCCGGACAGGGAAATTCTAGGCTAGGCAAGAAAAAGCATTAAGGGGAGTTCCCATCAAGGCAAAAAATTTTACGAAAAGGGAACTCAAAACAAGGTAAGGCAGGCCAATCTCAGGCAAGGCAATTTGAGAAAAGGAAAGGCAAGGTAAAGCAGAGCAATTCCCGGCAAGGCAATTTGACGCAAGGCAAGGCAGGGAAATTTCAATCAAGGCAATTCGAGGCACGCAAGGAAAGGCAGAATAGGGCAATTCCAGGTAAGACGATTTCAGGCAATTCAAGACAAGGTAATTCCTTGTCAATTGGCTTCCAAGACAAGCCAAGAAAATTCCAGACAAGTAAATTTCAGGCAAGACAAGGAAAGACAATGCAATGCAATTCTAGGAAAGGGAAATCCAGGCAAGGCAATAAAATGCAAGTTAAGGCAAGGCAATTTAAGGCAAGGCAATTACTGTCAATGAAAGGCAAGGCAACTTCAGGTAAGGCAATTGCTGGAAAGGTAATTTCAGGCAAGGCAAGGCAGGGAAAGGTATTTCCACGAAGGCAGTTTCAGCTAAGGCAAGTCAAAACCATTCCAGGCAAGGCAATTCCAGTCAAGGCGAGGCAAGACAATTCCAGGCAAGAAAATTTCTGGCAAGTCATGTAAATGCAAGGCAATTCCAGGATAGGTAATTGGAGGAAAGACAATTCCAGGCAAGATAAGACAAGACAAGGCAATTCCAGGCAAGGCAATTTCACCTAAGGCAAGGCAGTAAAACCCCAGGAAAGGCAAATCCAGGCAAGGCAAGGGAAGAAAAATCCAGGCAATTTAACTCCAGGCAAGGCAAGGCAAGACAATTTCAGGTTAGGAAATTCCAGGCAAGGCAAGGCAAGGCAAGAAAATTTCGGGAACAGCAATTCCATGCAAAACCAGGAAAGTCAAGGCAATTCTGTACAAGGAAAGGCAAGGTAAGGAAATTCCAGGCAAGAAAATTCCTGGCAAGGCAAGTTATTGGAAGACAATTCCCGGCAAGTACATTTCAGGCAAGGTTAGGCAAGAAAATTGCAGCCAAGGAAAATCCAGGCAAGGCAAGGCAAGGCAAGGCAAAGCAAGGCAGATAAATTCCAGGCAAGGTAAAATAAGGAAAGACAGGCAAATTCCAGTGAAGGCAATTCGAGGTAAGGAAAATCAAGGCAAGCAGATAAATTCCAGGTGAAAGAATTTGAGGCAAGGCAAGGCAAAGAAATTTCAAGAGAGGCAATTTGAGGCAAAACAAGGAAAGGCAAAAAAGGGCAATTCCAGGCAAGTCGATTTTAGGCAATGCAAGTCAAGACAATTAAAGGCAAGAAAACTCCAGACAAGATAATTCCAGGCAAGGCAAGGAAAGACATTTCCAGCAAGGCAAGTTAAGGTAAGGCAATGAAATTCTAGGCAAAGCAAATCCAGGCAAGGTAAGGCAAGGCAAAACAACCAATTCCAGGCAAAGCAAGGCAAGGCAAGACAAGGCAGGGATAGAAATCTCCAGGCCACGCAATTCCGAATAAGGCAAGGCAAGACAATTTCAGGCAAGGCAATTCCAGTCAAGGCAAGGCAACGCAACTCAAGGAAAGGCAATTCTAGACAAGGCAATTCCAGGTGAAGAAAGGCAAGGTAAGGCAATTTGAAGCAAGTCCATGGCAGTAAAGGCAAAACAAGACTAGGCAATTTCACGCAAGTTTATTCCTGGGAAGAAAAGGCAGTGTAATTCCAGGCAATGAAAAGCAAGGCAATGCAAGGCAATTTCAAGCAAGGCAATTTCAGGTAAGGCAAGGCAAGACAATTACAAGGAAAGAGAAGTGAGAGACAGGGAATTCCAGGCACGGCAATTTTAGGTAAGGGAAGGCAACATAATTCCAGGAAAGGCAATTCCAAGCAATGCAAGGCAGGGAAATTACCGGCAAAGCCATTGCCAGAAATGCAATTCCAGAAAAATTAAGGCAAGAGAAGGCAGGGAAAGACAATCCCAGGCATAGAAATTACAGGTAAGGCAAGGCAAGGCAATTCCAGAAAAAGCAAATCCAAACAATGCAAGGCAGGGCAAGGCAATTTCAACCAAGGCAAGGTAAGGCAAGGCTATTTCAGGCAAGGGATTTCCGGGCCATTAAAGGCATGGCAAGGCAAAAAAAAATTCCAGGTACAGAAATTCCAGGCAAGGTAAGGAAAGGCAAGTTAAGGACATTACAGGCAAGGCAATTTCAGGCAAGGCAAGGCAAGGTAATGCAAGACAATCACAAGAAAGGAAATTTCAGGCAAGGCAAGGAAAGCAGGGCAATTCTAAGCAAGGCAATTCAGGCAAGGTAGAGAAAAGGTATGCAGTGCAATTCCAGGCAAGGCTCTTTTTGGCAAAGCAAGGCAATTTCAGAAAAATCAATTGTAGGCACAGCAAGGCAAGTCAAGGTCATTCCAGGAATAGCAAGGCAAGGCAGGGCAATTTTATGCAGGGCAATTTTATGCAGGGCAATTTTTGGCAAGACAAGGCAATGCAGGGCAATCCCAGGCAGGCAATTTCAGACAAGGCAAGGCAAGGCAATTTTAGGCAAGGCAATTCCAGGCAAGGCAAAGCAAGCCAAGGCAAGGTAATTACAGACAGGGTAACTCCAGGATAGGCAAGGCAAGGCAATGCAAGAAATTTCCCCCAAGGCATGGAATAAAATTTGAGTGGAATAAAATTGTTAATCGCTCAAAAAAAGGCATGGAAATTCCAAACAAAGCAATTTCAGGCACGGCAATGCAAGGCAATTCCAGACAAGGTATTTTTAGGCAAGGAAAGGAAAGGTAATTCGAGGCAAGGCAATTCCAGTCAAGGCAAAGTAAGGCAATTCAATGCAATTCTAGGGAAAGCAATTCCAGGCAACACAAGGCAATGCAAGACAAAATTCCAGGCAACGTACTTTTTGGCAATGCAAGGCAGGGTAGTTCCACGCCAGGAAAGGCAAGGCAAGGCAACACAAGGGAAGGCAATTCTAGGCAAGGCTATTCCAGGCGAGGAAAGGCAAGGTAAGGAAATTAGAAGCAAGGCAACTCCAGTCAAAACAAGGCAAGACGAGCAATTCCAGGCAAGGATATTCCAGGGAGGGCAAAGCAAGCAATTTCAGGGAAGGAAAAGCAAGGCAAGGCAAGGCAAGGCAATGCCAAGCAATTCCAAGCAAGGAAATTCCAGGCGAGGCAAGGCAACTCCAGGCAAGGCAAATCTAGGCTAGACAAGGCAAGACAAGGGAATGCAGAACAATTCTAGTCAAGACAATTCCAGGCAAGGCAGGGAAAGACAATGTAGGGCAATTCTAGGCAAGCGTCTTTTAGCCAAGGCAAGGCAACTCAAGGCAATTTTAGGAAAGTCAATTTTAGGTACAGCAAGGCATCACAAATTAAGGCACGGCAAGACAAGTTAAAAAGAGGCAATTCCATTCAAGGCAATTGCAGGCAAGCCAAAACAAGGCAATTCCAGGCAACGCAGGGCAAGGCAACCAAGGCAGGCCAAGGCAATTTCATGAAAGACAATTTCAGTCAAGGCAAACACATGCAAGAAAAGACACAGCAATGCAAAGAAATTACGGGAATGTAAATTCCAGGTAACGCAAAGCAAGGCAAGGCAAGGCAATTCAAGGGAAGACAATTGTAGAAAAGGCAATTCCAGGCAAAGCTATTATAGGCAATTCAAGGCAAGGCAATTTCAGGCAAGGCAATACAAGGCAAGGCAATTCCAGATAAGGTAATTCCAGGTGAGGCAAGAAAAGGCAATTTAAGTCGATGCAATTCCAGGCTAGGCAAGGGAGTGTAAGGCAAGGCAATTCTAGTCAAGGCAAGGTAAGGCAATCCAAGGCAAAGCAATTCTAGGCAAGGCAGTTCCAGGTGATGAAGGGCAAGGTAAGGCAATTCGTAACAAGGCAACTCCAGTCAAAATAAGGCAAGACTATGCAATTCCAGGCAAGGCTATTTCATGGATGAAAAGGCAAGGCAATTCCAGGCAAGAAAAAGCAAGTCAAGGCAAGACAATGCAATGCAGTGCAAGGCAATTCCAGGCAAGGAAATTTTAGGCAAGACAAGGCAAGGCAATTCTAGGCTAGGCAAGGCAAGGTAAGGCAAGGGAAGGCAGCGTAATTCTAGGCAAAGCAATTCCAGGCAAGGCAGGAAACGGAAATGTAGGGCAATTCTAGGCGAGGCTATTTTAGGCAAGGCAAGACAACACAAGGCAATTAGGGAAAGTCAATTTTAGGCACGACAGGCACCGCAAGGCAATGCAAGGCAATTCAAGGCAAAAAGAGGCAATTACTTTCAAGGCAATTTCAGGCAAGGGAAGGCAGGGCAAGGCAATTCCAGGGTAGGCAATTCCAGGCAATGCAATGCAAGGCAACCCAAGGCAAGCCAAGGCAATTAAAGGATAGTCAATTCCAGGCAAGGCAATCCCATGCCAAAAAAAAAAGCAATGAAAGGAAATTGCAGGAATGTCAATTCCAAGAAAAGAAAGGCAAGTTAATTTCAGGTAAGGCAAGACAAGGCAAGGCAATTCCAGGCAAGAAAATTGTGGAAAAGGCAATTCGAGGCAAGGCAATTCCAAGGAAGGCAAGGGAAGGCAAGGTAATGCAATTCTAGGCAAGGCAATTATATGCAAAGCAAGGCAGTGTAAGGCAAGACAAGACAAGGAAAGGTAAGTCAATGCAAGGCAAAGCAATTCTAGGCAAGGAAATTCCAGGTGAGGAAAGGCAAGGCAAGGCAATCTGAAACAAAGCAACTCCAGTCAATGCAAAGCAAGACAAGGCAAGTACAGGCAAGGCAAGGCAATTTTAGGCAAGGCAAAAACAAGACAAGTCAAGGCAATTCCAGACAAGGAAATTACAGGCAAGAAAAGGAAAGGCAATTCCAAGCAAGGCAATTCCAGGCAAGGCAAGGAAAGGCAAGGCAATGCAATTATAGGCAAAGCAATTCCAGACAAGGCAACACAATGGAAGGCAAAGCATTTTCAGTCAAAGTAATTCCTCGCAATGGAAGGCAATTCCAGACAAGGCAAGGTAAGACGAGGCAGAAAACGGTATTTCCAGGCAATAAAATTTCAGCTACAGCAAGGCATGACAATTCCTGGCAAGGCAATCCAGTCAAGGCAAGGCAAGGCAACGCAAGGAAAGGCAATTCTAGGAAAGAAAATTCCAGGCTATGAAAGGCAATTCTAGGCAAGAAAATTCCAGGCTAGGAAAGACAAGGCAAGGTAATACAAAGCAAGGCAATTCCATTAAAGGTAAGAAAGACAAAACAATTTCACGCAAGGCTATTCCAGGGAAGACAAGGGAAGAAAATTTTAGGTAAGGAAAACCAAGGCAATGCAAGGGAATTCCAGGCAAGGCAATTCTAGGAAATTTAAGGCATGGCAATTCCAGGCTAGGAAATTGCCGATAAGGCAATTTCAGATAAATTGAGGCAAGAGATGGCAGAGAAAGGCAATGTCAGGCAAGACAATTCCAGGAAAGGCGGTTTCAGGCAAGGCAAGTCAAGGCAATTAAAGGCAAGACAACTTCAGACAAGGTTATTTTATGCAAGGCAAGGAAAGGCAATTCCAGGCAAGGCAATTTCAGGCAAGGCAAGGTAAGATAAGGCGATGCAATTTTGGCAAGGCAATTTCAGGCAAAGAAAAGCAAGGCAATAGAAGGCAATTTCAGGTAAGACAAGGCAAAGCGAGGCAATTCCAGGCAGGGCAATTTCAGACAAAAAGAAGCAGCTTCTGCACGGCAAAAGAAACAGTCACTAGAGTGAATCAGCAACCAACAGAATGGGAAAAAATTTTTGCAGTTTACCCATCTGACAAAGGGCTGATATCCAGAATTTACAAAGAACTCAAACAGATCTACAAGAAAAAGGCAAACAAGCCCATCC